>CM051004.1:23791500-23826810 GCA_027704905.1 Muraenolepis orangiensis
GTATGCATGTGTGTGTGTGTGTGCGTGTGTGTATGCATGTGTGTGTGTGTTTGTGTGTGTGTGTGTGTGTGTGTGTGTGTGTGTGTGTGTGTGTGTGTTTTTGTGACCTCCAGCTGACCTCTGACCAGTACGTGGCGGTGAGGCGGGACGGCAGCCTGCACATCGAGAGGGTCCGCCTGGAGGACGCGGGAGAGTACACCTGCCTGGCCGAGAACGTGGTGGGGGCCAGCAACCACACCACCCTCCTGCAGGTCTACGGTATGCTCTACATACACCACCACCCACCTCCGGGTGTAGTGTATGCTCTACATACACCACCCTACTCCAGGTCAAGGGTGTGCTCTACATACACCACCACCCACCTCCGGGTGTAGTGTATGCTCTACATACACCACCCTACTCCAGGTCAAGGGTGTGCTCTACATACACCACCACCCACCTCCGGGTGTAGTGTATGCTCTACATGCACCACCCTACTCCAGGTCAAGGGTGTGCTCTACATACACCACCACCCACCTCCGGGTGTAGTGTATGCTCTACATACACCACCCTACTCCAGGTCAGGGTGTGCTCTACATACACCACCACCCACCTCCGGGTGTAGTGTATGCTCTACATACACCACCCTACTCCAGGTCAAGGGTGTGCTCTACATACACCACCACCCACCTCCGGGTGTAGTGTATGCTCTACATACACCACCCTACTCCAGGTCAAGGGTGTGCTCTACATACACCACCACCCACCTCCGGGTGTAGTGAATGCTCTACATGCACCGCCAACCACATTCAGGTCTAGGGTGTGCTTTACATGAGTTGTGGGATGAAGGGGTTTTATTCTTAAGACACCATTTCAAATGCTGTTGAGTAGAAGTGACGTCTTGCAGATTTAAGTAGGCTACATTATGAAGCGAACATCATCTGAGCAATATGAATATGACTATGAGTATACATCACGTTTACATTTCTACGGCACAGTCGACATACGAGACACACACTTGAACACACTTCATACACACACTTACAGATAACTGTGGACAGATCACAGGTACATAAAATACACATCTCAAGTCTTGTATTCAGTACCGTGACTCCATATCAGTCATTATGGGATATTAAGGAATTGAACATAGCATATGTTGAACTAACCGTGTGCTGTTGTGCTGTATTCATCCATCAGTGATCCCTACCATCCAGCATGGTCCCCAGGTGTTTGGTACCGTGGAAGGCACCGCTATTGCTCTGCCTTGCCGGGCCAGTGGGGTGCCCAACCCGGACATCAGCTGGGCCAAGGTCTGCCTCCACACTAGTCCTACTGTGTCATAGCAGAGCTTCTGATCCAGCAGTCCTACCATGTTATAGCAGTAGAACTCATAATATAGCAGTCCTACTGTGTTATAGCAGTAGAACTCATAATATAGCAGTCCTACCATGTTATAGCAGTAGAACTCATAATATAGCAGTCCTACCATGTTATAGCAGTAGAACTCATAATATAGCAGTCCTACTGTGTTATAGCAGTAGAACTCATAATATAGCAGTCCTACCATGTTATAGCAGTAGAACTCATAATATAGCAGTCCTACTGTGTTATAGCAGAACTTCTGGTCCAGTAGTCCTACTGTGTTATAGAAGAACTTCTGGATTTTGTTACAAATTGCAGAACTTCTGAAGTTCTCAGAAGACGACACATTTAAATATGTGTATTTCTACAGTGGCCAGTCAAGTGTTGTGCTGTTGTGCTGTGTTGATTTAAAACCTTTACAAACCCTTTTTCTAAGAACCCTGGTGTCCACACACAATGCTTTGGCTTGTATTCCCACGGGCAAAACGCTACTTTACTAGCACTGGCCAAGTTTGTTTTTGCTGTTTACCCAACTACCCACTTAGAGATCCCTGCCACCCGAAACAAAATGTGAAGCAGGTGTGTGTGTGTGTGTGTGTTGTAGGCTGGGCAGCAGCTTGACCTGGCTGGTCCGGCCTTCTCCCTGGACCCAGAAGGCAGCCTCCGTATCGGCTCCCCCTCAGGGACGGAGACGGGGGAGTTTGTGTGCACAGCCACCAACGCTGCAGGCTTCAGCTCCAGGAAGGTCCAGCTCACCGTCTACGGTAACCTCAAACCCCCGGGCTGAAGGCCCCTTACCCTAACCCTTAAAACAACAAACTATTTGTATCTGGAAAAATTTGTTATCTGGAAAATAGCTTTCAAGATGAACATTACATTTCAATACATTTCAGTCCTTTTGCAGACACTTTTGTCCAAAGCGACTTACAATAGTGCGTTCAACATAGACAGGCAAGTAGACGTGAAAGATTCCGATTCATGAAAGGTTCAAAGCAAGACTCAGATAGTAAGGGATTATGCACATTTGTATGACTGCTCAAGCATGGACTACAAGGACATGGAGATGGTAGAAAACCCCAGGCCTCATAAAACAGCCCACACATCTCACTGACTATACTGTACCCCATCAGTATTTAGACAGTAGTTAGACCGTTTTAAGATAGTATTGAGAAGCCAGGTAGAAAGTGAGAGAGAGAAAGTAGAAAGTGAAAATGGGGGGGTTTTGATTTCCAGCTCCCTCTGTCTTTCTCTCTTAACTCTCCACCTCGGTTCTGCGTGTGTGTCTACGGATGGGTGACGTGTGGATGGTTGCTGTTCTGCTGTCTAGCAACTGACTAAAAACAATCCGTACCAACACATCATCTCCCCCCCCATGTTCTTTGTGTGCGTCTCTCTCCAGTGCGTCCGAGGCCCAGCGGGGGGGAGGACGGGGGTCCCACGGGGGTGTCGGTGGTGGAGGGGAGGGACGTCACTTTGCCCTGTGAGGTCCACAGCTTCCCTCCACCCACCATCACCTGGGCCAAGGAGAGGCAGCTCATCTCCCCCTTTTCCCCAAGGTACACACACACACACATGTACACACGCACGCACACACACACACGCACACGTGCGCCAGCCAACACACACACACACACACACACACATACACTCATACATTCATAAATACACGCAAACACATACACAAAGACACACACACACTCTTGAATTGAGTTCTATGCCGTTGTTTTGCCCTGTATCGCGTGGTGTGGTTCCCTTCTGCGCACTGAGCCCAGTGGTGGTTGTGGTTTGGTGAGTCGACTGCTGAGTAGAAACAGACCAAGGCTATAATTGACTGCACCGCCGTGGGTCTGCCTGGGCTATAATTGTGGTTAACGGCTGGATTTGTCAGATTTACTGGATTGTCTGTTGATGTGGTTGGTGATTGGTTGGATGAGTTGAGGATCCGTGTGTGTGTGTGTCTGTGTGTGTGTGTGTGTGTGTGTGTATATGTGTGTGTGTGTGTGTGTTTGTGCGCACATGCATGTATGTGTGTGTTCTCATTTACCAGAGTCACATCTTACAGTCTAAAATCACTGTGTGTGTGTGTGTGTGTGTGTGTGTTTCCTCCAGACATAACCAGCTTCCCTCTGGCTTCATGAAGATCTTGGAGACCAGAGTGACAGACTCTGGCCTGTATGTGTGTGTCGCCTACAACATCGCTGGCAACCTCAGCCAGTCTGTTCATCTCAGTGTTCTAGGTACGGTCCATGGCTCCCTGTTGTTAATGTGTAATCAGAATCAGAACGCCTTTATTGTCAGTTTTCAGGTACCCGGCATCACTACCCCCCCCCCTATCACTACCCCCCACTATCACTACCCCACACTATCACTACCCCCCACTATCACTACCCCACACTATCACTACCCCCCACTATCACTACCCCACACTATCACTACCCCCCACAATCACTACCCCCCACTATCACTAGCCCTCCTGCTCTCCAGAGATAAGATGTGATAAGAACAAGTTGGACCACTGTTGGCATAAAGCTGTAACCATCTCTCTCTCTCTCTCTTGCGCTCTCTCCCTGTCTGTGATTCCTCCAGTGCCTCCCAGAATCCAGCCAGGCCCCCGGGTCATGAAGGTGCAGGTGGGACACCCTGTGGAGCTGCCCTGCGTGGCCCGGGGGGACCCGGAGCCCCAGGTCACCTGGACCAAGGACGGAGAGCGGTACCTGGCCGCTGCGGACGGCAGCCTGGCGCTGAGCTCCGTGGGCCTGGGGGACGAGGGGAGCTACACCTGCGTGGCGTCCAACACCGCCGGCACCGACGAGGCTCGGGTCCAGCTGATGGTGCAGGGTGGGTCCACATGAGACGCACTAGAACAGGGGTGCCCAATACGTCGATCGATCGATCGGTAGTGTGTTTTTTGTTTTTTGAAAAAAAAAAAAAAAAGGTTTAAAGTCATCCATCCTTACTATAGCATTTGCCACTTGATTGACGTACAGGTAAGCCAGTCTGAGACCTCATTTCTTTCTAACACGCAGTTCACCACGCATGCGCAGTCAACCGCTCACCGACGAGCTGATTACCCTGGAGTAGTTAGCCTTCCAATTTATATACAATTCTACTAAAGAAAGGGGATAAAAATGAGTGGGGAAGCTGGACCAAGTAAGAAACCAAAAGACGTACAACTTCCATTCAGAATGGGAGGAGGAGAAGGAGGACTTTTTAGACTTTTTTTCACGATGTCATATTGGAAGTGCGTAAAGGGAAATGTGGAGCGGCCCTTGAGGACAGTTCACAGAACGGACAGACACTCACCGACCCTCCGATAAGGGAGCTGAGAAAGAGAAGGAGAAAGAGAAAGAGAAGGAGAAGAGAAAGAAAAAGATAAAGATGAAGGAACCGAAATCATAGTTCGTCACGGACAGCAGGCATTTTTCATAAAGGTGACTTTCACAAAAGCGAAGCGTCGTTCCGGGTGATTCAGTCACGCCATCGTCATTAAGCACAAAGAAGTCCCTCCAAGATGGAGAGATGATGATTAAAAGAGAGGCATTCGTTGAAGCAGCCGTTGACTCGTTGTTTTTCGGGACTTTAAAACAAAACAAAACCGAAGATATTATCTTCAATCAAATTCAATCATATCACATATGACTGCGAAAGAGAGGAGATGTTAACAATACTGCCCATTAAAAAGAACACACGCCTGGGGAGAGGAGAGGACATTTTTCGGTCTTTCAAAAAACGTCATGGAGAAGCCCCAGCTAATCGGTGTCAATGGACGATGCTTTCCCCCGACTTCCTCGATTATCACCGCATAAATACACCAGCAACAAGTATGCAGTATGCTCAAACAATGCTTAACATGAAAGAGTAATAATGGATGTTGGCAATGAAGATCGCCTGTTCTATTCGAGCCAGATCGTCTATCTATCTATCTATCTATCTATCTATCTATCTATCTATCTATCTATCTATCTATCTATCTATCTATCTATTTATTATATTTAAATATCCATATCTATATACTGTATATTTATATGTTATGTATAATAATAATAATAATAATAATCTTACCTACAGCTACTTTAAGATTGTTTACTGTGTTCCCTTTGACTGCAACTAAAATTGAAAGTTTGTGTGTGTGTGTGTGTGTGTGTGTGTGTGTGTGTGTGTGTGCTCAGTGCCCCCAGTGGTTGAGGTTCTGGAGCCCCCCTTCAACAGCCCCCTCCAGGAGAGAGTGGCTAACCAGCGCATCGCCTTCCCCTGTCCTGCCACAGGTATTCTAGAGCAGCCCAATACCTCATTACTACTATACCTCACTCCATTCTAGACATTAGCTTGAAACACAAACGCTCCCCAGTAATAGACACAAACATGGATAGAAATGTTGGCACCACTACACTATTGCCACTAATAATTGTATTATTCTAGAAATGATTCATCGATTTATTATTTATTGGAATTACTTTTAATTCTATTCAAGATTCAAGTGTAACCGTGTAACCATGAACAATGGAATGCTTACACCCAATTAACTCCTGCAGTATGAATTTTAACAATACTGTACTATGCTATTGTACTATACTAAAAACAACACTATATACTACCTATTACATTATATACTATATACTAGTATAAACAACACAAAACAACAAAATACTAAAAAGTGATTGATGGATGGTACAGTATGTGTACATATGGTGAATGGTGCAAAAAGCATTTTAAAGTGCCAGTAGTGCAGCAGCATCATGAGTACAGTGCAGAACAGTGCAGTCACTGCACTGTATTCATGATGTTGTTGCACTCACTTTAAAATGCTTTTTGCATGTGATGTATTCTAGAAATGTTTTAAATGCAGATGTCTAACAACTACTCCCTTATCTTTTCTCTCCATCCTCCCCCCCCCCCCCCCCCCCACCCCAGGTCTCCCCAAGCCGGTGATCCGCTGGCTGCGTAACGGCCAGGAGCTGACGGGCAGCGAGCCGGGCGTCTCCATCCTGGAGGACGGCACGCTGCTCCTCCTGTCCTCCGTGTCTCCGCTGGACAACGGGGAGTACAGCTGCACCGCCGCCAATGACGCCGGCTCCACCCAGAAGAAGTACCAGCTCAAAGTCAACGGTGAGCGGTCACTGTTCTTCTGACTGGTTATATGTTATATATATGTTATATACGATTTAGATCACCAGCCACTGGGGCCAGTGGTTTTCTAAAATACATTGGCCACTCACCATTTTAACCAGCCAAAATCCACCAAACGAGTCAAGGGTCAGGGTTAGGGTTAGTAGTAATATGGAAGTGTAATGTAGGACACTGTACACTGTAACAATGACAAATTGTAATAAAAAAAAAGAGTAATAACAAAAAATATAATTTTAAATAACCAAACTTGGCTAGAGGGCCAAGTGGATGGGCCAATGGAATGAGCACACAGTGCTCATGGGAGCTGTAGTATCACCTCCAATAGACCGATGCCTTTTGTAAACTACAATGATTTTTTAAATTGTTTTAATAGTAAATTAGTGACCAAAAGGTCAGCAGCCAAAGTCCGGTAAGAGTGACAGAGTAACAAGCCACTGCGGAATTCTACCGGCATTTGGCCAGTGGGCTGTGTTAATCTCACAAGCCCTGCATATAATACTTATACTGGTCAAAGTCAAATGTGTTTAGTGGGCTCCTGAAGGTACAGGTCAAGTACATTTTATAAAAGCAGAATAGTTACGAGGGTGACTCTACGTCAAAAGGTACTGGCTTTGATCACCAATGTCCACATTTTGCTCCTCGAGGGAGATACCCAACACATCCTCGCTCCTTCCATGCTCCTCCTTCATGGCTTGTATCTGAATCAGTATAAGTCGCTTTAAATTGAAGTGTCTTGCTAAATAACAAAATTGTAAATAGTAACACAAGATTGTCCATCGGTGCTACTAGAAGCTGTGTGTCAACGTTTTCCTATGAAGCTCAGTCTGAGACTACTGAGTGTTAAGTATTGAGGAGTACGTCTAGAGAGTGAATGTACAGAGCGAGACGTACGGAAGAATCAACTTCATGCCAGCTACGTGAAGTGATGCTATGAAGCTTGACTTTCTAAAGCTCCTAAAACACCACTTTATGAATCTCCCTGATGCATCAGAGCTCACACCCAACCTTATCAGAGTACATCGTAGTAGAGCCATGCTTTTACACAGTATCAGTTTATGGTTGATATTATCAGTTTCTGGTTGATATTATCAGTTTATGGCAAAACTCTGGACATCTGTTCTGACATCTGTTCATCCCGTTCCCACACAGTTCCCCCGGTGTTCCAGGGCGAGGACCTGCCGGCCAACGTGTCTGTGGTGCTGAGTCAACCCACCAGCTTGACTTGTGATGTCACAGGAAGTCCCACCCCCTTCATTACCTGGTACAAGGATGGGAATCTGGTAGGTTCAGGTTTTCATTATTGACTTAGCACGCAACTTAAACTTTACGTTTTGGAAAGTGTTGACTCATGGGAAGTGATAATAAGGACATGAAGTGGACGATATAAAGCATGGCTCTTAAATCTATTTTCAGCCTGCTGTTGTTTTCTCTGATAATGTTCATATTGAGAAATGTGTGTACTCTGTTATTATGCCCTGTACATGACACATGTTATATGTTGCTGTGATGTAAATATTAGGGACACCACAATTATTGGATCACCCACGGGATAATCTGACATTCCTTAGAAATAATAAGAGTTAATGAGGGAAATTAGAGGCTTGTGAATGTATGTGTGTGTGCTTTTAAACGTGTGTGCGAGTGTGTACGTGTGTGTGTGTCCACAACAAGACATGATGACAGATCTAATATGGTAATGATGATGGCGGTCCATTGATGGGTGAACAGAGCAGGGCTCTGTGCTGTGTTGCTGGCTGCTTGCTGGCTGCCATGGCTGCTCAGCTCCGTGATTAGAACGGCCACAGAGTAGAAATATGAATCGCTCAATTTGACTGATTAGCAGTTCCGATGTAAGTGGCTGTGTCAGTGCGTTCCTGTGTGAGTCTATTTATAATTCAGTAGTATATTCATGGAGTTCTGGGTGGTATGTATATATGTATAATATATGTATATGTATAAACAGATTTCCCAGTTTTCTAATGACACTTTTCCAGTTTGTTTGTTTTGCAAAAAAAACACTTAGATACAAGTTCAATGGAATGCTTACTCCCCATTCCCTCCCACAGCATGGATTTCTAAAACACAATACTATAAAAATACTATACACAATCCAAATGAACATAAGAACAATAAAGTGACTTATGGCTGATACATGTGTTGAATTCAGCAAATTTTTTTTTTTAAAGCATTTAAAGTGCCAGTAGTGCAGCAGCATCATGAAAACAGTGCAGTTCAGTGCAGTACACTTCATGTCTGCTACCATTGATCCTTGAATAAATGACCAATGTTGTTATTCCTATGTTTATTGATCGATGCTGACGCAGGTGGTGCAAGGCAACGGTGTCCAAATCCTGGGCCGAGGGAAGACCCTGAGGCTCCTGAAAGCATCGTCGTCTGATGCAGGAAGCTACAGCTGTAAAGCCATCAACATCGCCGGCAGCTCAGACAGAGACTTCTATCTCCATGTTCTGGGTCAGTCTGCTTGCACTCCTCCTCACTCCTCCTCCCAAAATCCTCCAGATTTAGATTGACATTATAGATTAGCTTCATTCAACCTAATGGAAACGGTGGTCTCTTCCCGAGGTTAATTGGTTATGGGTGTGTGACGATGTGTGACGTATGATTGGGTGAGTCTTTTGGAGTATATCAGTAAAAGGGGTTTGGACTGATTTGAATTTCATTGTCTTGTGTTATTTGAAGATTCGGACTGTTTCAAGACATTCACTCCATAAAGTGGATGTCTTGAAACAGTCTGAATCTTCAAATAACAATTATTATTAAAAAATAATAATAATAATGCATGAAAGAAAATCTCAGAGTGCTGCAAAGTTAAAAACATAGCAAACAAACACAATACAATTACAAAAAAAATAGGGAGCACTTATATGACATAAAAGGCCTTTTAAACTTTTTAAACAATGTTGTGAACATTTGATGTGTGGTATGTTGACATGTTGTGGTTCTCCTCCTGCCAGTCCCTCCCGGCATCATAGGGACAGCGTCTCCGAAGGATCTCTCCAGCGTTCTCAACCAGGAGATCAGTCTGGAGTGTAAGGTCAAGGGACTGCCCTTTCCCACCGTCCAGTGGTACAAAGACAGAAAGTGAGTCATCCTTTTCGCCATTTGGCATTCGCCATCTGGAAAGCGTCGCTCTGTTTTAATTCATATTGTGTGTGTTTTTGTTTTTAAATTGAAGGTCCAAAGCACACAAACCGCTTCATATTTGTAGCACGACCCAAAAATATAAAATGGAATCATATTATTATTATTATCATATTATTGGAGCAAAGCTCACCAAGCTGCATGTTCCTCGGCTGTATTTATTTTGCTGGCGTCTTATAGGACTTAAAGGGCCCCTATTCTACCACCACTCTTGTCAATGACAATTTATTTAAAACAGCTCGTAATGGCTAATCACAGGCACACAATAGGGGCCCTTTAAGTCTACTTTGGACGCAAAAATTCGAAAGCATTATTCATTATTCTGTCCCGACGCCACCATGTGCTTTTGGGCTTTTGCGTTAAAGTGAAAAATATATAAATAAATAAATATATAAATATATATAAATATATAAATATATAAAAAATATATAAATAAACAGGACTCAATGATACCTTGTCATAATTCCCAATTTTCTTCTCTTTTACATAAAAGTAATCCATCACACACATGAGTGTCCACCAAATAGAAAAGTCAGCCTACGAGCTGGTCCAGTCTACTGGGTAGGCTGATCTATCCATCATCTATCATCTATATATATTGATGGGTGGTTGTGTTTCCCCAGGCCGGTGTTCCTGGGGGATCCTAACCTGGAGGTCACCAGCAGAGGTCAGCTGCTGAGGATCAAGAGCGCCCGTCTTGGGGACCAGGCCCACTACCAGTGTAGCGTCACCAACGCTGCTGGGAAGCTGGTCAAGGACTTCAACCTCAGTGTCTATGGTGAGTTCTCGACTGGCTGATGGTATCATACCATCGTCATGGTATCATCATCATGGTACTGTATAATGACTTTTAATAGATCGAATAAAACAGTGGTTCCCAAACTTTTTAAGGTCCTGTACCCCCTCACACATTGAACCTTCTGCTGTGTACCCCCCTTTACCTCTCATCTGATGTAACATATGAAGACAAGACAGTGTTATCAACTATTTAGCTCTTCATTCAGCCTCGTCCTCTCATATTTCAAACAAGTGATAAGCACATCAACTTGAACACAAAATGAATGACTTCTCTGGAAAATTAATTATAAAACCTAAAAAATATGTAAGTCATAAGAAGAAATGTCATATTCTGTTCTTGCAACAACCAAGTAAGTGACCAATTGAAGCAGAGTAGAGGCGGGTGTGTGCGTTTTTTAAAAGTGGGTTTATTTTTGGCACAAAAACGCGTTTTGACGCATTACACATTTTTTGTAGGCGGAGCCCCGACGTAACTGTAACTGTACCCCACTTTGGGAATAGCCGGAATAGAACCATGCTTTGTGCAGATATCTAGAATGAAATCTGCAAAAAGTGGATGGTTGTGGATGGTTTTACTGAATGGATACAGAGTTGAATTCCATTTTCAAAAGAGAGATTTATTTAGTTTTGGTAATGGTAATGGCCCAGCATTTACATGTATTAATTAGGCTTGATTTAAAGCAGCTCAGAGATCAGGCCAAGAACAACCAACGCTAATAGTGAATCAACTATACCAGTGGTTCTCAACCTTTTTACACCAGTACCACCTGAGTAAGTAGTAAGTAGTAAGTAGCAAGTACCACCATATGACCGACGTTAAAATACAGTCTATTCAGCTATACACAGCAGGCCAATTTATTCCTAATAACATTATTCATTGTTAACTTTTGTTGGCCACAGCCACAATGTACAAAGGGGTAGCACTAGAACTAGCAAACTCTTCCACACGATTCTCATACAATGCAAGGGGCATTGAGAACATAATAACTATCATTCTCACACAGCAAGTGAGAAAATTAAGAACAACTGTACTTCAGCAAATGTAGTTGTAAATGTAGTGTGTAACACACACACACACACTCACACACAGAAAGCAATCGTACTTCATTCAAACACACACACACACACACACACACACACACACACACACACACACACACACACACACACACACACACACACACACACACACACACACACACACACAGCATGTTGGTGTCCATTGACAACTCACTTAAGCCAGGAAGGTTGCGCCTGTCTGTCCTTCACAGTCCTTTGATGTCTGGGGCAATCGATGTCCGCTTCAGTCTCAGGCCTGGCTCAGCATCCAGCCTGCTTCTGTATATGTATTATTATATATATATATATTATTTATATATTATATTTCTATTTACCTAATATAACTGGAGTTGTATTTGCGTACTGTTGTTGTGCCGTTTGTTTGTGGATTCCCCACTTGCGCTGCTGACGGAGCCACTAGCATGTGGCGATGGTTTCAGCGCTGCTAATACTGGAAGGCGTTGTGGCTGTGCGTACCGCTCTTACTGTGTACCGCTCTTACTGTGTACTGCTCTTACTGTGTACTGCTCTTACTGTGTACTGCTCTTACTGTGTACCGCTCTTACTGCGTACTGCTCTTACTGAGTACCGCTCTTACTGAGTACCGCTCTTACTGTGTACTGCTCTTACTGTGTACTGCTCTTACTGCGTACTGCTCTTACTGTGTACTGCTCTTACTGTGTACTGCTCTTACTGTGTACCGCTCTTACTGTGTACCGCTCTTACTGTGTACCGCTCTTACTGCGTACCGCTCTTACTGTGTACCGCTCTTACTGAGTACTGCTCTTACTGCGTACTGCTCTTACTGTGTACTGCTCTTACTGTGTACCGCTCTTACTGTGTACCGCTCTTACTGCGTACTGCTCTTACTGTGTACCGCTCTTACTGTGTACTGCTCTTACTGTGTACTGCTCTTACTGTGTACTGCTCTTACTGTGTACCGCTCTTACTGTGTACTGCTCTTACTGTGTACTGCTCTTACTGTGTACTGCTCTTACTGAGTACTGCTCTTACTGTGTACTGCTCTTACTGTGTACCGCTCTTACTGCGTACCGCTCTTACTGCGTACTGCTCTTACTGTGTACTGCTCTTACTGTGTACCGCTCTTACTGTGTACCGCTCTTACTGTGTACCGCTCTTACTGCGTACTGCTCTTACTGTGTACTGCTCTTACTGTGTACCGCTCTCACTGCGTACTGCTCTTACTGTGTACTGCTCTTACTGTGTACCGCTCTTACTGTGTACCGCTCTTACTGCGTACTGCTCTTACTGAGTACTGCTCTTACTGAGTACTGCTCTTACTGCGTACCGCTCTTACTGTGTACTGCTCACTGCTCTTACTGTGTACCGCTCTTACTGCGTACTGCTCTTACTGCGTACTGCTCACTGCTCTTACTGTGTACCGCTCTTACTGTGTACTGCTCACTGCTCTTACTGTGTACCGCTCTTACTGCGTACTGCTCTTACTGAGTACTGCTCTTACTGAGTACTGCTCTTACTGCGTACCGCTCTTACTGTGTACTGCTCACTGCTCTTACTGTGTACCGCTCTTACTGCGTACTGCTCTTACTGAGTACTGCTCTTACTGAGTACTGCTCTTACTGCGTACTGCTCTTACTGAGTACTGCTCTTACTGAGTACTGCTCTTACTGCGTACCGCTCTTACTGTGTACTGCTCACTGCTCTTACTGTGTACTGCTCTTACTGCGTACCGCTCTCACTGTGTACCGCTCTTACTGCGTACTGCTCTTACTGTGTACTGCTCTTACTGTGTACTGCTCTTACTGTGTACTGCTCACTGCTCTTACTGCTCACTGCTCTTACTGTGTACTGCTCTTACTGTGTACTTACTGTGTACTGCTCTTACTGTGTACTGCTCACTGCTCTTACTGCTCACTGCTCTTACTGTGTACTGCTCTTACTGTGTACTGCTCTTACTGCGTACTGCTCTTACTGTGTACTGCTCTTACTGTGTACTGCTCTTACTGCGTACCGCTCTTACTGTGTACTGCTCTTACTGTGTACTGCTCTTACTGTGTACTGCTCTTACTGCGTACCGCTCTTACTGTGTACCGCTCTTACTGCGTACCGCTCTTACTGTGTACCGCTCTTACTGTGTACTGCTCTTACTGTGTACTGCTCTTACTGTGTACTGCTCTTACTGCGTACCGCTCTTACTGTGTACTGCTCACTGCTCTTACTGTGTACTGCTCACTGCTCTTACTGCGTACCGCTCTCACTGCGTACCGCTCTTACTGTGTACTGCTCTTACTGCGTACCGCTCTCACTGCGTACTGCTCACTGCTCTTACTGTGTACTGCTCACTGCTCTTACTGCGTACCGCTCTCACTGCGTACTGCTCTTACTGTGTACTGCTCTTACTGTGTACTGCTCTTACTGCGTACCGCTCTCACTGCGTACTGCTCTTACTGTGTACTGCTCTTACTGTGTACTGCTCTTACTGTGTACTGCTCTTACTGTGTACTGCTCTTACTGTGTACCGCTCTTACTGTGTACCGCTCTTACTGTGTACCGCTCTTACTGTGTACTGCTCTTACTGCGTACTGCTCTTACTGCGTGCCGCTCTTACTGCGTACCGCTCTCACTGCGTACCGCTCTTACTGTGTACCGCTCACTGCTCTTACTGCGTACCGCTCTTACTGCGTACCGCTCTTACTGCGTACCGCTCTTACTGCGTACCGCTCTTACGCTGCTTGCGGAGCCTGCGCTTGTGCTTGTGTTCACTGTCCTCCTCGTTCACTTGTTGAACTTCATTGCTGCTGGAAATATTGTCCTCCACACTTCTCTTTGAAATACCTCCCGTTTTGAGCCACTTTTCCAACATCCCTCTCGGCTTTCTTGTCATCACTAGCTTGCTTGTAACGTTAGCTAATCGTGCACGCGCAACAGGTAGCAGTGTCCGTCAGAAACAACGTCAGAAACAAACAATTATTTTGTTTCTAAATCTAAAAACAACAAAATAACTTATTTAAAACCCAAATTTTAATTATCTCAGGCTTATTTTCATTTGTAGTAGTATTTTGATAGTATTACTGTTACATGTTTTACAATTGATTTTAAATTGATTTGGTTTATTTCATTTATTTTTTTAAACATTGAGATTCCAGGGATCCCTCTGAGTACCACCAGCAGGGGGCGCAAGTACCACCGGTTGAGAATGGCTGAACTATACCATTCTAATGACCAAGTTTCTAAACACACAACTGGTGTGCAGATTAGCCTTGGAATCACAACGAGGTTTGTATTTCTACAGTCATTTGTGGCAGTCGAGTGCCTTGAGTGCCACAAATCAAAAAGCAGAAAGCCCTCAGTAGAGCGCATACCTCCGCCACACCAAAAAAGTCTCCTGGATCCGGATTCGGATCTGGATCTGCGCCAAAATCGAATCAACTGTTCCTTTAATAATCTCAATATTAAGTTTTGTTGAATTCTGTACATAACTTTTTGAGTTGATCTTGCTAACAGACAAAGAAAACAGGGGTGAAAACATAACCTCTGCCCTATGTCCGATGGCGGAGGTATAATCAACATTCATGACACTGATCAACACGGTTCCCCATCCCTCACCACTCATCGTCACGGGGACCCCCATCTCTCTCTCTCCTCCCAGTACCGCCGTCCATCAAGGGGGGCAACGTGACCACCGAGGTCACGGCCATCCAGGACACCCTGGTCACGCTGGAGTGCGAGGCGAGGGGCGTCCCCGTGCCCGCCATCACGTGGTACCGCCACGGCCGGGCCATCCTGTCCAGCCGCCAGGCGCAGTACGTGGAGCGCGGCCACTACCTGAAGATCCCCCGTGCCCAGGGCTCTGACGCCGGCCAGTACACCTGCAGAGTGACCAGCGTGGCGGGAACAGCCGAGAAGAGCTACGAGCTGGATGTTTATTGTGAGGAATGGTGTTCTGCCCTCTCATATATATAAATATATATATATACATATTGGTGGATGTATTGTATTGTTGTTTTTATCTTAATCTAAATGGTTTAATCGTCTTTATTGGTCACACACACACACACACACATACACGCACACACACACGCACACACGCACACACACACACACACCCCAGTCCCAAGACTGAGCTACTGCCGCCTAAGTTTATTAGAGCTGTTATTTGATGCTTGTAACACAGCGATTGAGCACAGGAAACCAGAACCATCTCTGGTGAAATAAGCATTTGTGTGTCATCGCTATTCCTGATAAAAGTGGCATCCCCATGTGATCACCTTGCACCAATTTGAGCCAAAAAGGTTTCATCGGTCCCTGTGTGGTCCGATGAAGTGACTGAGTATCGGTGTGTAGTGCCTCTGTTAGGACCTGTATGTGTTTTAACTTATATTGTGACGTGATGACCCCCCCCCCCCCCCTCGTCCACACAGTACCTCCCACCATAACGGGGGTCAGCGAGGGTCCCACGGAGAGGAAGGTGGTCCTGGGGAAGCCCCTGACGCTGGAGTGCCAGGCCGCGGGCCACCCTCCTCCCTCCCTCACCTGGCTGAAGGACGGCGTTCCCGTGCAGGACAGGGAGAGCGTGCGCGTGGCCCAGCAGGGGAGGAGCCTCCAGATCGCCTCCGCCGCCGTCTCCGACACGGGACACTATGTCTGCATAGCGACCAGCATCGCCGGGGAGAAGGCCATCAAATACGACGTCAATGTTCTCGGTATGCACACGCACACACACGCACCCACACACACATACACGCACACATGCATACGCACATGCATACGCACATACACACACACATGCACACACGCACATACACACACACATGCACACATACACACACACACACGCACCCACACACACATACACATACACATGCATACGCACATACACACGCACATGCACACACATGCACACATACACACACACACACACACACACACAAACACAGTTTTAAATTGTGTTAGTCTGACTTCCTTCCCTTCCCTTATGTCCGGCTAAGGGCTTTTGGCTCTTGTGGATCTGTAGCCACATGACATGGTTACATCAACATAAACCATACTGTATTTCATAATGTCAATGTCAACTGACATGGCAATTCCACATCAGCACTATTTATTTTGATTCATAAAACCTTTCGGAAGCGTTGCACCAGAATTAGCTCCAACAGGATTCAGATGCTGGCGGTAAGTAAACACTGCTGCAGATGCTCATTTTAGTTTCCGGCCTCATATTCTTTTACTTCCCACCTGCAGTTGATAGCTCAGCCCCCTTGCCCAGTACAACCTCTGGCTCCAGCCCTGTCCAGGAATGCACATTTCGATGTTGTGTGTGTGTGTGTGTGTGTAATGTGTGTGGAACACCAGCTCAGAAATAAGTACTGGGAGGCATTTGCACGTCAAGTACCATTTTATTGAAACATTTGTTTGTCTGGGATAAAACAAAGCAGAAGGTAAATTATTCATGTTGTCAACAAGATACAAAATAAATAACACATATTTTATTTTGACCAACTTATCGTGAAGTGCCGGGCATGCTCAGCTGGGTTCCATTATATGGATTTCTTTAATGCTGACATCTGTTTTATCTATTTACGTATTTCTATGTGAAAGAAGCCTTTCTTTCCTCAGTAGTTAAGAGAGGCCGGAGATAAGTACTTTCCTGGTCAATTTGGCTAAAGTTGTATTGTATTTAATCAAACTACTAAAATGTAAAAATGCAAAAATGTATTTCCGTTGTCGGCAGGATTTGAACCTGCGCGGGGAGACCCCAATAGATTTCTAGTCTATCGCCTTAACCACTCGGCCACGACAACTCCTTCTGTTGGAGGCACACATCTGATAGACACTGATACACAGAGAGTGAGGCAATGGGCCTGTACGTCACAGCTGTAGTTTGAAAAAAACTGTAGTTGCGTTGTCGGCAGGATTCGAACCTGCGCGGGGAGACCCCAATAGATTTCTAGTCTATCGCCTTAACCACTCGGCCACGACAACCTCTCTTGCAAGGTATATACGTCTCCTACACAGAGGGCGATGGGCCTATACTTAACAGCCGGAGTGTGTAAGAACATCATCGTAGTAGTAGTAGAGCCGTTGTCGGCAGGATTCGAACCTACGCGGGGAGACCCCAATATATTCCTTTACATGCATTTATTTACATGCTTTGAAATGCCAGTAATGCAGCAGCAGCATCATAAATTACCGAGGGACATCTCCGCTATTCTTATTGCTCCGATGCGAACATCGCATCGGAGTGAGCGAACATCAGAATCGCTACCCCCGAGGCAGTCCCCGTTGTAGCGGGGGGGGGCTTTAACCACTGCCATTTAAAACACGTTAATACCAAAATACTATCAACACATCTCACGTCCGACCAGACCACAACACAGCCTCGGTCTCTAGCACTGCTACACCGCCATCGCGGCCGGCTTCCGGCAAATCAGACCACGCCCACAGAACGTCGCGTCGCCGGACAGATACAAGTTACAAGATATTTGATATCCAGAACAATACCATAAAAACAAAAATAATATATACAATAAAATATTAACAAAAAAAGAGTAGCAAAGTGACTGTTAAATGATATGTTCATGTGTTAAATTATTATTATTTTTTTACAAAAATCTTTAAAAGCATTTAAAGTGCCAGTAGTAGCAGCAGCATCATGAATACAGTGAAGAACAGTGCAGTAGCTGTAATGAGTCCAGAAAGTCCAGAAAAGTATGTAAGTGTAATGTTAATGACAGTGTTATGAAAGTGGCAGAAGAACAAGGACTACCAGGTTTAAGGGTCGTTTTTATCCACAGGCAGTGCACTACTGAACTGCTAGGAGTGCTGCCACTTTCATAACTGTCACTAACATTAGACTTACATACTTTGCTGGACTTTCTGGACTCATCATAGTAACTGCACTGTATTCATGATGCTGCTGCACTACTGGCCCTTTAAATGCTTTTGAAGATTTAACACATGTACATATCCTCTTCTACATGTCACTTTGCTGTTATTTTTTGGTTTTTTTATTTTATTGTATATACTATTTATTTATTTATGGTATTGTTTTGGAGATGTAGGGGGGATGGGGAGTAAGCATTCCAATGTACCTGTTGCAATTGGCCAATACAAATATTATTTTTAATTATTATTAATATTGTATCTTGTATCCTGTACAGTGCAGTAACTGTAATGAGTCCAGAAAGTCCAGCAAAGTATGATAGTGTAATGTTAATGAAAATGTTATGATAGTGGCAGCCCTCCTAGCAGTTCAGTAGGCACACTGCCTGTGGATAAAAACTATCCTTAAACCTGGTAGTCCTTGTACGGATGAGGTGCAACCGGCGACCGGACAGTAGGGGGGGAGAACAGATGGTGCCCAGTGTGGTGTCTTTTACGATGGACATGGCCTTCTTCCGACATCTGGTCCTACAGATCTTCTCAATGCATGGAGGTGCACACCCAAAGATCTTCTCTGCCGTCCTTACGACCCTCTGGAGGGCTTTCTTCAGATTCAGATTCAGATTCAGATTACTTTATTAATCCCGAGGGAAATTAAGGTGCAACAGTTGACACAGGGGGAATAAATGCACACACAAAAATACTAATACCTAAGCTAAAAAACAAAACAACAACTAACTAAATAAAACTATTATAAACAAAAATATAGTTAAAATAATTCTAAATGAAATCTAAATGTATTGATAAAGGAAGTTAAATTTACAGTATTATTACAGTAATATGTAGGTATATACAATACACAACAATACGTATAGTGCAAATTGGCAGTAATAATATATTAATAAATAACTCAACTGAAAAGTGACATGTGAAAAGTGAAAAGTGAATTAGGATTTGAAATAGAATTTACAGTGCAAAGTTACAATGAGATGATTTACAGTGCGTTGACCAAAAAATAATAATAATAAGTACGTTGGCCTCAGGTCACTGAGTCTCCACTGTCCCTCTCACGACCCGAGGTAGATGAGTTAAAGAGTCTAATGGCCACAGGAAGAAAGGACTTCCTATGGCGTTCTGTGGTGCACCTGGGTGGAATGAGTCTGTTGCTAAAGGTGCTTCTATATGAGGTCAGCACCTGATGGAGAGGGTGAGAGTTGTTGTCAAGGATACTACGCAGCTTGCGCAGCATCCTTCTCTCAGACACCACCAACAAGGAGTCCAGCTGGACCCCCAGGACAGCGCCAGCCTTCCTGACAATCTTGCTGATCTTGTTGGCGTCTGCTGATCTCAACCTGCTTCCCCAGCACACGACACCGGAGAAGATGGCACTGGCTACCACCGACTGGTAGAACACATTCAGCATCTTGTTGCAAACGTTGAAGGACCGGAGCCTCCGCAGGAAGTAGAGCTGGCTCTGGCCCTTCTTGTAAACAGCCTCAGAGTTCTTGGCCCAGACCAGTTTGTTGTCCAGATGAACTCCCAGGTATTTATATTCCTGAACAACTTCAGCGGACACACCCTTGATGGAAATGGGTGTGGGTGTGGATTTCCTCCTGCGGAAGTCCACCACCATCTCCTTCGTCTTGTCAGTGTTGAGCTGCATATGGTTCAGCTCACACCGCTCAACAAAGGAGTCCACGACGCCCCTGTACTCCTCATCGTTTCCCTCGCTGACACAACCAACAACTGCAGAGTCGTCCGAGAACTTCTGCAGATGGCAGGACACAGAGTTGTACTGGAAGTCTGAGGTGTAAAGGGTGAACAGGAATGGGGAAAGAACAGTTCCCTGTGGAGCACCAGTGCTGCTGACCACAGTGTCAGACACACAGTCCTGCAGTCTGACAAACTGTGGACGACCCGTCAAATAGTCAGTAATCCAGGACACCAGGGAAGAGTCCACCTTCATCGCCGTCAGCTTACTTCCCAGCAGGGCAGGCCGGATGGTGTTGAACGCACTGGAGAAGTCGAAAAACATGATTCTCGCAGTGCTCCCGGGTCTGTCCAAGTGGGCGTAGGCACGATGGAGCAGGAAGATGATGGCGTCCTCCACTCCCAGTTTCGGCTGGTAGGCAAACTGAAGAGGGTCCAGCGATGATCTGACCAGGGGCCGAAGAAGCGTCAGGACCAGCCTCTCAAAGGATTTCGCCACGTGGGACGTCAGCGCCACCGGTCTGTAGTCGTTTGAGGTGCTGGGACGTGCCTTCTTCGGAACCGGCACCAGGCAGGATGTCTTCCACAGCACAGGGACCCTCTCCAGTCTCATGCTCAGGTTGAAGATGTACTGCAGGACTCCACTCAGCTGGGCAGCACATGTTTTGAGGACCCTCGGGCTGACGCCGTCAGGACCTGCAGCCTTGCCTGGATGGAGCCTGCACAGCACTTTCCTCACCTGCTCAGCTGTGAAGGTATGTGTGCCGTGTGTGGGGGCAGGAAGAGTCACTGTTGTGTTGATGGGGGAGGGGTGAGGTAGTGGTGGTGGGGGAGAGAGAACAGGTATGTTGATGCTGGAGAGGGACGGTGGGGGAGGGGGGACAGCAGGGCTGGGGGGCTGGAGGGGAATGGTTGTAGAGGGGCTGGGGGAGGGGGGGTAGACCGGAGCCCACTCATTGAATCTATTGAAAAACAAAATTCAACTCGTTGGCCCGATCAGGACCCCCCCCTATTGTCTGGCTACCAGGTTGTTTGTAGCCAGTGATGCTCCTCATGCCACTCCACACATCCTTCAGGTTGTTCTGCTGAAGTTTGTGTTCCAGCTTCCTCCTGTAGTTGTCTTTGCCCTGCTGGATCCTCTCCTTCAGCTCCCTCTGAACCTGCCTCATCTGCTCCCTATCCCCATCTCTGAAGGCCCTCTTCTTCTCATTGAACAGGACCTTGATGTCTCGGGTGACCCATGGCTTGTTGTTGGGGAAACAGCGTACAGTCTCTATGGGAACAACACTATCCACACAGAAGTTGATGTACCCTGTTATACATTCCGTGAGATCATCAAGGTCCTCTCCATGCAAATCACAGAGGAAATCCCAGTCTGTTGACTCAAAGCAGCCCCGCAAGTCCTCATCGGCCTCCTGTGACCATCTCCTCACAGTCCTTGTGGTCACAGGCAGCCGCTGTACTAGAGGCCTATACAGGGGCTGGAGGTGGATGAGGTTGTGGTCTGACCTTCCAAGAGGAGGAAGGGCAGTGGCGCTGTATGCCTCCTTAACATTGGCATACAGCAGGTCCAGTGTCTTGTTTTCCCTGGTGGGACAGTCCACAAACTGCTTGAAGGTGGGCAGTGTTGCAGCCAGAGTCACGTGGTTGAAGTCCCCAGATATCGCGATGAATGCTTCAGGGTGCTGTCTGAAGTCTCGCGACGACGGAATGGGTGACGTCACACGCGAGCGCCGCGTTTGCCGACGGTGGAATGTAAACAATAACAAGAAGCACATGGGAGAACTCAAGCGGCAGATAGTATGGCCGCAGACTCACGGCCAGCAGTTCAATGTCCGGGCTACACACACGTTCCTTCACAGTAACATGTCCAGGGTTACACCACTTGTTGTTAACGAGAATAGCAAGTCCCCCACCTTTCCTCTTGCCACTCTCACGGTGCGTCCTGTCCGCCCGGACGGTCAGAAAGCCGTCCACGGTAACATTGGAGTCCGGGGTGTCCTCGTTGAGCCACGTCTCCGTGAAACAAAGCACGCTGCTCTCCCGGTACACCCGCTGGGTCATCACCAGGCCCGCTAGCTCGTCCATCTTATTCGCTAGCGACCTCACGTTCCCCATGGTGATGGAAGGGAGATATGGTTTATATCTCCGCTTTCTTGTTCTGTGCAGTGGTGTTGCCGTACCACAAAGTGACACCACCCGTCAAGACGCTCTCTACAGTAACACGGTAGAAGTTCATTAGCCACCTATGGCCTATTCGGCTTTTCCTGGCGCACGTCAGGGCATAGTGGCGCTGGTGTGCCTTCTTCAGCATGAAGAGACTGTGGCAATGGGACTGTACATCAAAGCTGTAGTTTGTAAAATCATGCTGAGCCATTGTCAGCAGGATTTGAATCTGCGCGGGGAGACCCCAATAGATTTCTAGTCTATGGCCTTAACCACTCGGCCAGAGATGGGGCAAAAGGGACTTCTATGGGGGGGGAGAAGAGAGGGAGAGGGGGGGAAAGAGAGGGGAGGAGGAAAGAGAGGGGGGGAAAGAGAGAGAGAGAGAGAGAGAGAGAGAGAATTCTGCTTATGCTCGTTGTACTTGTTGTGCTTTTAGGCACCGTTTTGACCATACTGTGCGTTGTGTTCATCCTTGCAGTAGTAGATAGAGTGTTGTTAATGCACTTTATGTCGCTACGCAGGCATCCTAGTAGTTGGGACGATTTTTCTATTGGCCTGCAATTGGGAATGCAATTGTTCTATTTGTGTCTTTATTTACCTCAGAAATATATCATGTCTTTATCATACAAATGTACTTGTAGGTCACTTTTTTAATAAAAGCTTCTGCTAAATGCGCTTAATGTAAATGTAGAGAGAGATTTCCTACATATTCCTATACCAATAAAACACAATTGTTACAACACAATACACTTAGGTAGCGACTATACATCATTTATATAACTCTTTTTAATTGATCTTGTAATTCTATGTTCCTGCACACAGTGCTCTTATTGTGTGTTCTGTGTACTGTTGTTTGCACATTCCTGTCAGCCACTGCCACTTGTTTATTGCTCACTGCACCCCCTGGGTGTGTGTGTGACAAATACACATCTAGAATCTTGAAAAACAATGGACTTTTCACTCACTTTTAACCTTTTACAAATCATATGTACTTGTTTTCATAACAGGTAAACGTTGACAGGTAAACATATGCTTCTCAGATTCTTTTTTTTTTCTTCTGGAAAACCATTTATCCAATTTGAACACACTGAACATATTTACTTTAAGTAACAACAATTGAAAAAATACACTTAACTGACACTGACACAACATCTTAAAGACAACACTGCAGGGTTTATTGCTTGTCTTTCCACTCTGTGATGGTTTCTCCAGATGCTGGACAGTACCACTTTCCCTTAGACTGGGTAGGACCAGTGGTTTTGCTTTTTGAATGACCACATCATTTACATAGATAGTGATAATTAAGTTTGCACTGCCGCTTTTTTGGTGGCTCTCCTCTTTCCACACGCTCCTGGTCTTCGTGTGCTGCCTTTTGGTGTCTCCATTCACGGTGACGATTTGACGATGCTGTCGCCGTTGCTGTTGGTGTTGCCACTGGAGATGGTTGCTGAGAGGGAGGGGGTGGCAGATGCGAGGACCAGCCAGGGAATGGGGCGGGTGGTACATGACCCTGCCCGTACGAGGACCAGGGAGGAGATGGGGCGGGTGGTAGATGACCCTGCCCGTATGAGGACCAGGGAGGAGGAGATGGGGCTGGTGGCAGATGACCCTGCCCGTACGAGGACCAGGGAGGAGATGGGGCGGGTGGTAGAAGACCCTGCTCGTACGAGAACCAGGGAGGAGGAGATGGGGCTGGTGGCAGATTAATCTGCCCGTACGAGGACCAGGGAGGAGGAGATGGGGCTGGTGGCAGATGACCCTGCTGGGATGAGGTTGAGACAGAAGAACCAGGAGGACAGGGCTGTGCTGAGCCAATTTTCTGGCTCCTGGAACTCCATCACATCATGCCCATGCTCCACAGGTGCAGAAGGAAGCTCTGTTGCTTCTAGCAGCGATTCTGTAGCCACAGAGAGCTTCTGGGGAAGCTCTACTCCTTGCAGCAATGAGTCCCGGTTGGTTCTTTTTTGTCTTCCATGCCACCTGGAAAAATACAATACAAAATGTTTAGTAAATCAAATCCTTCCTGGTTAAATATGTTTGTATTTCTCAAGTGCATCTGTTAAAGTGAATGTAGAAAGCCAAAAACATATCTCAACAACAAGCCACAGTGGTGTTGTTGATGGTAACCAGCACCGAGTTGGTCTGGTCCTGTATCACCCGGCTGTCCTCAAGCACTTGTTTGATATGATTGTACGTATGTACAATCGCCTGCGGAATGGGCAAGGTTTTGCCCTTGCAGTCTTTTGGCCTATTCCGCGACTGACTGTACTCTTTTAAAAGCCTGAGGCAAACACATTCCACAATCCGATTGCTATCAGGACTCTGGGCAGCCTGGCCATGGGTCATGAATAGTCTGTAAAGGAAAGAGCAATGTTATCAATATTATACAACAGACAGTTCCAGCCTGCTAATTGAGGCTTTGTATGAATCATGATATACAGTATAACCCCACTTCACAATTTGACTAGGTTACTAAAACGCTGTGAGTGCATATATATATATATATAGATATTGCTTAAGTGTGACATGTAATTAATAATAATTATGTGAATTCATTGCATCCACTATCGGTCAGTTCACCTTTCAGCTGCTTGTTGACCAGGTGCAGAGACACTACGCTTCCTGGAAGCTCTCCACAGCCCTAGCAAGGTGCTTTTCTTACATTTCAAATGATATTTAGAGCAAGCCTTGTCCATATCGTTAAGGGTCCAATACAGCCGCACAATCTCCGCTATCTCTGCGGTTGATAATGCCGTGATTGTGCGGTTGAGGTTGACAAGGTACCCTGCCAGGTTATCAACCACGTCCCATCCAGGAAAACCTCTGGAATCACATCGGCTATCCTGAAAAATGAAGAACAACCATTGACAATTAAGATACGATCAACTTTCCCTTAGGAAATTGTTCTCGGGCTCAGTGTCGCTGAATTTAACAAATGTCATTCTATATTTTACATACAGAGTAAATTGACATGTGACCCAGTCAACCACACACTGATAGTATTCATATCTACACACATTCAAGTGCCGTTTGTAGAAAGCAGCACATAAGCCTGGGTCACAACCCAGTGATAAGTCATCAGTCACATCACCTGAGCTGATGTGTTGGGTCCACTAGAGGAACTGTCCTCAGTGGTTGATGTGTAGGGTCCACTAGAGGAACTGTCCTCAGTGGTTGATGTGTTGGGTCCACTAGAGGAACTGTCCTCAGTGGTTGATGTGTTGGGTCCACTAGAGGAACTGTCCTCAGTGGTTGCACTCCTGTCTGGACTGACAGGACTGTGAGAGACATCATCCAAACTGGTTTCCTGGGAATTTGTGAGATTTATGAGAAAATAAATTGCCATGTTGCCTCTGTACAAAATGCATTGGTCTCTAAGCATGCAACACAAAAAGACAAATTGAGACTATTAACACAAAAACATCTCATTCATAGCATATGCAAAACTTTTCCTGTAGAATTTCACCGACAGATGATGTTGCAATGGTCAGTTTACCTGAGATGATGTGTTTAATGAGTCACCATGAACAAAAGGACTGTGATGGGGTGAAATGTGTAACTTGCGGCTCAGGGCTTCAGGTGGGCTCTCGCTGAGAATGTCAGCTGCATCACTTATGGTGACATCAAGACATTCCTCCTCCTGAACTCCGACCTGCAGGTCTGGCAGAATGGTTCACGGTGTTATTGGGGACCCAGCAGGTCTCCTCTGTCAGACTGAGCCAGCAGGTACTATTCAGAAGAATAGACAAGTTTGCACTGGAATGGGTGAGAAAAGAATGTGTTAGACTAAAAGTGTAGTCACAAGGAGAATGGTGTCTCCTGGAGTATCTTACCAGTGGGTCTTCCAGGGGGAATGAATTCTGGCAAGAGTGCACTACCAAGGACTCTGTTGCTGAGGGCATTTATGTTGGACATCAGGTGGACATCATATATTTTAGGGTGTGATGCACCCCTCACAGCCACAGCTTCATGGGCTCGGTTCATGTTCCACCTGGATCCACCCTCCAGCATGTACATCTGGGTGTGCATCGCATTATATCTCCATCCTTCAATAAACAAAATTATTACATTATTATTATTGCATTTATTAAGTGATGATACACATTTCCCGATGTGTGCAATTTGAGACTTGAGAGTAGAAAATAATGTTCTTATAACTATAGTTCAATAGCAGACATGTAGTGGATATTAATCATGCCAAAGATCTATCATTTCTACTTACCCGGGATAAAGGTGCACTGGTGGCGATGGAAGCTTTCCACAGAAGACGACCCTCTGCCGCATCTCAAGACGTCCAGGACCTTGTCTCCCTTTTGTGACCCTGAGCCGAGTTTGCTGTACAGCTCAACACTGGGTGGATCTTGGATGCATGGCAAGTGCTTCTGTTGCACCCCCCCACACATGTGTCATGCTGTCAGGGTTGATCAGGCGTAAACCCAAGGTGTCAGTGAGTTCCCACATGGACTCCAGCAATCCTTGAATCTTGCTACGGGTTTCCTCAACCCCACGAGTTCTCCTTCGGCAATGCCTGGCCAGTTCACTGGAGCTGATGTCAGCCAGAACTTGCGCTTCCGTAGGCGCATGACCAGCTTGTTTTCTTTTCAGCTCCGACCTCTTGGCTTCCTTGAGACGACCAATGTCAGCCTGGTCCCACTCAAAGATGCAACTGGACATCTTTGAGCAGAACGTGCCATAGAGAGGATGGTGTTCTGTTGTGAGACCAGCGGTGAATCGCCTCATGAAGTGGAAAATATCCAGTCTCACTTTGGTCTTCCACGGTCGAAACCAGACAAGAACTGGGGGTGCACCTGTGCAAATGAACAACAAGGCCTGAATGTATGCATATTGTTATATTTCAATTTTCACTATGATTGACAGCAGGTATGGTATGATATGACAATCATGACATAAAACAGGTAACAACTGGGGGCAACCTATCATATACGATCAAATACCAAATTCCTTGAGTTGAAACTTTTCATATACATTAAAAGTACATTAGGTTAAGTGTGCCTGTAACATATAATACATTACTACACTAACATTCTGAGGTCACATACCTGTCTCGCTGCAGCAATCTCGATCCACATAGATGACCTCTGGCTCCCCAGCGTCCTGGTAGCGCTTTACGATGCCTTGGCACAAGTCATCTAGGCCCGCTCCCTCACCAGTGGTTAGCACACAGTTGAGAACCTGACCACATTCGTTGCTGACGTTTGTCATCCACGCAGCTGAGTCTTTAATGGTACCAGCAAGTTTCTTTGTGATCTATAGAAAAAAAAGAAACAATTGTATATATATATATATAAATACAAGTATAACAACATAATAAAAGATAAAAGTATAATCAATAACATCAATAAAAACCTTTTTGGTGGAGTCAAGCTTTAAGATCCTGCCATATGTTGACGTGATGACACCCTTCATCTCATCAATATGACCCAGGATCTCATTGTCTCAAACCACTGAGCAAGAGATAGGGGGCAAAAGGGTGGTGGCTTGCAATACACTGCTTCATCAGATTGAGTTAAGGCACTCCTCTTTTTGTGAAGCTCACAGTCTGACAGGTATTCAATGGTGCTTCTTCCCCATGCCTCACTGTGAACTTCCTGCAGTGCTTGCTGCAGGTAACTGGAGCTGTTTCCTGCAGTTTGTGGCTTGAGCAGGGTCACACACCTTCTGTCCAGAGCCAGCTGTGTGGTGAGAACAGCGGGGAACCTGTTTCTGTGGGCAGGATCCAACTGACTCAACACCTCAGTACTCCAAGGACAGACAGGGATCATGCACTTACTGCACCGAGGATAGTCCCCGCCGACCAAGTAGTACCTGGAGTCAATGTCAATGACTTCCCGTACCTTTGTGTAGATCCCGGCGTGGTGCATTTTGGTGTTGCACTGATGGCACTTCAGCAAAATACCCCATATCCGCATTGGTGCCCACAGAAACATCCGCTGTCTGAAGTAGGTCGTGGGATCAGGTGTTGCACTTGTCAGCTTTGGTGGACTGGGTGGATGGAACCAGATTTGGTTAAACTGTTGCCTCAGCTGTCCTGCATGGTCGTAAAGACACTGGGCAATCCACTCCCGGTCGGCTGGCTTGATGACCCGCAGGAATTGGAACCTCTGGCGGCCTCAGGTGGACAACATATGGAGATGTGGCAGGAGGAGGAGGTAGTGGTTGTTGTGGTGATGGTGGAGGAGGCAGTGGTTGTTGCGGTCGTGGAGGAGGAGGTGGTACTTGTTGTGGTGGTGGAGGAGGTGGTGCTTGTTGTCGTGGTGGTGGTGGTGGATCCCCACTTAATCTGCTGGTGCCTGATGAATGCTGTTCTTCAATATGGCAGATTAGTTCAACTGCACCTCTGACCTTTTTGCCACACGTGTCACAACATTCCTCTACATGAAAGTCTGACAAATGGTCATGGAACTGGTCAACATTAATCTCAATGCTGCAAAGAGCGCAAATGATCTGCAATGGAGTTGATGCTCCTGAGATGCTCTGAGCTAGCGGCCTCTCTGCACTTGAGCTGCAGTGTGGGGCAGGGCCTGTCGGTGGCCTCTCTTCACTTGAGCTGCAGTGTGGGGCGGGGCCAGTCGGCGGCCTCTCTTCACTTGAGCTGCAGTGTGGGGCGGGTCCAGTCGGCGGCCTCGCTGCACTTGAGCTGCAGTGTGGGGCGGGTCCAGTCGGTGGCCTCTCTGCACTTGAGCTGCAGTGTGGGGCGGGTCCAGTCGGCAGCCTCTCTGCACTTGAGCTGCAGTGTGGGGCGGGGCCTGTTGGTGGCCTCGGCCTCTCTTCACTTGAGCTGCAGTGTGGGGCGGGGCCAGTCGGCGTCCTCTCTGCACCTGAGCTGCACTCTGCACCTGTTTGCTTAAATGACTGAAAAATAAGTTTGTTCATTTGGTAACAATTATGAAACACTTCAACCATAATTAATAGGATAAATAATGCATTTCTGTTTTAATGTAATAACTTGCATAATACACAACGTTTATGGTAAATCTAATCATCCCTTACCTTGTGATATCCACAATTGCAGGGGATTCTTCCCCCAAAGATATCATATTCACGCATTGGCAAATTTTATCGAGGAGTCAATGGACAGGCGTCAATGCGCTTCATGACAGCCTTCCATCTCCTAGAGCCCGGCTTTGTACCTGTGGTGAACCGGTACTTGCCCTCGGCATACAGGCACAGGATACCTGCCCAATATGCGTCGGGTTTACCAGTCTTCGTCATTTCTGAAAATATCAGGGTAAATGCTGCGTTACAGAACGGCAATCGAACACCGTGAAGCCCAACGGGGGGGGAATCAAACATCATGAAGCGCGGAGGGGGGGGGGGAATCGTCGCAGTGGTTCAATATAATCTGTTCTCCTCAAGGGCCCCTTTCCAGCTCGGGGCCCCAGGCAATTGCCTACTTTGCCTCCACTGTTGCGAGACGCCCCTGCAGACTAGACTATAAGGGGACAGCTATGGAAAAAAGTACATCGACAATTTCTTAAATAAAAACAATTTCGAAAATTCGATAGATAGATCGATAGATGGATAGATAGATGGATAGATAAATATCCCGAGGGAAAGGCTTCCAGCAGCTCGTGACACAAAAACAAACAATTATACAATTAAAATATAAAAACAAGAATTATACTGTACAATTACATACATAAAACAATAAAATAATTTGCTTGTAAATCAATGTAATAACTTGCTTGTTACGCCGTCGATCGATGAGTCAATTAGTATCTGTCGTCTTCGTCGTCTTCTGAGCGTTCTGGAAAGCTCATGGGGAAAGTTCAGGGGGGGGGGGGGGAAAGCTTGGGGTAAAAGATCACGTGACCAGGACAGTAACGCCCACATGTTCGTAGTCAAATTGGCAGTCCCATCGCTGGCAGTAACGGCCACTACTGCTGCCGGCAGGATTCGAACCTGCGCGGGGAAACCCCAATAGATTTCTAGTCTATCGCCTTAACCACTCGGCCACGACAACTACAACTGCTTGCGATACATGTCTGATAGACAGTTTGGCAATGGGACTGTACATCACAGCTGTAGTTTGTAAAACCATGGAGAGCCGTTGTCGGCAGGGTTCGAACCTGCGCGGGGAGACCCCAATAGATTTCTAGTCTATCGCCTTAACCACTCGGCCACGACAACTACCACTGCTTGCGATACATGTCTGATAGACAGTGATAAACTGTTTGGCAATGGGACTGTACATCACAGCTGTAGTTTGTAAAATCATGTAGAGCCGTTGTCGACAAGATTCGAACCTGCCACGAAAACTACTGCTGCTGGAGATACACGTCTGATTGACAGTGATTGACAGTGTGGCAATGGGACTGTACATTACAGCTGTTTGTAGTTTGTAAAGTTGTAGTTTGTAAAACAATGGAGAGCCGTTGTCGGCAGGGTTCGAACCTGCGCGGGGAAACCCAATAGATTTCTAGTCTATCGCCTTTTTTTTGTTTTTGTTTTTATTATCAAAAATATATTCGTTATTCTTATTTACAGACACCAACACTGACACCTCAACACTCCCATAGCCCCATCTCACCCTCACACTCCCCGGGGCTATCTAGACAAGGGGAAGGGGGTAGGGGGGGGACAACACACAATGGGGCAGAAAAGGGACAAAAAAACAAAACCCTCCTCCACCCCACACACCAAACACAGACATGGAACATTTACCCATTCACACACAACACCTCTCCATACCATATCGCACACCACCTCTCCACCCTCCATCTACCATGAGCCACCCCACATGAGCCCATCAGCCATTTACACATTAATCATCCGCATCTCAATACACCCACCACATTCCCTTACCATAACACACACCCTCCATCCACCATGAACCACCCCATATGAACCCATCAGCCATTTACATATTAATCATCCGCATCTCAATACACCCACCACCTTCCCTTACCATAACACACACCCTCCATCCACCATGAACCACCCCACATGAGCCCATCAGCCATTTACACATTAATCATCCGCATCTCAATACACCCACCACATCCCCTTACCATAACACACACCCTCCATCCACCATGAACCACCCCACATGAGCCCATCAGCCATTTACACATTAATCATCCGCATCTCAATACACCCACCACATACCCTTACCATAACACACACCCTCCATCCACCATGAACCACCCCATATGAACCCATCAGCCATTTACACATTAACCGTCGACATACCATTACACACACCACACCGTCTCCATACCGTAACACACACCGCCTCTCCACCCTCCATCTACCATGAACCACCCCACATGAACCCATCAGCCATTAGCACATTAGCCATCGACATACCCCTACTCACACCACATCCCTATACCAAAACCCACACCGTCTCTCCACCCTCCATCTACCGTGAACCACCCCACATGAGCCCATCAGCCGTTTACACATTAACCTTCGGTCATACCAGTACACACAACCCCTCTCCATACCGTAACACACACCACCTCTCCACCCTCCATTTACCATGACCCACTCAACATGACCTCATCAGCCCTTTATACATTAAACCTACTATACCATCACACACAACACCCCTCACCCCCACATATATCATATAGCACACAACATGAGCCAATTACCCTCATTACATCTCATGATACACACACCTCCGTCCCATCACCCATACCGTAGTACACACCACATCGTCCACCCCACTACTTGGCTTTTTTTCTCCCCCCCCCACCCTCTTCCACCCCTCTTCCCTTATCGCAGCCACCTCCCCACGTATTGTTTCCATCTCCACACTCCCCACACTCGCCCCTGAATGTGCGTCCCCATCCCCAACACCCACCTTCCTCGCAGTACTCTTCACCAGCCCTCTTCTAGCGTCCCCCTTCACCACATAAACATCAACACCCTCCCCAGCCTTCCCCTCCTTCACACCACATTTCACCGTCGTTCCTTTAAGGCCTTCTTTCCCCACAATCACACCAGCAACCCCGACAACATTACCCTTATTCACAGTCTGTTTCTCTGCCCCTGCACAATCACTTTTCCCCGCAATAGCATCGGCCCCCGCCCCAGCCTTACCCGCTTTGTTGCCTGCTGCCATGCCTCCAGTGTCCTTTATGTTGTCCCCTCTGCCTTTGTTGCTGGCTCCTCTGCTCCCTCCGTCGCTGGCGCTGGCGCTGGTATTACCGTCGTCCTTGGCTTTAACAATAGCCGTACCCTTTCCCTCATTGGCCCCCTTGGCCTCCATGGCCGTGTAGGCCCTTGTATGTGCCACACGGACCTTTCCTCCAGCGCCAGCGCCTCCTTCTCTCTCTCGACCAGTGGAGGAACCTTCCTCCACCTTCACGACGCTCTGTGCACCTCCGCCATTCTCCTTTCGCCCGCCGTCCTTTGCTCTCTGCTCCTTGGGCGCGCTGTCCACCTCCTTTCGCCCGCCTTCCTTCTCTCTCTGGGCCTTGGGGGCGGCCTCCACCTCCTTTCCTCCTTCCTCGAGACCGCCATCTTGGTCCTCTCCCTCCTCCATGCTCTCCGTCTCGCCTTCCTCGTAGCTCTCGCCGTCCTCTCCGTCCCAATCGCTGTCGTCCTCGTCGTAGTCGTCGTCACCGTCCGTATACTCCATGCTCTCCTCTCCCACATCGCCGGTCACCGTCGCCTCCACCACCGTCTCTCCACCTCCGCCACGATCTGTTGTATGGTCTGTGGCTCCTCCCTCTGCTCCGCCGCCATCTCGTGCTTGGCCACGCCCCTCTCCTTTGTCTGCACCTCCGCCATCTTGCGTTTGGCCCGCGTCACCCGCGTCACCACCTCGCGGTATTACCCTCCTCCCGTCGGCCATCTTTGTCGTTCTCCCCCCCTTCTGGGCCTTGTTTGGGTTCCCCAGCGTTAGCTTTAGCCCTCCGTAGCACGCAATCTCTCGTGTAATGTCCCTGTTCTCCACACTGGTGGCATGTAAAGTCAGGGCACTCCCTCAGGATGTGCCCTGGCTTCATACACAGCCTACAGAGCCTCACCTGGTGGTCGTGTATTACCCAGAAGTACCCCGGGCCTGCTGCCGTCTCGAACTGTGTCGAATATGGTAGGGACTTAACGTCCTTCCCAAACACTACGCGGGCTATCCGGGTCCCGTCATACACGCTGGTACCTGGCCACGTTCTCCTCCTTATGGCCCCAACAGGCCTTACCCCCCACCCCTCCAGCTTCCCCACGATCTCTCCGTCTGGCATGTAGACAGGGAGCCCCATGAAGGACACCACCACCTCCCTACGGCCGAGCTCCCTGCCTACTATCACCATATCCCCACACCTCACCCCGTCTTTCAGCTTCCCCCTACCGTGCACATCGTCCATGGTGACCTCGTAGTTAGGCCCCACCACTCTGGCTCCACGGACCCTCCCGCAACCGCTCTGTATCGCCTGCAGCAGCTCCGTAACGCCGACCACCGCGTCCTCCTTTAACTCCACCAGTAGCGTCAACGCTCTCCATGACGTTCTGTCTTCCTCCTCCGCTCTCTCCGTGCCATTGTCCGCTTTCTGGGGGTCGTCTTGGGGTTGTCCGGGTCCGTTTACCATTATATCTGTACTACTCATTCTCGCACTTTCACACTAGCCCCAGAACAGCAAGCTGCCTGGGGCACACAAACAAAATAAAAATCAATCACCCACAACACTCTACTCCTACACTTCTAGTCTATTGCCTTAACCACTCGGCCACGACAACTACAACTGCTTGCGATACATGTCTGATAGACGGTGATAAACAGTTTGGCAATGGGACTGTACATCACAGCTCTAGTTTGTAAAACCATGGAGAGCCGTTGTCGGCAGGGTTCGAACCTGCGCGGGGAGACCCCAATAGATTTCTAGTCTATCGCCTTAACCACTCGGCCACGACAACTACAACTGCTTGCGATACATGTCTGATAGACAGTGATAAACAGTTTGGCAATGGGCCTGTACATCACAGCTCTAGTTTGTAAAAGGGCGGAGAGCCGTTGTCGGCAGGGTTCGAACCTGCGCGGGGAGACCCCAATAGATTTCTAGTCTATCGCCTTAACCACTCGGCCACGACAACTTCTCTATAGATGGCGATACATGTTGTTTAGACAAAATGTGAGGCAATGGGCCTTTAATTTAAAGCTTGAGTTTGTAAAACCATGTAGAGCCGTTGTCGACAAGATTCGAACCTGCCACGAAAACTACTGCTGCTGGAGATACACGTCTGATTGACAGTGTGGCAATGGGACTGTACATTACAGCTGTTTGTAGTTTGTAAAGTTGTAGTTTGTAAAATCATGGAGCGCCGTTGTCGGCAGGATTCGAACCTGCGCAGGGAGACCCCAATAGATTTCTAGTCTATCGCCTTAACCTCTCGGCCACAACAACAACAACTGCTTGTGGTACACGTCTGATTGACAGTGATTGACAGTGTGGCAATGGGACTGTACATTACAGCTGTTTGTAGTTTGTAAAGTTGTAGTTTGTAAGTTGTAGTTTGTAAAACCATGGAGAGCCGTTGTCGGCAGGATTCGAACCTGCGCGGGGAAACCCCAATAGATTTCTAGTCTATCGCCTTAACCACTCGGCCACGACAACTACAACTGCTTGCGATACATGTCTGATAGACAGTGATAAACAGTTTGGCAATGGGCCTGTACATCACAGCTCTAGTTTGTAAAACAATGGAGAGCCGTTGTCGGCAGGGTTCGAACCTGCGCGGGGAGACCCCAATAGATTTCTAGTCTATCGCCTTAACCACTCGGCCACGACAACTTCTCTATAGATGGCGATACATGTTGTTTAGACAAAATGTGAGGCAATGGGCCTTTAATTTAAAGCTTGAGTTTGTAAAATCATGTAGAGCCGTTGTCGACAAGATTCGAACCTGCCACGAAAACTACTGCTGCTGGAGATACACGTCTGATTGACAGTGATTGACAGTGTAGCAATGGGACTGTACATTACAGCTGTTTGTAGTTTGTAAAGTTGTAGTTTGTAAAATCATGTAGAGCCGTTGTCGACAAGATTCGAACCTGCCACGAAAACTACTGCTGCTGGAGATACACGTCTGATTGACAGTGATTGACAGTGT
>CM051004.1:23826839-23954339 GCA_027704905.1 Muraenolepis orangiensis
ACTGTACATTACAGCTGTTTGTAGTTTGTAAAGTTGTAGTTTGTAAAATCATGTAGAGCCGTTGTCGACAAGATTCGAACCTGCCACGAAAACTACTGCTGCTGGAGATACACGTCTGATTGACAGTGATTGACAGTGTAGCAATGGGACTGTACATTACAGCTGTTTGTAGTTTGTAAAGTTGTAGTTTGTAAGTTGTAGTTTGTAAAACCATGGAGAGCCGTTGTCGGCAGGATTCGAACCTGCGCGGGGAAACCCCAATAGATTTCTAGTCTATCGCCTTAACCACTCGGCCACGACAACTTCTCTATAGATGGCGATACATGTTGTTTAGACAAAATGTGAGGCAATGGGCCTTTAATTTAAAGCTTGAGTTTGTAAAATCATGTAGAGCCGTTGTCGACAAGATTCGAACCTGCCACGAAAACTACTGCTGCTGGAGATACACGTCTGATTGACAGTGATTGACAGTGTGGCAATGGGACTGTACATTACAGCTGTTTGTAGTTTGTAAAGTTGTAGTTTGTAAGTTGTAGTTTGTAAAACCATGGAGAGCCGTTGTCGGCAGGATTCGAACCTGCGCGGGGAAACCCCAATAGATTTCTAGTCTATCGCCTTAACCACTCGGCCACGACAACTACAACTGCTTGCGATACATGTCTGATAGACAGTGATAAACTGTTTGGCAATGGGACTGTACATCACAGCTCTAGTTTGTAAAACCATGGAGAGCCGTTGTCGGCAGGGTTCGAACCTGCGCGGGGAGACCCCAATAGATTTCTAGTCTATCGCCTTAACCACTCGGCCACGACAACTTCTCTATAGACGGCGATACATGTTGTTTAGACAAAATGTGAGGCAATGGGCCTTTAATTTAAAGCTTGAGTTTGTAAAATCATGTAGAGCCGTTGTCGACAAGATTCGAACCTGCCACGAAAACTACTGCTGCTGGAGATACACGTCTGATTGACAGTGATTGACAGTGTGGCAATGGGACTGTACATTACAGCTGTTTGTAGTTTGTAAAGTTGGAGTTTGTAAAACCATGGAGAGCCGTTGTCGGCAGGATTCGAACCTGCGCGGGGAAACCCCAATAGATTTCTAGTCTATCGCCTTAACCACTCGGCCACGACAAGTTCTCGATAGATGGCGATACATGTTGTTTAGACAAAATGTGAGGCAATGGGCCTTTAATTTAAAGCTTGAGTTTGTAAAATGATGTAGAGCCGTTGTCGACAAGATTCAAACCTGCCACGAAAACTACTGCTGCTGGAGATACACGTCTGATTGACAGTGATTGACAGTGTGGCAATGGGACTGTACATTACAGCTGTTTGTAGTTTGTAAAGTTGTAGTTTGTAAGTTGTAGTTTGTAAAACCATGGAGAGCCGTTGTCGGCAGGATTCGAACCTGCGCGGGGAAACCCCAATAGATTTCTAGTCTATCGCCTTAACCACTCGGCCACGACAACTTCTCGATAGATGGCGATACATGTTGTTTAGACAAAATGTGAGGCAATGGGCCTTTAATTTAAAGCTTGAGTTTGTAAAATCATGTAGAGCCGTTGTCGACAAGATTCGAACCTGCCACGAAAACTACTGCTGCTGGAGATACACGTCTGATTGACAGTGATTGACAGTGTAGCAATGGGACTGTACATTACAGCTGTTTGTAGTTTGTAAAATCATGGAGAGCCGTTGTCGGCAGGATTCGAACCTGCGCGGGGAGACCCCAATAGATTTCTAGTCTATCGCCTTAACCACCCGGCCACGACAACAACAACTGCTTGTGGTACATGTCTGATAGACAGTGATAAACAGTTTGGCAATGGGACTGTACATCACAGCAGTAGTTTGTAAAATCATGGAGAGCCGTTGTCGGCAGGATTCGAACCTGCGCGGGGAAACCCCAATAGATTTCTAGTCTATCGCCTTAACCACTCGGCCACGACAACTACAACTGCTTGCGATACATGTCTGATAGACAGTGATAAACAGTTTGGCAATGGGCCTGTACATCACAGCTCTAGTTTGTAAAACAATGGAGAGCCGTTGTCGGCAGGGTTCGAACCTGCGCGGGGAGACCCCAATAGATTTCTAGTCTATCGCCTTAACCACTCGGCCACGACAACTTCTCTATAGATGGCGATACATGTTGTTTAGACAAAATGTGAGGCAATGGGCCTTTAATTTAAAGCTTGAGTTTGTAAAACCATGTAGAGCCGTTGTCGACAAGATTCGAACCTGCCACGAAAACTACTGCTGCTGGAGATACACGTGTGATTGACAGTGATTGACAATGTGGCAATGGGACTGTACATTACAGCTGTTTGTAGTTTGTAAAGTTGTAGTTTGTAAAATCATGGAGCACCGTTGTCGGCAGGATTCGAACCTGCGCGGGGAGACCCCAATAGATTTCTAGTCTATCGCCTTAACCACTCGGCCACGACAACTTCTCTATAGATGGCGATACATGTTGTTTAGACAAAATGTGAGGCAATGGGCCTTTAATTTAAAGCTTGAGTTTGTAAAATCATGTAGAGCCGTTGTCGACAAGATTCGAACCTGCCACGAAAACTACTGCTGCTGGAGATACACGTCTGATTGACAGTGTGGCAATGGGACTGTACATTACAGCTGTTTGTAGTTTGTAAAGTTGTAGTTTGTAAGTTGTAGTTTGTAAAACCATGGAGAGCCGTTGTCGGCAGGATTCGAACCTGCGTGGGGAAACCCCAATAGATTTCTAGTCTATCGCCTTAACCACTCGGCCACGACAACTTCTCGATAGATGGCGATACATGTTGTTTAGACAAAATGTGAGGCAATGGGCCTTTAATTTAAAGCTTGAGTTTGTAAAATCATGTAGAGCCGTTGTCGACAAGATTCGAACCTGCCACGAAAACTACTGCTGCTGGAGATACACGTCTGATTGACAGTGTGGCAATGGGACTGTACATTACAGCTGTTTGTAGTTTGTAAAGTTGTAGTTTGTAAGTTGTAGTTTGTAAAACCATGGAGAGCCGTTGTCGGCAGGATTCGAACCTGCGCGGGGAAACCCCAATAGATTTCTAGTCTATCGCCTTAACCACTCGGCCACGACAACTTCTCGATAGATGGCGATACATGTTGTTTAGACAAAATGTGAGGCAATGGGCCTTTAATTTAAAGCTTGAGTTTGTAAAATCATGTAGAGCCGTTGTCGACAAGATTCGAACCTGCCACGAAAACTACTGCTGCTGGAGATACACGTCTGATTGACAGTGATTGACAGTGTAGCAATGGGACTGTACATTACAGCTGTTTGTAGTTTGTAAAATCATGGAGAGCCGTTGTCGGCAGGATTCGAACCTGCGCGGGGAGACCCCAATAGATTTCTAGTCTATCGCCTTAACCACTCGGCCACGACAACAACAACTGCTTGTGGTACATGTCTGATAGACAGTGATAAACAGTTTGGCAATGGGACTGTACATCACAGCAGTAGTTTGTAAAATCATGGAGAGCCGTTGTCGGCAGGATTCGAACCTGCGCGGGGAAACCCCAATAGATTTCTAGTCTATCGCCTTAACCACTCGGCCACGACAACTACAACTGCTTGCGATACATGTCTGATAGACAGTGATAAACAGTTTGGCAATGGGCCTGTACATCACAGCTCTAGTTTGTAAAACAATGGAGAGCCGTTGTCGGCAGGGTTCGAACCTGCGCGGGGAGACCCCAATAGATTTCTAGTCTATCGCCTTAACCACTCGGCCACGACAACTTCTCTATAGATGGCGATACATGTTGTTTAGACAAAATGTGAGGCAATGGGCCTTTAATTTAAAGCTTGAGTTTGTAAAACCATGTAGAGCCGTTGTCGACAAGATTCGAACCTGCCACGAAAACTACTGCTGCTGGAGATACACGTGTGATTGACAGTGATTGACAATGTGGCAATGGGACTGTACATTACAGCTGTTTGTAGTTTGTAAAGTTGTAGTTTGTAAAATCATGGAGCACCGTTGTCGGCAGGATTCGAACCTGCGCGGGGAGACCCCAATAGATTTCTAGTCTATCGCCTTAACCACTCGGCCACGACAACTTCTCTATAGATGGCGATACATGTTGTTTAGACAAAATGTGAGGCAATGGGCCTTTAATTTAAAGCTTGAGTTTGTAAAATCATGTAGAGCCGTTGTCGACAAGATTCGAACCTGCCACGAAAACTACTGCTGCTAGAGATACACGTGTGATTGACAGTGTAGCAATGGGACTGTACATTACAGCTGTTTGTAGTTTGTAAAGTTGTAGTTTATAAGTTGTAGTTTGTAAAACCATGGAGAGCCGTTGTCGGCAGGATTCGAACCTGCGTGGGGAAACCCCAATAGATTTCTAGTCTATCGCCTTAACCACTCGGCCACGACAACTTCTCGATAGATGGCGATACATGTTGTTTAGACAAAATGTGAGGCAATGGGCCTTTAATTTAAAGCTTGAGTTTGTAAAATCATGTAGAGCCGTTGTCGACAAGATTCGAACCTGCCACGAAAACTACTGCTGCTGGAGATACACGTCTGATTGACAGTGTGGCAATGGGACTGTACATTACAGCTGTTTGTAGTTTGTAAAGTTGTAGTTTGTAAGTTGTAGTTTGTAAAACCATGGAGAGCCGTTGTCGGCAGGATTCGAACCTGCGCGGGGAAACCCCAATAGATTTCTAGTCTATCGCCTTAACCACTCGGCCACGACAACTTCTCGATAGATGGCGATACATGTTGTTTAGACAAAATGTGAGGCAATGGGCCTTTAATTTAAAGCTTGAGTTTGTAAAATCATGTAGAGCCGTTGTCGACAAGATTCGAACCTGCCACGAAAACTACTGCTGCTGGAGATACACGTCTGATTGACAGTGATTGACAGTGTAGCAATGGGACTGTACATTACAGCTGTTTGTAGTTTGTAAAATCATGGAGAGCCGTTGTCGGCAGGATTCGAACCTGCGCGGGGAGACCCCAATAGATTTCTAGTCTATCGCCTTAACCACTCGGCCACGACAACAACAACTGCTTGTGGTACATGTCTGATAGACAGTGATAAACAGTTTGGCAATGGGACTGTACATCACAGCAGTAGTTTGTAAAATCATAGAGAGCCGTTGTCGGCAGGATTCGAACCTGCGCGGGGAAACCCCAATAGATTTCTAGTCTATCGCCTTAACCACTCGGCCACGACAACTACAACTGCTTGCGATACATGTCTGATAGACAGTGATAAACAGTTTGGCAATGGGCCTGTACATCACAGCTCTAGTTTGTAAAACAATGGAGAGCCGTTGTCGGCAGGGTTCGAACCTGCGCGGGGAGACCCCAATAGATTTCTAGTCTATCGCCTTAACCACTCGGCCACGACAACTTCTCTATAGATGGCGATACATGTTGTTTAGACAAAATGTGAGGCAATGGGCCTTTAATTTAAAGCTTGAGTTTGTAAAACCATGTAGAGCCGTTGTCGACAAGATTCGAACCTGCCACGAAAACTACTGCTGCTGGAGATACACGTGTGATTGACAGTGATTGACAATGTGGCAATGGGACTGTACATTACAGCTGTTTGTAGTTTGTAAAGTTGTAGTTTGTAAAATCATGGAGCACCGTTGTCGGCAGGATTCGAACCTGCGCGGGGAGACCCCAATAGATTTCTAGTCTATCGCCTTAACCACTCGGCCACGACAACTTCTCTATAGATGGCGATACATGTTGTTTAGACAAAATGTGAGGCAATGGGCCTTTAATTTAAAGCTTGAGTTTGTAAAATCATGTAGAGCCGTTGTCGACAAGATTCGAACCTGCCACGAAAACTACTGCTGCTAGAGATACACGTGTGATTGACAGTGATTGACAGTGTAGCAATGGGACTGTACATTACAGCTGTTTGTAGTTTGTAAAGTTGTAGTTTGTAAGTTGTAGTTTGTAAAACCATGGAGAGCCGTTGTCGGCAGGATTCGAACCTGCGCGGGGACACCCCAATAGATTTCTAGTCTATCGCCTTAACCACTCGGCCACGACAACTACAACTGCTTGCGATACATGTCTGATAGACAGTGATAAACAGTTTGGCAATGGGACTGTACATCACAGCTCTAGTTTGTAAAACCATGGAGAGCCGTTGTCGGCAGGGTTCGAACCTGCACGGGGAAACCCCAATAGATTTCTAGTCTATCGCCTTAACAACTCGGCCACGACAACTTCTCGATAGATGGCGATACATGTTGTTTAGACAAAATGTGAGGCAATGGGCCTTTAATTTAAAGCTTGAGTTTGTAAAATCATGTAGAGCCGTTGTCGACAAGATTCGAACCTGCCACGAAAACTACTGCTGCTGGAGATACACGACTGATTGACAGTGATTGACAGTGTGGCAATGGGACTGTACATTACAGCTGTTTGTAGTTTGTAAAGTTGTAGTTTGTAAAATCATGGAGAGCCGTTGTCGGCAGTATTCGAACCTGCGCGGGGAGACCCCAATAGATTTCTAGTCTATCGCCTTAACCTCTCGGCCACGACAACTGCTTGTGGTACACTTCTGATAGACAGTGATACACAGTGTGGCAATGGGACTGTAGATGACAGCTGCTTGTAGTATCATGGAGAGCCGTTGTCGGCAGGATTCGAACCTGCGCGGGGAAACCCCAATAGATTTCTAGTCTATCACCTTAACCACTCTGCCACGACAACTACAACTGCTTGCGATACATGTCTGATAGACAGTTTGGCAATGGGACTGTACATCACAGCTGTAGTTTGTAAGACCATGGAGATCCGTTGTCAGCAGGGTTCGAACCTGCGCGGGGAGACCCCAATAGATTTCTAGTCTATCGCCTTAACCACTCGGCCACGACAACTACAACTGCTTGCGATACATGTCTGATAGACAGTGATAAACTGTTTGGCAATGGGACTGTACATCACAGCTCTAGTTTGTAAAACCAACTATCGCCTTAACCACTCGGCCACGACAACTTCTCTATAGATGGCGATACATGTTGTTTAGACAAAATGTGAGGCAATGGGCCTTTAATTTAAAGCTTGAGTTTGTAAAACCATGTAGAGCCGTTGTCGACAAGATTCGAACCTGCCACGAAAACTACTGCTGCTGGAGATACACGTCTGATTGACAGTGATTGACAGTGTGGCAATGGGACTGTACATTACAGCTGTTTGTAGTTTGTAAAGTTGTAGTTTGTAAGTTGTAGTTTGTAAAACCATGGAGAGCCGTTGTCGGCAGGATTCGAACCTGCGCGGGGAAACCCCAATAGATTTCTAGTCTATCGCCTTAACCACTCGGCCACGACAACTACAACTGCTTGCGATACATGTCTGATAGACAGTGATAAACTGTTTGGCAATGGGACTGTACATCACAGCTCTAGTTTGTAAAACCATGGAGAGCCGTTGTCGGCAGGGTTCGAACCTGCGCGGGGAGACCCCAATAGATTTCTAGTCTATCGCCTTAACCACTCGGCCACGACAACTTCTCTATAGACGGCGATACATGTTGTTTAGACAAAATGTGAGGCAATGGGCCTTTAATTTAAAGCTTGAGTTTGTAAAATCATGTAGAGCCGTTGTCGACAAGATTCGAACCTGCCACGAAAACTACTGCTGCTGGAGATACACGTCTGATTGACAGTGATTGACAGTGTGGCAATGGGACTGTACATTACAGCTGTTTGTAGTTTGTAAAGTTGGAGTTTGTAAAACCATGGAGAGCCGTTGTCGGCAGGATTCGAACCTGCGCGGGGAAACCCCAATAGATTTCTAGTCTATCGCCTTAACCACTCGGCCACGACAAGTTCTCGATAGATGGCGATACATGTTGTTTAGACAAAATGTGAGGCAATGGGCCTTTAATTTAAAGCTTGAGTTTGTAAAATGATGTAGAGCCGTTGTCGACAAGATTCAAACCTGCCACGAAAACTACTGCTGCTGGAGATACACGTCTGATTGACAGTGATTGACAGTGTGGCAATGGGACTGTACATTACAGCTGTTTGTAGTTTGTAAAGTTGTAGTTTGTAAGTTGTAGTTTGTAAAACCATGGAGAGCCGTTGTCGGCAGGATTCGAACCTGCGCGGGGAAACCCCAATAGATTTCTAGTCTATCGCCTTAACCACTCGGCCACGACAACTTCTCGATAGATGGCGATACATGTTGTTTAGACAAAATGTGAGGCAATGGGCCTTTAATTTAAAGCTTGAGTTTGTAAAATCATGTAGAGCCGTTGTCGACAAGATTCGAACCTGCCACGAAAACTACTGCTGCTGGAGATACACGACTGATTGACAGTGATTGACAGTGTGGCAATGGGACTGTACATTACAGCTGTTTGTAGTTTGTAAAGTTGTAGTTTGTAAAATCATGGAGAGCCGTTGTCGGCAGTATTCGAACCTGCGCGGGGAGACCCCAATAGATTTCTAGTCTATCGCCTTAACCTCTCGGCCACGACAACTGCTTGTGGTACACTTCTGATAGACAGTGATACACAGTGTGGCAATGGGACTGTAGATGACAGCTGCTTGTAGTATCATGGAGAGCCGTTGTCGGCAGGATTCGAACCTGCGCGGGGAAACCCCAATAGATTTCTAGTCTATCACCTTAACCACTCTGCCACGACAACTACAACTGCTTGCGATACATGTCTGATAGACAGTTTGGCAATGGGACTGTACATCACAGCTGTAGTTTGTAAGACCATGGAGATCCGTTGTCAGCAGGGTTCGAACCTGCGCGGGGAGACCCCAATAGATTTCTAGTCTATCGCCTTAACCACTCGGCCACGACAACTACAACTGCTTGCGATACATGTCTGATAGACAGTGATAAACTGTTTGGCAATGGGACTGTACATCACAGCTCTAGTTTGTAAAACCAACTATCGCCTTAACCACTCGGCCACGACAACTTCTCTATAGATGGCGATACATGTTGTTTAGACAAAATGTGAGGCAATGGGCCTTTAATTTAAAGCTTGAGTTTGTAAAACCATGTAGAGCCGTTGTCGACAAGATTCGAACCTGCCACGAAAACTACTGCTGCTGGAGATACACGTCTGATTGACAGTGATTGACAGTGTGGCAATGGGACTGTACATTACAGCTGTTTGTAGTTTGTAAAGTTGTAGTTTGTAAGTTGTAGTTTGTAAAACCATGGAGAGCCGTTGTCGGCAGGATTCGAACCTGCGCGGGGAAACCCCAATAGATTTCTAGTCTATCGCCTTAACCACTCGGCCACGACAACTACAACTGCTTGCGATACATGTCTGATAGACAGTGATAAACTGTTTGGCAATGGGACTGTACATCACAGCTCTAGTTTGTAAAACCATGGAGAGCCGTTGTCGGCAGGGTTCGAACCTGCGCGGGGAGACCCCAATAGATTTCTAGTCTATCGCCTTAACCACTCGGCCACGACAACTTCTCTATAGACGGCGATACATGTTGTTTAGACAAAATGTGAGGCAATGGGCCTTTAATTTAAAGCTTGAGTTTGTAAAATCATGTAGAGCCGTTGTCGACAAGATTCGAACCTGCCACGAAAACTACTGCTGCTGGAGATACACGTCTGATTGACAGTGATTGACAGTGTGGCAATGGGACTGTACATTACAGCTGTTTGTAGTTTGTAAAGTTGGAGTTTGTAAAACCATGGAGAGCCGTTGTCGGCAGGATTCGAACCTGCGCGGGGAAACCCCAATAGATTTCTAGTCTATCGCCTTAACCACTCGGCCACGACAAGTTCTCGATAGATGGCGATACATGTTGTTTAGACAAAATGTGAGGCAATGGGCCTTTAATTTAAAGCTTGAGTTTGTAAAATGATGTAGAGCCGTTGTCGACAAGATTCAAACCTGCCACGAAAACTACTGCTGCTGGAGATACACGTCTGATTGACAGTGATTGACAGTGTGGCAATGGGACTGTACATTACAGCTGTTTGTAGTTTGTAAAGTTGTAGTTTGTAAGTTGTAGTTTGTAAAACCATGGAGAGCCGTTGTCGGCAGGATTCGAACCTGCGCGGGGAAACCCCAATAGATTTCTAGTCTATCGCCTTAACCACTCGGCCACGACAACTTCTCGATAGATGGCGATACATGTTGTTTAGACAAAATGTGAGGCAATGGGCCTTTAATTTAAAGCTTGAGTTTGTAAAATCATGTAGAGCCGTTGTCGACAAGATTCGAACCTGCCACGAAAACTACTGCTGCTGGAGATACACGTCTGATTGACAGTGATTGACAGTGTAGCAATGGGACTGTACATTACAGCTGTTTGTAGTTTGTAAAATCATGGAGAGCCGTTGTCGGCAGGATTCGAACCTGCGCGGGGAGACCCCAATAGATTTCTAGTCTATCGCCTTAACCACTCGGCCACGACAACAACAACTGCTTGTGGTACATGTCTGATAGACAGTGATAAACAGTTTGGCAATGGGACTGTACATCACAGCAGTAGTTTGTAAAATCATAGAGAGCCGTTGTCGGCAGGATTCGAACCTGCGCGGGGAAACCCCAATAGATTTCTAGTCTATCGCCTTAACCACTCGGCCACGACAACTACAACTGCTTGCGATACATGTCTGATAGACAGTGATAAACAGTTTGGCAATGGGCCTGTACATCACAGCTCTAGTTTGTAAAACAATGGAGAGCCGTTGTCGGCAGGGTTCGAACCTGCGCGGGGAGACCCCAATAGATTTCTAGTCTATCGCCTTAACCACTCGGCCACGACAACTTCTCTATAGATGGCGATACATGTTGTTTAGACAAAATGTGAGGCAATGGGCCTTTAATTTAAAGCTTGAGTTTGTAAAACCATGTAGAGCCGTTGTCGACAAGATTCGAACCTGCCACGAAAACTACTGCTGCTGGAGATACACGTGTGATTGACAGTGATTGACAATGTGGCAATGGGACTGTACATTACAGCTGTTTGTAGTTTGTAAAGTTGTAGTTTGTAAAATCATGGAGCACCGTTGTCGGCAGGATTCGAACCTGCGCGGGGAGACCCCAATAGATTTCTAGTCTATCGCCTTAACCACTCGGCCACGACAACTTCTCTATAGATGGCGATACATGTTGTTTAGACAAAATGTGAGGCAATGGGCCTTTAATTTAAAGCTTGAGTTTGTAAAATCATGTAGAGCCGTTGTCGACAAGATTCGAACCTGCCACGAAAACTACTGCTGCTAGAGATACACGTGTGATTGACAGTGATTGACAGTGTAGCAATGGGACTGTACATTACAGCTGTTTGTAGTTTGTAAAGTTGTAGTTTGTAAGTTGTAGTTTGTAAAACCATGGAGAGCCGTTGTCGGCAGGATTCGAACCTGCGCGGGGACACCCCAATAGATTTCTAGTCTATCGCCTTAACCACTCGGCCACGACAACTACAACTGCTTGCGATACATGTCTGATAGACAGTGATAAACAGTTTGGCAATGGGACTGTACATCACAGCTCTAGTTTGTAAAACCATGGAGAGCCGTTGTCGGCAGGGTTCGAACCTGCACGGGGAAACCCCAATAGATTTCTAGTCTATCGCCTTAACAACTCGGCCACGACAACTTCTCGATAGATGGCGATACATGTTGTTTAGACAAAATGTGAGGCAATGGGCCTTTAATTTAAAGCTTGAGTTTGTAAAATCATGTAGAGCCGTTGTCGACAAGATTCGAACCTGCCACGAAAACTACTGCTGCTGGAGATACACGACTGATTGACAGTGATTGACAGTGTGGCAATGGGACTGTACATTACAGCTGTTTGTAGTTTGTAAAGTTGTAGTTTGTAAAATCATGGAGAGCCGTTGTCGGCAGTATTCGAACCTGCGCGGGGAGACCCCAATAGATTTCTAGTCTATCGCCTTAACCTCTCGGCCACGACAACTGCTTGTGGTACACTTCTGATAGACAGTGATACACAGTGTGGCAATGGGACTGTAGATGACAGCTGCTTGTAGTATCATGGAGAGCCGTTGTCGGCAGGATTCGAACCTGCGCGGGGAAACCCCAATAGATTTCTAGTCTATCACCTTAACCACTCTGCCACGACAACTACAACTGCTTGCGATACATGTCTGATAGACAGTTTGGCAATGGGACTGTACATCACAGCTGTAGTTTGTAAGACCATGGAGATCCGTTGTCAGCAGGGTTCGAACCTGCGCGGGGAGACCCCAATAGATTTCTAGTCTATCGCCTTAACCACTCGGCCACGACAACTACAACTGCTTGCGATACATGTCTGATAGACAGTGATAAACTGTTTGGCAATGGGACTGTACATCACAGCTCTAGTTTGTAAAACCAACTATCGCCTTAACCACTCGGCCACGACAACTTCTCTATAGATGGCGATACATGTTGTTTAGACAAAATGTGAGGCAATGGGCCTTTAATTTAAAGCTTGAGTTTGTAAAACCATGTAGAGCCGTTGTCGACAAGATTCGAACCTGCCACGAAAACTACTGCTGCTGGAGATACACGTCTGATTGACAGTGATTGACAGTGTGGCAATGGGACTGTACATTACAGCTGTTTGTAGTTTGTAAAGTTGTAGTTTGTAAGTTGTAGTTTGTAAAACCATGGAGAGCCGTTGTCGGCAGGATTCGAACCTGCGCGGGGAAACCCCAATAGATTTCTAGTCTATCGCCTTAACCACTCGGCCACGACAACTACAACTGCTTGCGATACATGTCTGATAGACAGTGATAAACTGTTTGGCAATGGGACTGTACATCACAGCTCTAGTTTGTAAAACCATGGAGAGCCGTTGTCGGCAGGGTTCGAACCTGCGCGGGGAGACCCCAATAGATTTCTAGTCTATCGCCTTAACCACTCGGCCACGACAACTTCTCTATAGACGGCGATACATGTTGTTTAGACAAAATGTGAGGCAATGGGCCTTTAATTTAAAGCTTGAGTTTGTAAAATCATGTAGAGCCGTTGTCGACAAGATTCGAACCTGCCACGAAAACTACTGCTGCTGGAGATACACGTCTGATTGACAGTGATTGACAGTGTGGCAATGGGACTGTACATTACAGCTGTTTGTAGTTTGTAAAGTTGGAGTTTGTAAAACCATGGAGAGCCGTTGTCGGCAGGATTCGAACCTGCGCGGGGAAACCCCAATAGATTTCTAGTCTATCGCCTTAACCACTCGGCCACGACAAGTTCTCGATAGATGGCGATACATGTTGTTTAGACAAAATGTGAGGCAATGGGCCTTTAATTTAAAGCTTGAGTTTGTAAAATGATGTAGAGCCGTTGTCGACAAGATTCAAACCTGCCACGAAAACTACTGCTGCTGGAGATACACGTCTGATTGACAGTGATTGACAGTGTGGCAATGGGACTGTACATTACAGCTGTTTGTAGTTTGTAAAGTTGTAGTTTGTAAGTTGTAGTTTGTAAAACCATGGAGAGCCGTTGTCGGCAGGATTCGAACCTGCGCGGGGAAACCCCAATAGATTTCTAGTCTATCGCCTTAACCACTCGGCCACGACAACTTCTCGATAGATGGCGATACATGTTGTTTAGACAAAATGTGAGGCAATGGGCCTTTAATTTAAAGCTTGAGTTTGTAAAATCATGTAGAGCCGTTGTCGACAAGATTCGAACCTGCCACGAAAACTACTGCTGCTGGAGATACACGACTGATTGACAGTGATTGACAGTGTGGCAATGGGACTGTACATTACAGCTGTTTGTAGTTTGTAAAGTTGTAGTTTGTAAAATCATGGAGAGCCGTTGTCGGCAGTATTCGAACCTGCGCGGGGAGACCCCAATAGATTTCTAGTCTATCGCCTTAACCTCTCGGCCACGACAACTGCTTGTGGTACACTTCTGATAGACAGTGATACACAGTGTGGCAATGGGACTGTAGATGACAGCTGCTTGTAGTATCATGGAGAGCCGTTGTCGGCAGGATTCGAACCTGCGCGGGGAAACCCCAATAGATTTCTAGTCTATCACCTTAACCACTCTGCCACGACAACTACAACTGCTTGCGATACATGTCTGATAGACAGTTTGGCAATGGGACTGTACATCACAGCTGTAGTTTGTAAGACCATGGAGATCCGTTGTCAGCAGGGTTCGAACCTGCGCGGGGAGACCCCAATAGATTTCTAGTCTATCGCCTTAACCACTCGGCCACGACAACTACAACTGCTTGCGATACATGTCTGATAGACAGTGATAAACTGTTTGGCAATGGGACTGTACATCACAGCTCTAGTTTGTAAAACCAACTATCGCCTTAACCACTCGGCCACGACAACTTCTCTATAGATGGCGATACATGTTGTTTAGACAAAATGTGAGGCAATGGGCCTTTAATTTAAAGCTTGAGTTTGTAAAACCATGTAGAGCCGTTGTCGACAAGATTCGAACCTGCCACGAAAACTACTGCTGCTGGAGATACACGTCTGATTGACAGTGATTGACAGTGTGGCAATGGGACTGTACATTACAGCTGTTTGTAGTTTGTAAAGTTGTAGTTTGTAAGTTGTAGTTTGTAAAACCATGGAGAGCCGTTGTCGGCAGGATTCGAACCTGCGCGGGGAAACCCCAATAGATTTCTAGTCTATCGCCTTAACCACTCGGCCACGACAACTACAACTGCTTGCGATACATGTCTGATAGACAGTGATAAACTGTTTGGCAATGGGACTGTACATCACAGCTCTAGTTTGTAAAACCATGGAGAGCCGTTGTCGGCAGGGTTCGAACCTGCGCGGGGAGACCCCAATAGATTTCTAGTCTATCGCCTTAACCACTCGGCCACGACAACTTCTCTATAGACGGCGATACATGTTGTTTAGACAAAATGTGAGGCAATGGGCCTTTAATTTAAAGCTTGAGTTTGTAAAATCATGTAGAGCCGTTGTCGACAAGATTCGAACCTGCCACGAAAACTACTGCTGCTGGAGATACACGTCTGATTGACAGTGATTGACAGTGTGGCAATGGGACTGTACATTACAGCTGTTTGTAGTTTGTAAAGTTGGAGTTTGTAAAACCATGGAGAGCCGTTGTCGGCAGGATTCGAACCTGCGCGGGGAAACCCCAATAGATTTCTAGTCTATCGCCTTAACCACTCGGCCACGACAAGTTCTCGATAGATGGCGATACATGTTGTTTAGACAAAATGTGAGGCAATGGGCCTTTAATTTAAAGCTTGAGTTTGTAAAATGATGTAGAGCCGTTGTCGACAAGATTCAAACCTGCCACGAAAACTACTGCTGCTGGAGATACACGTCTGATTGACAGTGATTGACAGTGTGGCAATGGGACTGTACATTACAGCTGTTTGTAGTTTGTAAAGTTGTAGTTTGTAAGTTGTAGTTTGTAAAACCATGGAGAGCCGTTGTCGGCAGGATTCGAACCTGCGCGGGGAAACCCCAATAGATTTCTAGTCTATCGCCTTAACCACTCGGCCACGACAACTTCTCGATAGATGGCGATACATGTTGTTTAGACAAAATGTGAGGCAATGGGCCTTTAATTTAAAGCTTGAGTTTGTAAAATCATGTAGAGCCGTTGTCGACAAGATTCGAACCTGCCACGAAAACTACTGCTGCTGGAGATACACGTCTGATTGACAGTGATTGACAGTGTAGCAATGGGACTGTACATTACAGCTGTTTGTAGTTTGTAAAATCATGGAGAGCCGTTGTCGGCAGGATTCGAACCTGCGCGGGGAGACCCCAATAGATTTCTAGTCTATCGCCTTAACCACCCGGCCACGACAACAACAACTGCTTGTGGTACATGTCTGATAGACAGTGATAAACAGTTTGGCAATGGGACTGTACATCACAGCAGTAGTTTGTAAAATCATGGAGAGCCGTTGTCGGCAGGATTCGAACCTGCGCGGGGAAACCCCAATAGATTTCTAGTCTATCGCCTTAACCACTCGGCCACGACAACTACAACTGCTTGCGATACATGTCTGATAGACAGTGATAAACAGTTTGGCAATGGGCCTGTACATCACAGCTCTAGTTTGTAAAACAATGGAGAGCCGTTGTCGGCAGGGTTCGAACCTGCGCGGGGAGACCCCAATAGATTTCTAGTCTATCGCCTTAACCACTCGGCCACGACAACTTCTCTATAGATGGCGATACATGTTGTTTAGACAAAATGTGAGGCAATGGGCCTTTAATTTAAAGCTTGAGTTTGTAAAACCATGTAGAGCCGTTGTCGACAAGATTCGAACCTGCCACGAAAACTACTGCTGCTGGAGATACACGTGTGATTGACAGTGATTGACAATGTGGCAATGGGACTGTACATTACAGCTGTTTGTAGTTTGTAAAGTTGTAGTTTGTAAAATCATGGAGCACCGTTGTCGGCAGGATTCGAACCTGCGCGGGGAGACCCCAATAGATTTCTAGTCTATCGCCTTAACCACTCGGCCACGACAACTTCTCTATAGATGGCGATACATGTTGTTTAGACAAAATGTGAGGCAATGGGCCTTTAATTTAAAGCTTGAGTTTGTAAAATCATGTAGAGCCGTTGTCGACAAGATTCGAACCTGCCACGAAAACTACTGCTGCTAGAGATACACGTGTGATTGACAGTGTAGCAATGGGACTGTACATTACAGCTGTTTGTAGTTTGTAAAGTTGTAGTTTATAAGTTGTAGTTTGTAAAACCATGGAGAGCCGTTGTCGGCAGGATTCGAACCTGCGTGGGGAAACCCCAATAGATTTCTAGTCTATCGCCTTAACCACTCGGCCACGACAACTTCTCGATAGATGGCGATACATGTTGTTTAGACAAAATGTGAGGCAATGGGCCTTTAATTTAAAGCTTGAGTTTGTAAAATCATGTAGAGCCGTTGTCGACAAGATTCGAACCTGCCACGAAAACTACTGCTGCTGGAGATACACGTCTGATTGACAGTGTGGCAATGGGACTGTACATTACAGCTGTTTGTAGTTTGTAAAGTTGTAGTTTGTAAGTTGTAGTTTGTAAAACCATGGAGAGCCGTTGTCGGCAGGATTCGAACCTGCGCGGGGAAACCCCAATAGATTTCTAGTCTATCGCCTTAACCACTCGGCCACGACAACTTCTCGATAGATGGCGATACATGTTGTTTAGACAAAATGTGAGGCAATGGGCCTTTAATTTAAAGCTTGAGTTTGTAAAATCATGTAGAGCCGTTGTCGACAAGATTCGAACCTGCCACGAAAACTACTGCTGCTGGAGATACACGTCTGATTGACAGTGATTGACAGTGTAGCAATGGGACTGTACATTACAGCTGTTTGTAGTTTGTAAAATCATGGAGAGCCGTTGTCGGCAGGATTCGAACCTGCGCGGGGAGACCCCAATAGATTTCTAGTCTATCGCCTTAACCACTCGGCCACGACAACAACAACTGCTTGTGGTACATGTCTGATAGACAGTGATAAACAGTTTGGCAATGGGACTGTACATCACAGCAGTAGTTTGTAAATCATAGAGAGCCGTTGTCGGCAGGATTCGAACCTGCGCGGGGAAACCCCAATAGATTTCTAGTCTATCGCCTTAACCACTCGGCCACGACAACTACAACTGCTTGCGATACATGTCTGATAGACAGTGATAAACAGTTTGGCAATGGGCCTGTACATCACAGCTCTAGTTTGTAAAACAATGGAGAGCCGTTGTCGGCAGGGTTCGAACCTGCGCGGGGAGACCCCAATAGATTTCTAGTCTATCGCCTTAACCACTCGGCCACGACAACTTCTCTATAGATGGCGATACATGTTGTTTAGACAAAATGTGAGGCAATGGGCCTTTAATTTAAAGCTTGAGTTTGTAAAACCATGTAGAGCCGTTGTCGACAAGATTCGAACCTGCCACGAAAACTACTGCTGCTGGAGATACACGTGTGATTGACAGTGATTGACAATGTGGCAATGGGACTGTACATTACAGCTGTTTGTAGTTTGTAAAGTTGTAGTTTGTAAAATCATGGAGCACCGTTGTCGGCAGGATTCGAACCTGCGCGGGGAGACCCCAATAGATTTCTAGTCTATCGCCTTAACCACTCGGCCACGACAACTTCTCTATAGATGGCGATACATGTTGTTTAGACAAAATGTGAGGCAATGGGCCTTTAATTTAAAGCTTGAGTTTGTAAAATCATGTAGAGCCGTTGTCGACAAGATTCGAACCTGCCACGAAAACTACTGCTGCTAGAGATACACGTGTGATTGACAGTGTAGCAATGGGACTGTACATTACAGCTGTTTGTAGTTTGTAAAGTTGTAGTTTATAAGTTGTAGTTTGTAAAACCATGGAGAGCCGTTGTCGGCAGGATTCGAACCTGCGTGGGGAAACCCCAATAGATTTCTAGTCTATCGCCTTAACCACTCGGCCACGACAACTTCTCGATAGATGGCGATACATGTTGTTTAGACAAAATGTGAGGCAATGGGCCTTTAATTTAAAGCTTGAGTTTGTAAAATCATGTAGAGCCGTTGTCGACAAGATTCGAACCTGCCACGAAAACTACTGCTGCTGGAGATACACGTCTGATTGACAGTGTGGCAATGGGACTGTACATTACAGCTGTTTGTAGTTTGTAAAGTTGTAGTTTGTAAGTTGTAGTTTGTAAAACCATGGAGAGCCGTTGTCGGCAGGATTCGAACCTGCGCGGGGAAACCCCAATAGATTTCTAGTCTATCGCCTTAACCACTCGGCCACGACAACTTCTCGATAGATGGCGATACATGTTGTTTAGACAAAATGTGAGGCAATGGGCCTTTAATTTAAAGCTTGAGTTTGTAAAATCATGTAGAGCCGTTGTCGACAAGATTCGAACCTGCCACGAAAACTACTGCTGCTGGAGATACACGTCTGATTGACAGTGATTGACAGTGTAGCAATGGGACTGTACATTACAGCTGTTTGTAGTTTGTAAAATCATGGAGAGCCGTTGTCGGCAGGATTCGAACCTGCGCGGGGAGACCCCAATAGATTTCTAGTCTATCGCCTTAACCACTCGGCCACGACAACAACAACTGCTTGTGGTACATGTCTGATAGACAGTGATAAACAGTTTGGCAATGGGACTGTACATCACAGCAGTAGTTTGTAAAATCATAGAGAGCCGTTGTCGGCAGGATTCGAACCTGCGCGGGGAAACCCCAATAGATTTCTAGTCTATCGCCTTAACCACTCGGCCACGACAACTACAACTGCTTGCGATACATGTCTGATAGACAGTGATAAACAGTTTGGCAATGGGCCTGTACATCACAGCTCTAGTTTGTAAAACAATGGAGAGCCGTTGTCGGCAGGGTTCGAACCTGCGCGGGGAGACCCCAATAGATTTCTAGTCTATCGCCTTAACCACTCGGCCACGACAACTTCTCTATAGATGGCGATACATGTTGTTTAGACAAAATGTGAGGCAATGGGCCTTTAATTTAAAGCTTGAGTTTGTAAAACCATGTAGAGCCGTTGTCGACAAGATTCGAACCTGCCACGAAAACTACTGCTGCTGGAGATACACGTGTGATTGACAGTGATTGACAATGTGGCAATGGGACTGTACATTACAGCTGTTTGTAGTTTGTAAAGTTGTAGTTTGTAAAATCATGGAGCACCGTTGTCGGCAGGATTCGAACCTGCGCGGGGAGACCCCAATAGATTTCTAGTCTATCGCCTTAACCACTCGGCCACGACAACTTCTCTATAGATGGCGATACATGTTGTTTAGACAAAATGTGAGGCAATGGGCCTTTAATTTAAAGCTTGAGTTTGTAAAATCATGTAGAGCCGTTGTCGACAAGATTCGAACCTGCCACGAAAACTACTGCTGCTAGAGATACACGTGTGATTGACAGTGATTGACAGTGTAGCAATGGGACTGCACATTACAGCTGTTTGTAGTTTGTAAAGTTGTAGTTTGTAAGTTGTAGTTTGTAAAACCATGGAGAGCCGTTGTCGGCAGGATTCGAACCTGCGCGGGGACACCCCAATAGATTTCTAGTCTATCGCCTTAACCACTCGGCCACGACAACTACAACTGCTTGCGATACATGTCTGATAGACAGTGATAAACAGTTTGGCAATGGGACTGTACATCACAGCTCTAGTTTGTAAAACCATGGAGAGCCGTTGTCGGCAGGGTTCGAACCTGCACGGGGAAACCCCAATAGATTTCTAGTCTATCGCCTTAACAACTCGGCCACGACAACTTCTCGATAGATGGCGATACATGTTGTTTAGACAAAATGTGAGGCAATGGGCCTTTAATTTAAAGCTTGAGTTTGTAAAATCATGTAGAGCCGTTGTCGACAAGATTCGAACCTGCCACGAAAACTACTGCTGCTGGAGATACACGACTGATTGACAGTGATTGACAGTGTGGCAATGGGACTGTACATTACAGCTGTTTGTAGTTTGTAAAGTTGTAGTTTGTAAAATCATGGAGAGCCGTTGTCGGCAGTATTCGAACCTGCGCGGGGAGACCCCAATAGATTTCTAGTCTATCGCCTTAACCTCTCGGCCACGACAACTGCTTGTGGTACACTTCTGATAGACAGTGATACACAGTGTGGCAATGGGACTGTAGATGACAGCTGCTTGTAGTATCATGGAGAGCCGTTGTCGGCAGGATTCGAACCTGCGCGGGGAAACCCCAATAGATTTCTAGTCTATCACCTTAACCACTCTGCCACGACAACTACAACTGCTTGCGATACATGTCTGATAGACAGTTTGGCAATGGGACTGTACATTACAGCTGTTTGTAGTTTGTAAAGTTGTAGTTTGTAAGTTGTAGTTTGTAAAACCATGGAGAGCCGTTGTCGGCAGGATTCGAACCTGCGCGGGGAAACCCCAATAGATTTCTAGTCTATCGCCTTAACCACCCGGCCACGACAACAACAACTGCTTGTGGTACATGTCTGATAGACAGTGATAAACAGTTTGGCAATGGGACTGTACATCACAGCAGTAGTTTGTAAAATCATGGAGAGCCGTTGTCGGCAGGATTCGAACCTGCGCGGGGAAACCCCAATAGATTTCTAGTCTATCGCCTTAACCACTCGGCCACGACAACTACAACTGCTTGCGATACATGTCTGATAGACAGTGATAAACAGTTTGGCAATGGGCCTGTACATCACAGCTCTAGTTTGTAAAACAATGGAGAGCCGTTGTCGGCAGGGTTCGAACCTGCGCGGGGAGACCCCAATAGATTTCTAGTCTATCGCCTTAACCACTCGGCCACGACAACTTCTCTATAGATGGCGATACATGTTGTTTAGACAAAATGTGAGGCAATGGGCCTTTAATTTAAAGCTTGAGTTTGTAAAACCATGTAGAGCCGTTGTCGACAAGATTCGAACCTGCCACGAAAACTACTGCTGCTGGAGATACACGTGTGATTGACAGTGATTGACAATGTGGCAATGGGACTGTACATTACAGCTGTTTGTAGTTTGTAAAGTTGTAGTTTGTAAAATCATGGAGCACCGTTGTCGGCAGGATTCGAACCTGCGCGGGGAGACCCCAATAGATTTCTAGTCTATCGCCTTAACCACTCGGCCACGACAACTTCTCTATAGATGGCGATACATGTTGTTTAGACAAAATGTGAGGCAATGGGCCTTTAATTTAAAGCTTGAGTTTGTAAAATCATGTAGAGCCGTTGTCGACAAGATTCGAACCTGCCACGAAAACTACTGCTGCTAGAGATACACGTGTGATTGACAGTGTAGCAATGGGACTGTACATTACAGCTGTTTGTAGTTTGTAAAGTTGTAGTTTATAAGTTGTAGTTTGTAAAACCATGGAGAGCCGTTGTCGGCAGGATTCGAACCTGCGTGGGGAAACCCCAATAGATTTCTAGTCTATCGCCTTAACCACTCGGCCACGACAACTTCTCGATAGATGGCGATACATGTTGTTTAGACAAAATGTGAGGCAATGGGCCTTTAATTTAAAGCTTGAGTTTGTAAAATCATGTAGAGCCGTTGTCGACAAGATTCGAACCTGCCACGAAAACTACTGCTGCTGGAGATACACGTCTGATTGACAGTGTGGCAATGGGACTGTACATTACAGCTGTTTGTAGTTTGTAAAGTTGTAGTTTGTAAGTTGTAGTTTGTAAAACCATGGAGAGCCGTTGTCGGCAGGATTCGAACCTGCGCGGGGAAACCCCAATAGATTTCTAGTCTATCGCCTTAACCACTCGGCCACGACAACTTCTCGATAGATGGCGATACATGTTGTTTAGACAAAATGTGAGGCAATGGGCCTTTAATTTAAAGCTTGAGTTTGTAAAATCATGTAGAGCCGTTGTCGACAAGATTCGAACCTGCCACGAAAACTACTGCTGCTGGAGATACACGTCTGATTGACAGTGATTGACAGTGTAGCAATGGGACTGTACATTACAGCTGTTTGTAGTTTGTAAAATCATGGAGAGCCGTTGTCGGCAGGATTCGAACCTGCGCGGGGAGACCCCAATAGATTTCTAGTCTATCGCCTTAACCACTCGGCCACGACAACAACAACTGCTTGTGGTACATGTCTGATAGACAGTGATAAACAGTTTGGCAATGGGACTGTACATCACAGCAGTAGTTTGTAAAATCATAGAGAGCCGTTGTCGGCAGGATTCGAACCTGCGCGGGGAAACCCCAATAGATTTCTAGTCTATCGCCTTAACCACTCGGCCACGACAACTACAACTGCTTGCGATACATGTCTGATAGACAGTGATAAACAGTTTGGCAATGGGACTGTACATCACAGCTCTAGTTTGTAAAACCATGGAGAGCCGTTGTCGGCAGGGTTCGAACCTGCACGGGGAAACCCCAATAGATTTCTAGTCTATCGCCTTAACAACTCGGCCACGACAACTTCTCGATAGATGGCGATACATGTTGTTTAGACAAAATGTGAGGCAATGGGCCTTTAATTTAAAGCTTGAGTTTGTAAAATCATGTAGAGCCGTTGTCGACAAGATTCGAACCTGCCACGAAAACTACTGCTGCTGGAGATACACGACTGATTGACAGTGATTGACAGTGTGGCAATGGGACTGTACATTACAGCTGTTTGTAGTTTGTAAAGTTGTAGTTTGTAAAATCATGGAGAGCCGTTGTCGGCAGTATTCGAACCTGCGCGGGGAGACCCCAATAGATTTCTAGTCTATCGCCTTAACCTCTCGGCCACGACAACTGCTTGTGGTACACTTCTGATAGACAGTGATACACAGTGTGGCAATGGGACTGTAGATGACAGCTGCTTGTAGTATCATGGAGAGCCGTTGTCGGCAGGATTCGAACCTGCGCGGGGAAACCCCAATAGATTTCTAGTCTATCACCTTAACCACTCTGCCACGACAACTACAACTGCTTGCGATACATGTCTGATAGACAGTTTGGCAATGGGACTGTACATTACAGCTGTTTGTAGTTTGTAAAGTTGTAGTTTGTAAGTTGTAGTTTGTAAAACCATGGAGAGCCGTTGTCGGCAGGATTCGAACCTGCGCGGGGACACCCCAATAGATTTCTAGTCTATCGCCTTAACCACTCGGCCACGACAACTACAACTGCTTGCGATACATGTCTGATAGACAGTGATAAACAGTTTGGCAATGGGACTGTACATCACAGCTCTAGTTTGTAAAACCATGGAGAGCCGTTGTCGGCAGGGTTCGAACCTGCACGGGGAAACCCCAATAGATTTCTAGTCTATCGCCTTAACAACTCGGCCACGACAACTTCTCGATAGATGGCGATACATGTTGTTTAGACAAAATGTGAGGCAATGGGCCTTTAATTTAAAGCTTGAGTTTGTAAAATCATGTAGAGCCGTTGTCGACAAGATTCGAACCTGCCACGAAAACTACTGCTGCTGGAGATACACGACTGATTGACAGTGATTGACAGTGTGGCAATGGGACTGTACATTACAGCTGTTTGTAGTTTGTAAAGTTGTAGTTTGTAAAATCATGGAGAGCCGTTGTCGGCAGTATTCGAACCTGCGCGGGGAGACCCCAATAGATTTCTAGTCTATCGCCTTAACCTCTCGGCCACGACAACTGCTTGTGGTACACTTCTGATAGACAGTGATACACAGTGTGGCAATGGGACTGTAGATGACAGCTGCTTGTAGTATCATGGAGAGCCGTTGTCGGCAGGATTCGAACCTGCGCGGGGAAACCCCAATAGATTTCTAGTCTATCACCTTAACCACTCTGCCACGACAACTACAACTGCTTGCGATACATGTCTGATAGACAGTTTGGCAATGGGACTGTACATTACAGCTGTTTGTAGTTTGTAAAGTTGTAGTTTGTAAGTTGTAGTTTGTAAAACCATGGAGAGCCGTTGTCGGCAGGATTCGAACCTGCGCGGGGAAACCCCAATAGATTTCTAGTCTATCGCCTTAACCACCCGGCCACGACAACAACAACTGCTTGTGGTACATGTCTGATAGACAGTGATAAACAGTTTGGCAATGGGACTGTACATCACAGCAGTAGTTTGTAAAATCATGGAGAGCCGTTGTCGGCAGGATTCGAACCTGCGCGGGGAAACCCCAATAGATTTCTAGTCTATCGCCTTAACCACTCGGCCACGACAACTACAACTGCTTGCGATACATGTCTGATAGACAGTGATAAACAGTTTGGCAATGGGCCTGTACATCACAGCTCTAGTTTGTAAAACAATGGAGAGCCGTTGTCGGCAGGGTTCGAACCTGCGCGGGGAGACCCCAATAGATTTCTAGTCTATCGCCTTAACCACTCGGCCACGACAACTTCTCTATAGATGGCGATACATGTTGTTTAGACAAAATGTGAGGCAATGGGCCTTTAATTTAAAGCTTGAGTTTGTAAAACCATGTAGAGCCGTTGTCGACAAGATTCGAACCTGCCACGAAAACTACTGCTGCTGGAGATACACGTGTGATTGACAGTGATTGACAATGTGGCAATGGGACTGTACATTACAGCTGTTTGTAGTTTGTAAAGTTGTAGTTTGTAAAATCATGGAGCACCGTTGTCGGCAGGATTCGAACCTGCGCGGGGAGACCCCAATAGATTTCTAGTCTATCGCCTTAACCACTCGGCCACGACAACTTCTCTATAGATGGCGATACATGTTGTTTAGACAAAATGTGAGGCAATGGGCCTTTAATTTAAAGCTTGAGTTTGTAAAATCATGTAGAGCCGTTGTCGACAAGATTCGAACCTGCCACGAAAACTACTGCTGCTAGAGATACACGTGTGATTGACAGTGTAGCAATGGGACTGTACATTACAGCTGTTTGTAGTTTGTAAAGTTGTAGTTTATAAGTTGTAGTTTGTAAAACCATGGAGAGCCGTTGTCGGCAGGATTCGAACCTGCGTGGGGAAACCCCAATAGATTTCTAGTCTATCGCCTTAACCACTCGGCCACGACAACTTCTCGATAGATGGCGATACATGTTGTTTAGACAAAATGTGAGGCAATGGGCCTTTAATTTAAAGCTTGAGTTTGTAAAATCATGTAGAGCCGTTGTCGACAAGATTCGAACCTGCCACGAAAACTACTGCTGCTGGAGATACACGTCTGATTGACAGTGTGGCAATGGGACTGTACATTACAGCTGTTTGTAGTTTGTAAAGTTGTAGTTTGTAAGTTGTAGTTTGTAAAACCATGGAGAGCCGTTGTCGGCAGGATTCGAACCTGCGCGGGGAAACCCCAATAGATTTCTAGTCTATCGCCTTAACCACTCGGCCACGACAACTTCTCGATAGATGGCGATACATGTTGTTTAGACAAAATGTGAGGCAATGGGCCTTTAATTTAAAGCTTGAGTTTGTAAAATCATGTAGAGCCGTTGTCGACAAGATTCGAACCTGCCACGAAAACTACTGCTGCTGGAGATACACGTCTGATTGACAGTGATTGACAGTGTAGCAATGGGACTGTACATTACAGCTGTTTGTAGTTTGTAAAATCATGGAGAGCCGTTGTCGGCAGGATTCGAACCTGCGCGGGGAGACCCCAATAGATTTCTAGTCTATCGCCTTAACCACTCGGCCACGACAACAACAACTGCTTGTGGTACATGTCTGATAGACAGTGATAAACAGTTTGGCAATGGGACTGTACATCACAGCAGTAGTTTGTAAAATCATAGAGAGCCGTTGTCGGCAGGATTCGAACCTGCGCGGGGAAACCCCAATAGATTTCTAGTCTATCGCCTTAACCACTCGGCCACGACAACTACAACTGCTTGCGATACATGTCTGATAGACAGTGATAAACAGTTTGGCAATGGGCCTGTACATCACAGCTCTAGTTTGTAAAACAATGGAGAGCCGTTGTCGGCAGGGTTCGAACCTGCGCGGGGAGACCCCAATAGATTTCTAGTCTATCGCCTTAACCACTCGGCCACGACAACTTCTCTATAGATGGCGATACATGTTGTTTAGACAAAATGTGAGGCAATGGGCCTTTAATTTAAAGCTTGAGTTTGTAAAACCATGTAGAGCCGTTGTCGACAAGATTCGAACCTGCCACGAAAACTACTGCTGCTGGAGATACACGTGTGATTGACAGTGATTGACAATGTGGCAATGGGACTGTACATTACAGCTGTTTGTAGTTTGTAAAGTTGTAGTTTGTAAAATCATGGAGCACCGTTGTCGGCAGGATTCGAACCTGCGCGGGGAGACCCCAATAGATTTCTAGTCTATCGCCTTAACCACTCGGCCACGACAACTTCTCTATAGATGGCGATACATGTTGTTTAGACAAAATGTGAGGCAATGGGCCTTTAATTTAAAGCTTGAGTTTGTAAAATCATGTAGAGCCGTTGTCGACAAGATTCGAACCTGCCACGAAAACTACTGCTGCTAGAGATACACGTGTGATTGACAGTGATTGACAGTGTAGCAATGGGACTGTACATTACAGCTGTTTGTAGTTTGTAAAGTTGTAGTTTGTAAGTTGTAGTTTGTAAAACCATGGAGAGCCGTTGTCGGCAGGATTCGAACCTGCGCGGGGACACCCCAATAGATTTCTAGTCTATCGCCTTAACCACTCGGCCACGACAACTACAACTGCTTGCGATACATGTCTGATAGACAGTGATAAACAGTTTGGCAATGGGACTGTACATCACAGCTCTAGTTTGTAAAACCATGGAGAGCCGTTGTCGGCAGGGTTCGAACCTGCACGGGGAAACCCCAATAGATTTCTAGTCTATCGCCTTAACAACTCGGCCACGACAACTTCTCGATAGATGGCGATACATGTTGTTTAGACAAAATGTGAGGCAATGGGCCTTTAATTTAAAGCTTGAGTTTGTAAAATCATGTAGAGCCGTTGTCGACAAGATTCGAACCTGCCACGAAAACTACTGCTGCTGGAGATACACGACTGATTGACAGTGATTGACAGTGTGGCAATGGGACTGTACATTACAGCTGTTTGTAGTTTGTAAAGTTGTAGTTTGTAAAATCATGGAGAGCCGTTGTCGGCAGTATTCGAACCTGCGCGGGGAGACCCCAATAGATTTCTAGTCTATCGCCTTAACCTCTCGGCCACGACAACTGCTTGTGGTACACTTCTGATAGACAGTGATACACAGTGTGGCAATGGGACTGTAGATGACAGCTGCTTGTAGTATCATGGAGAGCCGTTGTCGGCAGGATTCGAACCTGCGCGGGGAAACCCCAATAGATTTCTAGTCTATCACCTTAACCACTCTGCCACGACAACTACAACTGCTTGCGATACATGTCTGATAGACAGTTTGGCAATGGGACTGTACATCACAGCTGTAGTTTGTAAGACCATGGAGATCCGTTGTCAGCAGGGTTCGAACCTGCGCGGGGAGACCCCAATAGATTTCTAGTCTATCGCCTTAACCACTCGGCCACGACAACTACAACTGCTTGCGATACATGTCTGATAGACAGTGATAAACTGTTTGGCAATGGGACTGTACATCACAGCTCTAGTTTGTAAAACCAACTATCGCCTTAACCACTCGGCCACGACAACTTCTCTATAGATGGCGATACATGTTGTTTAGACAAAATGTGAGGCAATGGGCCTTTAATTTAAAGCTTGAGTTTGTAAAACCATGTAGAGCCGTTGTCGACAAGATTCGAACCTGCCACGAAAACTACTGCTGCTGGAGATACACGTCTGATTGACAGTGTGGCAATGGGACTGTACATTACAGCTGTAGTTTGTAAAACCATGGAGAGCCGTTGTCGGCAGGGTTCGAACCTGCCACGAAAACTACTGCTGCTGGAGATACACGTCTGATTGACAGTGATTGACAGTGTGGCAATGAGACTGTACATTACAGCTGTTTGTAAAGTTGTAGTTTGTAAGTTGTAGTTTGTAAAACCAAGGAGAGACGTTGTCGGCAGGATTCGAACCTGCGCGGGGAAACCCCAATAGATTTCTAGTCTATCGCCTTAACCACTCGGCCACGACAACTACAACTGCTTGCGATACATGTCTGATAGACAGTGATAAACAGTTTGGCAATGGGACTGTACATCACAGCAGTAGTTTGTAAAAACATGGAGAGCCGTTGTAGGCAGGATTCGAACCTGCGCGGGGAGACCCCAATAGATTTCTAGTCTATCGCCTTACCCACTCGGCCACGACAACTTCTCGATAGATGGCGATACATGTTGTTTAGACAAAATGTGAGGCAATGGGCCTTTAATTTAAAGCTTGAGTTTGTAAAACCATGTAGAGCCGTTGTCGACAAGATTCGAACCTGCCACGAAAACTACTGCTGCTGGAGATACACGTCTGATAGAGAGGGATTGACAGTGTGGCAATGAGACTTTACATCACAGCTGTAGTTTGTAAAAACATGCCAACAACTGCTGGAGATACACGTCTGATAGACAGTGATACACAGTTTGGCAATGGGACTGTACAAGACAGCTGTAGTTTGTAAAACCATTTCTAGTCTATCACCTTAACCACTCGGCCACGACAACTACGACTGCTGGAAATACACGTCTGATAGACAGTGATTGACAGTGTGGCAATGGGACTGTACATCACAGCTGTAGTTTGTAAAATCATGCTGAGACGTTGTCGGCAGTACAGTCCAATAGATTTCTAGTCTATCGCCTTAACCACTAGGCCACGACAACTACTTCTGCTAGAAATACACGTCTGATAGACAGTGATTGACAGTGTGGCAATGGGACTGTACATCACAGCTATAGTTTGTAAAAACGTGCTGAGACGTTGTCGGCAGGATTCGAACCTGCGCTGGGAGACCCCAATAGATTTCTAGTGTATCGCCTTAACCACTCGGCCAGAGATGGGGCAAAACGGACTTCTACGGTGGGGGAAGAAGAGAGGGAGAGGGGGGGAGGGAAGAGAGGGGGGGAGGGAAGAGAGGTGGGTGGGAAAGAGAAAGAGAGAGAGAGAGAATTCCTGTGCTCTGCTTATGCCCGTTGTACTTTTTGTGCTTTTAGGCACTGTTTTGAACATACTGTGCATTTTGTTTATCCTTGCAGTAGTAGATAGAGTGTTGTTAATGCACTTTATGTCGCTACGCAGGCATCCTAGTAGTTGGGACGATTTTTCTATTGGCCTGCAATTGGGAATGCAATTGTTCTATTCGTGTTTTTATTTACCTCAGAAATATATTGCTATAGTATACATATATATATAGTCTTTATCAAACAAATGTACTTGTAAGTCACTTTTGAATAAATGCTAAATGTAAATGTAGAGAGAGAGAGAAAGATTTCCTATATATTCCTATACCAATAAAACACAATTGTTACAACACAATACACTTAGGTAGCGACTATACATCATTTAAATATTTTTCACATTTCTCTATATCTTGTAATTATTTTTTCCTGCACACACAGTGCTCTTATTGTATATACTGTGTACTGTTGTTTGCACATTCCTGCCGGCCATTGGCACTTTTTTTATTTCACTACTGCACACCCTAGGTGTGTATGTGACAAATACACATCTAGAATTAAAATTAGAATTCAAATTTAACCTTTTACAAATCATATGGACAAAAAACATATTTACTTAATTTACAACAATTGAAAACATACACTTTACATTACTCAAACTGACACAGACACAAAATCTTAAAGACAACTTTTACTGCAGAGTTTATTTCTTGTCTTTCCATTCTGTGATGGTTTGTCCAGATGCTGGACAGTACCACTTTCCCTTCAACTGGGTATGACCAGTGGTTTTACTTTTGGATTGACCACATAATTTACACTTATAATGATAGTCCTGTTTGCAGTGCCGCTTTTTTGGTGGCTCTCCTCTTGCCACACGCTCCTGGTCTTCGAGTGCTGCCTTTCGCTGTACGCTGACGATTCGAGTGGCTTGACGATGCTGTTGCCGTTGCAGTTGGTGTTGACACTGGAGATGGTGGTTGTATTGGGTATTGCTGAGAGGGAGGGGGTGGCGGCTGCGAGGACCAGCCAGGGAATGAGGCGGGTGGTAGATGACCCTGCCCGTACGAGGACCAGCCAGGGAATGGGGCGGGTGGTAGATGACCCTGCCCGTACGAGGACCAGGGAGGAGATGGGGCTGGTGGTAGATGACCCTGCCCGTATGAGGACCAGGGAGGAGATGGTGCGGGTGGTAGATGACCCTGCCCGTACGAGGACCAGGGAGGAGACGGGGCGGGTGGTAGATGACCCTGCTCGTACGAGAACCAGGGAGGAGACGGGGCTGGTGGTAGATGACCCTGCCCGTACGAGAACCAGGGAGGAGACGGGGCGGGTGGTAGATGACCCTGCCCGTACGAGAACCAGGGAGGAGACGGGGCGTGTGGTAGATGACCCTGCTCGTACGAGAACCAGGGAGGAGACGGGGCGGGTGGTAGATGACCCTGCTCGTACGAGAACCAGGGAGGAGACGGGGCTGGTGGTAGATGACCCTGCCCGTACGAGGACCAGCCAGGGAATGGGGCGGTGGTAGATGACCCTGCCCGTACGAGGACCAGGGAGGAGATGGGGCTGGTGGTAGATGACCCTGCCCGTACGAGGACCAGGGAGGAGATGGTGCGGGTGGTAGATGACCCTGCCCGTACGAGGACCAGGGAGGAGATGGGGCTGGTGGCAGATGACCCTGCCCGTACGAGAACCAGGGAGGAGACGGGGCTGGTGGTAGATGACCCTGCCTGTATGAGGACCAGGGAGGAGGACATGGGGCTGGTGGCAGATCACCCTGCCCCCGACCACATCCCATCCAGGAAAACCTCTGGAATCACATCGGCTATCCTGAAAAATGAAGAACAACCATTGACAAATACGATACGATCAACTTTCCCTTAGGGAAATTGTTCTCGGGCTCAGTGTCGCTGCATTTAACAAATGTCATTCTATATTTGACATACAGAGTAAATTGACATGTGACCCAGTCAACCACATACTGATAGTATTCATATCTACATCCATTCAAGTGCCGTTTGTAGAAAGCAGCACATAAGCCTGGGTCGCAACCCAGTGATAAGTCATCAGTCACATCACCTGAGCTGATGTGTAGGGTCCACTAGAGGAACTGTCCTCAGTGGTTGATGTGTGGGGTCCACTAGAGGAACTGTCCTCAGTGGTTGATGTGTTGGGTCCACTAGAGCAGGGGTTCCCAACCTTTTTCACCCAGAGCCCCCCCAAATGACTCCTGTTTTGCCCAGAGCCCCCCCCCCCCCGGAATTTTTTAAAACACATACTCAAAGTAAGCCGGATTTTGCCGATGTGTTTATGTGGATTCAAAAGTCGTAAATAATCTACAAAATGGAGGATACCGATTTGATCGGAGCAACTGTGACAAATAATCCAACTGAAACCGACACCTTACGCGCAGAAGAAACATTTCTATTAAAGAAAAAATGATACATTTCTGTCTTTTTATGCCTTTATTAGCTACTAACTTGCAATTGTATGCATCATATTTATTTAAAATTTCGAAGAACAGGACACTTCAAAATAATAGACTATGCCTAATAAAAAGAATCCACTGCAGTAAAAATGTCCTCACCCCGGGTGGTAGTGGTAAGGTTGACTGACATAAGAATGTCCTGCTTCAAATCTTCCCCATCGATATATTGCACATAAACGATGAGCACAGCCTCGTCTGCTACAGTTGTAGTTTCATCAAGTTGTATGGCAAATGGCCCCTTTCCAAGCTTTTCGAGCAGCTGCAGCTCGCAGTTACTTGCCATCTTGTCAATTCTGTCTTTCACCGTATTGTTTGACAGTGGTACAGTTTTTAGCTTCTCCGCCACCTGCGGGCCGCACAGTTTCTCAACCATTTTAATGCAAGCTGGCTTAATGAGCTGCTCGCCAATGTTGTGCGGTTTCTTTGCCTTTGCTATTAAAAGTGCACATTCAAAAGAGGCCTCGGTGGCCTTCTGTACATCGCTGCCAGCCCTAACAAACTGTTGTTTCTTTATGAAAAAGTCCCGATCACGCCCGACCGTTTCTGGGTGCATGGTCTGTTGGTGTCTCTTCATTTTGCAGGGTTTCATGCTGTCGTTGGCTAGCTTCTCTCTGCATATCACACACTCTGGGCGGGTTTTGTCCGTTCCCTCCATGAAACCTAAGTTAAGATAGCTCTCTAGGTAGGTCCTCATTTTCTTTTTGATTGCAGATGAGCTGTCATCTCCTTTACGTTTTTCAGACATTTTTAGACAAAATATTCACCTTATGAAGTTGGTCGCTAGCTAGCAAGCACAGCAAACTGTTACTACTACAGAAGCTGACACAGTAACGTCAATGTTGGCGCGAATCGGAGGAGTATCAGATTAATTTGTAGAATTTTTATTAAAATGAATTAATCAATACATTTCTATATTTTATTGTAATGTAGAGACAAGGCTTTTAGCGACAATCATGTATTGCGTTACAATTATATGTAAAAAACTTTAAAAACTTTATAAAAAAAAATAAAATAAAATAAAAAAAATCGAAATATGATATTAGGCCTCAAATCATCTGAGGCCTGGCGCCCCCCCTGCGATCTTTGGCGCCCCCCCAAGGGGGGCGCGCCCCCCAGGTTGGGAACCACTGCACTAGAGGAACTGTCCTCAGTGGTTGCACTCCTGTCTGGACTGACAGGACTGCAAGAGACATCATTAAAACTGGTTTCCTGGGAATTTGTGAGATTTATGAGAAAATAAATATCCTTGGATTATAAAATTGCCTCTGTACAAAATGCATTGGTCTCTAGGCCACGACAACTCCAGAATAGCTAGAGATACACATTGTTTACACAGAGAGCGTGGCAATGGGCCTGTATTTTACAGTTTGTATTATTCCTATTCTGCTTTTTCTGAGGCACGGCAGGGCATAGAGGCGCTGGTGTGCCTTCTTCGGCATTTGTCTGCGGCAATGGGCCTGTACATGACAGCTGGAGTTTGTAAAAACATGTAGCGTCGTTGTCGGCAGGATTCGAACCTGCGCGGGGAGACCCCAATAGATTTCTAGTCTATCGCCTTAACCACTCGGCCACGACAACTCCTGCTGCTTGAGATACATGTCTGATACACACAGTGTGGCATGGGCCGCACATCCTAGCTGGAGTTTGTAAAAACATGTAGAGCCGTTGTCGGCAGGATTCGAACCTGCAATCTGTCCATCGCCTTAACCGCTCGGCCATGAAAACTACTGTGTAGCTGCGGCACACGTGTGTGAATGTTGGGACAACGTGGGAACCCGACACCTGCTCTCTTAGCGTGGCTATAAACACACTCCTACCAGCACGCCTGTCACAGGGGTACTTAGGCATGTATTCACTACCCATGAATAGAACATAGAGCGATAGCAATAACATATTACAAATAAACCTTATGCAATGAGGTTTTCTGCTTACTTTTTAGTTTATTGGCCTAAATTGGTACAATGTATGAATATTTAAAAATGTACTTAACTGAAGTGTTTTAAACTATGATACAGCGTCATTAAAGTACTTTTTAAACTTACCAATCAGTGTCCTCTTTTCCAGATCATTTGTTATAATATTTGGATAAAAATATGATATTCATATTTCAATTATCAATTTTGTTATTGTATAGTGTTGTATTGTATAGTGTTAAATTGTAAGAAACTCCTACTGCCGCAGGGAATGGGGAGAAAGCATCCCATTGTACTTGTTGCATATTGCAAATACAAATGTCTAATTTGAAATTAACTAATCATTTGTATTTAAAGATGTCAGATTAACAAATTATTTGTAATAATAACAAAGATGCATCTTCCCGAACGTAAATGGGTTGCCACTGGTCCTTTTCCTGGAAAACCCAAAAATGAGATGCAAATCCGGGAAAATGTTGTGCTATCCTGGAAAATGATTTCAACATTCTCTTATTTCCCTTTCTCTGAGATTAAAGTACTAGGCTATCATTCAGAGCTCCCCAAAACCGATAACATTTCCAATCAAATTAATAAATTAAATAATAATAATAATAAATGATTGATTAATTTGGTCTGGTGTGGTCTGTCATGCTGGCTGAAGGAGAATGCGATGGCCACCTTCATTAGAAGTTGAGCAGGCAATGCCACATGGTAGCACATGCAGGCTGGATGAGATTACTATTTTCAGTGATAGCCATAGATTATACATTCTTTAGATCAGACTTCTTCAGAAACCAACACATTAGTGCATTGCTCGATCCTTGTCTGCCGTACTGTAACAGCTAGATCATCGCTGAAAATGTCCTGGAAAAGTCCTGGAAAATCACCTCTAGAAAACAGTGGCAACCCTGATAAAGCACCGCTTATTTTCAAACAAGGTAAAGTTAAACTAAATCGCTTCCTTCTTCCTCAGTCCCGCCTTTCATCGAGGGAGCAGCAGAAGTCACGGAGAGCACCGTGGTCATCAATCACCCCCTGGAGCTGGAATGTCACGCCAGCGGAGTCCCCTCCCCTGTCATCAAGTAGGAACACACACACACACACACACACACACATATATACACTCACACACACACTCACACATACACATACACACACACACACACACACACACACACACACACACACACACACACACATATACACTCACACACAAACACATATATATACACTCACACACACACACACACACCGAACACACACACGAACACACACACACACGAACACACCCTCCGAACACACACACACACACGCACGCACGCACACATACACACACACACTCATGGATGCACACGTACATCAATGAGGACGTCTAACGGAGTGGTTTCCGTGCAGGTGGTTCAAGGACGGCCAGCCGGTCAGGCAGGGCGAGGGTCTGCGGGTGTCCGCGGGGGGGCGGCGGGTGGTGCTGTCTCGGGCTCAGGTCTCGGACACGGCGAGCTTCCAGTGCGTGGCCACCAACGAGGCGGGCGACCAGAGCAGGGACTTCAATGTGGTTGTCCACGGTAAGGTTGTTTTTGGGCCAATAAGAGCCTTGAAATGGAGCAGTAGTGGCGATGTGTGTCTCTTGTGAAAAAAGGTGCACAACCTCAATGAGACTTAACTGAATAAATACAAGTAAAACAAAAACAATAAAGTATATTGAAAGTCCAAAGTATGATGTATACGACTGTACATGTACTTTATTTGGCACACCGGAGCACACTTAGTTGTTACATCCTCCATCGAAGATGGGGCAGAGGTTATGTTTTCACCCTGTTTGTCTGTTTGCTTGTCTGTTTGCTTGTCTGTTTGTTCGTCTGTGAGCAACAAAAGTCCAAAAGTTAAGTACGAAATTGGACAAAACTTGATGGTGGTTCCATAACTAATGGGCCAAGGAACAGTTGATTCGATTTTTTTGCGGAGGTATGCTACTGAGGGCCCTCTTGTTCCTCTTAGTTTCTCTGGTCATGTGATCATATGTCACTACTCCCCCCCCCCCCCCCTCCAGTTCCCCCCTCCATCCGCACCACCGGCCCGCCTGAGCGCTCGGTGGTCCTCCACAAGGCCATCAGCCTGCAGTGTATCCCCAGCGGGGTCCCGCCCCCCAGCATCACCTGGCTCAAGGACGGTCGCCCTGTCAACACCGCCCAAGAGCACCTCGAGGTGGGCCTTGATTTAACCAGGTCCAGTTGGAGCTTAGACACAGGCATATGGGTATGGGCTGGGTCCTAACTTAATTAAAGGGGACGTCAAAGGTAGGTCCTGTGAACACTGTCTTTCAATGGATGACTGGCAAATGGTATTGGTATGTTGTTTTTAGTTGTTTAATTCAAGATTCAAGATTGAGTGGGTGTTTCCTTTGCCATGTGCAACATGTACAATGGGATGCTTACTACCCGAACACTTCTGCACTCTGAATGTCAACAGCAATACTATACTATACTACACTAAACTATGCAATACTATACTATAAACAACACTATATACTACCTACTATATACTATACTATATACTATAAAAAGCAGTATACTATAACATAGAACAATAAAGTGACTGACGGATGAAACAGTATATATATATGGCGAATAGTGCAAAAAGCGTTTTGAAGTTACAGTTTAAAGTAATTGAATTATTACATTTAAATACGCAACTACAAATACTCTCTCTCTCTCTCTCTCTCTCTCTCTCTCTCTCTCTCTCTCTCTCTCTCTCTCGCTCTCTCTCTCTCTCTCTCTCTCTCTCTCTCTCTCTCTCTCTCAGCTGGAGTCGGCGGGCAGGGTACTGCAGGTGACCCAGGCCAGACTAGAGGATTCTGGGAAATACTCATGCGTGGCCACGAATGCAGCAGGAGAGGTCCAGCAGCATCTACGGCTGAGTGTCCATGGTAACGCATCGATACACATCATCATCACTCTCTCTCTCTCTCTCTCTCTCTCTCTCTCTCTCTCTCTCTCTCTCTCCTCTCTCTCTCTCTGTGCCTCAGTCTCCTGTTGCTCAATCTCAACCATACGTCTCTTCTCCCGCTCTGTGTCCCTCTGCCTCGGTACTGCCATTCACAAACGTGTGTGTGTGTGTGTGTGTGTGTGTATGTGTGTGTGTGTGTGTGTGTGTGTGTGTGTGTGTGTGTGTGTGTGTGTGTGTGTGTAAATGCATGTTCTGTTATGTATTCCTGTTTTTCCCATCAGAGCCCCCCAGTATTCCCCACTCTGGAGGAATCATCAACCAGACTATCTTGTCCGGCTTCTCAACACAGCTGGAATGCAAGGCCACAGGCAGCCCCGTACCCGGTAAGGCTGACTTCAGATCAGTGATTCACATTCAGACTTAGACTTAGAATACTTTTACATATGAATCCGTCGGGGACATAGTTTACCTCTGTTACCACTGACCGACTTTACACTAACAGAGACAAGAGTAACGCCAATCCTGGTTCAAAGCCGTAGGTGTAAAAGTTCAATATGTCTGATATTCGAGTGTCAATCAAATATTGTACTGCATCTTTAAATGCAGCTGATTTCCACCAACATTAACTATTGATTCTCTGGTCTGTCATTGAGATGTTCAATATTTTAGAAAACCTTCAACTAAGTCAACTACTGCTTATGGCGGGACATACAGTATAAATGATGAATCACAAATGGCCAGAAGCAGAATGCCTTTATTGTCATTGTAAAAGTACAGCAGAATTGTTTAGCCATTCTCAAGACACTCTTACAATACAATACAATACAAAATATTAATTATGTTAAAAAAAAAAAATTGATGTAAAAACTATTAAACAATTCAACTAATTCAACTCTTGTTATAGAGGTCGGAAAATTGCCTTAAAAAGATTGAATATATACATATTTTCTGTATGGCATTTTAGCACATTTATAAAACTTCAACCTGTGCAAAAAGTACATACGGGAGACGCTGCTTCAAACAAGCAGATTCAACCTATCTTATTATTCATTGGTGCAGTAAGAAACCGTCATGTTACCGTTGAATCATATCGTCAAGTGGTTTTCTTTCTTTCTTCTCAGCTATCACCTGGTACAAAGACGGCCGCCCTCTGACCCCCAGGGCCGGGCTGAGCATGCCTCAGCGAGGCCGGGTTCTGGAGGTAGAGCGGGCCCAGGTGCAGGACGCCGGGGTCTATCGCTGCGTGGCGCTGAACGTCGCCGGCAGTGCGGAGATCTCCCACCGCCTGCAGGTGCACGGTGAGTGTGAGAAATCACTGAGTGTACGTTCAACTACGTAGGGTTGATGGCTGAGAAGGACAATATTTGATTCCTCCAAAAGCAGGTTTCAGGTGACGACAATGAAACAGTTTGGGAACGCATCTCGTTTAAGATTCAAGATTTAAGGTTTTTATTATTTATAACATTTAGTACAAATCCATTAAGTACAATGGAATGCTTACTCCCCCATTCCCTCCCGCAGTGTGAATTTGAAACAACAACTTGTTTGAAACAACAACAATACTATACTATACTAAACTATGCAATACTATACAATACTATACTAAACTATGCAATTATATAATAAACTATACAATACTATACTATAAACAACACTGTATACTACCTACTATATACTATAAACAACACTATATACTATAACAATACTATACACAATAAACAATAACAATAAAGTGACTGGGTGTCTCCTCTTTGTATGTTCATCACATCCTACACCTACTTGAACATGATTGGCTGTAAGGAATGGGCCCGGTCACATGACCCCTCTCCCCTGTGTGTGTTGGCCAGTGGCTCCTGTGATCTCCAGCCGCGGTGGCACGGTGACGGTGGTGGTGAACGAGGCGGCCAGGCTGGCCTGTGAGGCCACGGGCCTCCCTCCGCCGAGCCTCACCTGGCTCAAAGACGGCAGCCCCGTGGCCAGCGTGTCAGACGGCGTGCAGGTACAGTACATCAGATGCAGCGTTGCCTGGTAGAGGCACACATTTTTTTAAAACACTTCCTTTTTACGGCACTGGTTTGGACGGTTTTGGCAAACTCACTGACCAATTGCATGCAGTGTAAATCATCTCACTTGATGCTTCTCAACCAATCAAATCAGTGCGTTCTGCGGTGGCCCCGGTAGCTCACCCTGCTGGTGCACTAACCGTCATAGGCAATGTGTCTTGTTGTGACCCAGGTTCGATTCCCACCTGTGGTCCTGTGCTACATGTCAGTCACACACTTCTTCAGCTCATTCTTCTGTCTCTCTTAATTGTCCTGTCTATAGGTACAAAAAAACCTTAACAATGTACAGTATTCAAGTATAAAGTATAAAGCAGTGAGTGAAAATCTTATGTGCAATACCCGACGACAGACAGCAGTTATAAAATAAGATCAAATAAAATAAGTTAAACAAAACTGTAAAATATATAAAATAAAAATGCAATTTATAAAATGCAAAATATCGGCACAGAAAAACAGCAATATGTATATATAAATCAATGTAATAAAATATACATTGTTATATGTTATACGCCCTTGTTCAGCAGCCTGATGGCCTGACTGTGGAAGCTACCTCGGTGCACTTGCATCTAGAGCAGTTTGCAGAGATCGATGGGTGAAGTGAATGTAGCTTAACACAAGAATATTAGGTTAGAGCTCTGGCATTTGTTGTTGAGTGTGTGTTAGTGTGGTAAACCTCCCCCCCCCAGGTCTTACTAGCCTTACAAACATGCAGAACACTTGGGAATATGCAGTGCTTTGTAACCCCAACTGAGAGGCATACTTAAAGAGATTAAAGGATGTAAAGAAGGCCTTGGGAAAACAAAGTAATCTTGAAAGTCTAACCATTTTTATAGTATTGATAAGACATTGTCATTGATCAGGGCAGTGCTCTCTAGCACTCAATGTTGCATTGTATCCTAGCCATTATTCCTAAATTTGTATTTGTATCTCAGCCTTGGGTTTTTAGGGATGACATCTCCCAGATATTGCATTTAGTCTCCTGTGATTCTTAAAGGTACATTTCTGATCAAGTCTGGTTGAAGATGACCTTTTTAGAGGCATTCGCTCACTCTTCATCCAGTTGATGGGAATCGCCTGAAAGGGCACCGAAGGATTTGATGAGATCTAGCGAGAGAGGGAGTTCAGGGTTTGACATCATCTGCGTAAAGGGAGATAATAGGATCCACTTGACCCATATGTAAATGTATAATTAAGGGGTTGTTCCTGATGTTAACAGCTGCACCTAAGGAGAATGTGGATGTGGAGGATGTGATTAGATTAGATTAGATTCCAATTTATTGTCAGTGTACAGCACAAGTACAGTACATCGAAAAGGACTGGCATCTAACCAGAGTGCAAATGTTGCAGTAAAGTGCATGGTAATATATAATTTATAGTTTACAGTTGCTAAAAGACAGTCTTCTAAGTATAAAAACAGTTATAATATTACTTATAGAGTATGTAGGAGATATGTGCATAATAATAGGTATATATATATATATATATACAGGTAAGTATACAAGTATTTAACAGGTAGTGATCAGGGGTATGCAATTATGAAAAACAGGATAGATATATATAAATGTATATACAGCAGGTAGTGCATGAGATGCATGTAGCATCTGAACCCATGAGGCAAAGTTCTCACCAAGGCCAAATTCCAGTGTAACCTCTTGAAGGTAATTCCCATCCTCTTGGTCAAAGGCATTCTGGACATCTAGAGCCAGAATTGCAATCTTGGCGCCTCAGTGATGTTTCACATACACGATATTCATCACTCGTGAAAAATGAGAACCAGCCAGGAATTTAACCTCTGCTTGATGTGGGTGTATAATGTCCATTGAGTGAAGACTTTTAAGTCACAGCCAAGGAGAGCAATCTGTCTGTATGATGCTCGGCCTGTGTGTTCTTTATCTATGTTTTTTTTCTAAATGAAAGCTATATTTGCAAACCTCTGGGCCACTTGCCTTTCCGCCAATTCTTGAATGCGATGTGTTGGCTACGCCACGAGCTTTGGAAGAGAATGCGGATTGATATATTTGAGACACGCATTTTAACCTTTGAATACTTAATTCTTCAAATGTATTTATGAATAAAGTACTTATTGTTTTATAATCCCTCCAATTCAATGTGAAATCATGACAATTAGTACTATTGAAATGTTATTGAATTGTTAAATACAGATGTTGGTACAACTCCTAGGCTACTATAATAACTAATAAGTATTGTATTGCACTGAATCATAACATTAGACAAGTTAAACATGATGTTCCGGGCCCGTTCTCTAACTCCCCTAAACCCAACTACTCCTCCTTTATGAGTTCACTGCAATGCACTCTGGGGTCTGCTAAAATACTTCATAAGACTTAAGTCAAAAAGCGCCACACCAAATTGGATTTTAAAGTTGATCTGTTTTAGGCTTATCCTCCGCTGCACAGCCAAAGAGGACATGCCTTTGATAGTTCTGCACACTTCATGCGGTGAGAGTGTAGTGTGTTTATGTGTGTGTGTTGTTATCGGTGTGCTCCTCAGGTGTTGTCAGGCGGTCGTGTTCTGTCCCTGACCAGCGCCCAGGTCAGCGATACAGGCTCCTACACCTGTGTGGCCGTCAACTCTGGGGGAGAGCAGCAGAGAGAGTACGACTTGAGAGTATACGGTGGGTAGTGTGTACGACTGTTTCACTGCACTCTTTAAACTGTTTATAGTGACTGTCTTACTGCACTGTTTATAGTGACTGTTTCACTGCACTGTTTGTAGTGACTGTTTCACTGCAGTGTTTATAGTGACTGTCTCACTGCACTGTTTGTAGTGACTGTTTTACTGCACTGTTTATAGTGACTGTCTCACTGCACTATTTGTAGTGACTGTTTCACTGCAGTGCAGTCACTACAAATAGTGCAGTGAAACAGTCACTTTAAACGGTTTGTGGTGACTGTTTCACTGCACTGTTTAAACTGTTTCTGGTGGCTGTTTCACTGCACTGTTTATATTGACTGTTTCACTGCACTTTTCATAGTGTTTGTTGTGACAGTTTCACTGCATCGTTAAAACGGTCTGTAGCGACTGTTTCACTGCACTGTTTAAACGGTTTATAGTGACAGTTTCACTGTCCTTTTCCTTTTCATTCTATGGTTATGGTTTCTATCATGAAAGAAAGCCACATAACCACACATCATGCATCAATGTGCCTATACTCAAAGGATGTTGAAGAAGGCTTTTTCTAAACTATGGATGTGGGGGATGTGGGGGAAGTATCGCTGAGACAAAGTTAAATGTCTTGAGTCCACCATGTCAGCTTCACTCATGAAACTGAAGTATTGGTAGTTATACCAGGTATAATCATATTTAATTTGCATTCTATATTGGCTGAGATTATTTGCATGGGATCGTTTTCAGTACGGAAACCTCAAAGTGGATGTGCATGTATTTGTTGCATATGCATGTATATATGTCTGTGTCTGTCTGTCTGTCTGTCTGTCTGTCTGTCTGTCTGTCTGTCTGTCTGTCTGTCTGTCTGTCTGTCTGTCTGTCTGTCTCCTTCCAAATGCTTCTCCACAATGATCAAAAGAGGCTTGTGTTGTGCAACTAGATAGATTTGTCTAGATTTGTCTGGCTGTAATTGCTCCCAGAAGCTTCCTGTCTCCTGGCCCTGTCCTGTTTCAACCCTGTCCACTAAACGTGATTAAGCGGCAGTGCTTGAGCGGCCCTTGTCTGGAACAGATGGACCAGGTCATAGAACATGAGCCAAAAATGAGCTCCAAATCCATGAGATTAGACTCCATGGGGAGGGTGATGTCAAATGAGTGAGGGATCAACTTGGACTGAAGTGAAAAGGAGTGAAAAAGGCTATCTTTTCGCCCTACAAAAAAATGTAATCAATCAAACGAGATGTCACATCAAGTGCTTGAAATTCAATATTTGCATTCATCTCTGTGTTGGTTCCAGGAAACATAGTGGGTGAGATCCCAGAGTAACATTGGTATGAACCAAAGTTAAAGTCGTCATACACTGTGGACACTTTCCTTTTAAAGGGACTTTAAGTGGCTGTTTTTGGGGGATTTTTGGGGTCCAATGTAAACATGGGTTCATATTTCCTGCGCCGCAGTGCCACCGAACATCATGGGCGAGGAGGCCAACGCCACGGTGATGCTGGGGGAGGCGGTGGAACTGCTCTGCCAGAGCGATGCCATACCACCACCCACCTTGTCCTGGCGCAAAGACGGCCGTCCGCTCTTCAGGAAACCAGGATTGACTGTCTCAGAGAACGGGAGGCTCCTAAAGGTATATAGCTAGCTAGTTATTCAGAATATTGAACTACTACTACTTACAATGTGTATAATATAATAATAATAATAATAATAATAATAATAATAATACCAACATATAGTAGGTTGCCAGTGTTAATCAGTAAATGAGGTAACTTTAAATTCCCGATCCCAGGTAACATGTGTTGGTATTGACGTGTGTGACTGTCTGTCAGATTGACAGCTCCCAGGTGCAGGACTCAGGCAGGTTCACCTGTGAGGCCACTAACGTTGCCGGCAAGACGGAGAAGAACTACAACCTCAACGTCTGGGGTGAGTTCAGACAATCCACCCACAGTCATTATTGGTATCTATTTTATGTGTTTACTTCAAGGTTCTGTAGGTACGATTTAAAGAGCCATTATTATTATGATTGTATGATGAGTATAAGTATGAGTATGATATGATGTGAAAGGCCATAGCCATCTATCAACTAATAGGGGGTGAGGGAATCATTTGTTCAGAGAATGGCAAACAACTCTAAATAGACAGTGATACACAGTGTGGCAATCACACACAGCTGTAGTTTGTAAAATCATGGAGAGCCGTTGTCGGCAGGATTCGAACCTGCGCGGGGAGACCCCAATAGATTTCTAGTCTATCGCCTTAACCACTCGGCCACGACAACTACAACTGCTCGTGATACATGTCTGATAGACAAACACAGTTTCTGGAAACATAAGGAAGGGGCAGAGAGGGAGAGGACGTTTTTTGTTGTTTAGTTTCTAAATCTTGCTCTTCTGGTCTCTATCTTTACAACTCTTGAATCTTACCGACAGCTGCTTTTATTAAACCATCCACAAACAGCAATTTGAGTGTTCAATAATTGGTTGATTTGGTTCCCTGATTGAGATGCAGTATGGTAACTTGAGATCGCCCCCTTGTGGTGTGTTGTGTTCATTACAGTTTCTCCCAGTATCCGGGCCTCAGAGGTTGTGACTCCCCTGACGGTGATTGAGGGAAGTCTGATCACTCTGGTGTGTGAGTCCAGTGGGATTCCCCCTCCCAGCCTGGCCTGGAGGAAGAACGGTAAAGCTGTTTGTGTGTGCGTGTGTGTGTGCGTGCGTGCGTGTGTGTGTGTGCGTGCGTGCGTGCGTGCGTGCGTGCGTGCGTGCGTGTGTGCGTTAGTTAGTGCTGTTTTTCTGAATGTGTGTTTCATAGAAAGTTTCAGATTCAGATTTGGTTTATTTGTCACATGTATAAAGCACAGTGTACAATGTACAGTGAAATGTTATCACCAGCTCCGAAAATGTACAAAATGCTACAGAATTACAAATTGCGAAAATTATCAAAATTACAAAACACAAGGGAATACGCAAATGTACATATTTTACAATTTGAAGAATATATGAATCAGAATCGAACACTATTAACAGTACGGTATAAATATAAAGTGAAACAATGAAAGTGTAAAACAATTATAATAATAAATAAAAAAATCCCAAAAAACAGGCGAAAGAATAGAAAATCCCCCAGAGAATGGGACGAGAGTCAGAGAAAACAGAGAAAGAGATTTAGAAAAAAAATATTAAGAAAGCAAGGAAAGTGAGGAAAAGGCAGAAAAATATGAGAATTTGGAACATACATTAAAACTCCCAAGCAGCACACAATCAGGAAACAGGATCAACGGAAATGTGTGTGTAGAAAATAAGGAAAGGAAGAAGGAAGCCAGGACAGAGAAAAGGGGAGAAGGGTTCCCAACTTACACACAGGGACCCCTGTGGCCTTCTCTAAATGTTCCCTACCTTTCTCTGTGGCCTCTCAGGAGCTGAGCTGAGGTCAGACCACCGGGTCAGGGTTCTGTCAGGGGGTCGTCAGCTGCAGATCTCCAGTGCTGAGAGGGCGGACACAGCCTCCTACACCTGCACGGCCACCAGCTCAGCAGGCACCACCTCCAAGGAATACAGCCTCCAGGTCTATGGTATGTCACCACCAATACACATACAGACCTCCAATATCACTTGGTTTCCACCAGAATAGTGTAGGCCTTTCTCAGGCATTCGACTCCCAGCATAAAGGTTAGGGGTTTGGTCCCCCATGTCCACAGCCCCTACCTGTAAGCAAAATGCTTAACCCCTACTTCATGGCATGTATCTCAACTGTTTTCCAACGACTAAATAATGAATCACTCCAGAGAATAAAGAATGTATCCCAGTGATTAATGTTTAAGGGTTTACCGCCAATGAATCAGCCTGATCTCTCCCCTGGGTGGGCGTGTCCGTCACTCACTCCACTTCTCTCACTCCAGTCCGCCCTTCCATCAGAGACGGCGCGGCCGGGGACGGGGACGAGACCGGGGACGTGACCGTGACAAAGGGCGGCGACGTCAGCCTGCTGTGCGAGGCGGACGGCGTGCCCCGCCCGGCGGTGACCTGGCTGAAGGACGGCCGGCCCGTGGCGGGCCAGCACGGCGCCACGGTCCTGAACGAGGGGCGGCTGCTGCAGATCAAGGACGCCAAGGTGTCCGACACGGGCCGCTACGTCTGCATCGCGGTCAATGTGGTGGGGCAGGCCGACAGGAAGCACGACGTCAGCGTGCACGGTGCGTGTAGCACCTACGCATATACATCTACACACATGTGTACTGTACATATACTGTATATTTACACATAAATACATATACATATACATATACCCACATACCGATATATACATATATATTTACACATATGTTCATATACATATAAACACATATATACATTTATATTTACACACGTATACATATACACACATGTATACATGTATACATGTGTGTATATATCTGTATATATCTATATATAGATATATACATAAACACACATTTATACATATATATAGATATACGCACATTTATACATATACACACATCTGTACATATACACACATACTGTATATACTGTACATATATAGACTTATACACATATATACATATACACACATACATACATATACATACACATTCATACACATACAATGCATAAAATTAATGTTTTTGAAGTGTGGTCAAGTGTGGTTTTGGTCAAGTGGTTTTTCTGGTAGATAACATAGACAATACTAATCAAATAATTGGGCCTAAGTGGATGAATGCATGATATATCAGTGCCTCCATCACTCCCTATTCTTTTCTGTCAGTCAGAACACATCCAGACGTGTGTGTCATCCTCTCCTCCTCCTGTGCTCTCAGTCCCACCCAGCATCGCGGGTCAGGTGGCGGTGCCAGAGAACGTGAGCGTGGTGGTGAAGAACCCAGTGGCGCTGACCTGCGAGGCCTCTGGCGTACCGCTTCCTGCCATCACCTGGCTGAAGGACCAACAGCCAATCAAAGCCTCCAGCTCGGTGCGGATCCTCTCTGGTGAGCCGCCATTTACCATTTACTTTCGCAATCGAAGATGGACCGGAGGTTATGTTTTGTTGTCTGTTTGTTTGACTGTTTGTTTGTCTGTTAACAAGATAACTCATAAAGTTATGTACGGAAGTGGACACAATATTGGGCCATGGAACAGTTGATAACATTTTGTGGCAGATCCTATTTTTTGGAAGGAATTGTTTAGCAAATCATATTGGCATAAAACTTGTGAGGGACTTTTTGGTGTGCTGGAGGTATGCGCTCTTCTGAAGGCCCTATTGTTGCTGTCAAGAATAAATATAACTTGCTGGGTTTGTAGCGCGTCATCATGAATTACATCAGCTAGAAGAATGGCAAAAAACCAGCAACACCTGGACCCAGTATGTCCAAAGGAATAACTACTTTTGGCTCACATACGTATAGTCCACCAGAACACAGGACACACACAAGGCAGTGCCGGGGTTTGGATGCAGCCTCTGTTGTATCAAGTCGTTCACGTGAAGCCACACTGTATAAAGACACAGATGCATTTTATTTGGTATAATAGAACAAAAAAAACACTGTTTTTCATCGTTTAAAAAGCAGTGTAGGAAGGATTGGAAGGGAAGCAAAGTGCTGAAGAAGCATATCCACGGTTCTCACAGGACTAACGGGAACCTGTCCACTGCCACGGCTCAAAAGGCCAAGCAGACGCAATTCATCACCGCAAAAAATATGTAACAGGATCAGCGTGAAGAGGAGCCAAACCTAACAGCTTAACGTACCACGCTCTCAGACTTTCACAAGAGGACCACCTTTGTTTGAGGATGATTTATTTTTCTTCATATGTGAAGGTTTCAGGTGCTCTTCCAAACCAAACAGAACTTGAACTGTTCGAGTCCTCAAGTTTTATATTATTTTGAACCGTGTGGGCTGAGGTTAATATAAGAACCATCTCTCATCTACCTATAAGTGAAGTCTGGATGGCGTAGTGCTTGACAGTCCAGTGCTATCGTTCAGAAATAAGGTCGGGTGTACAATGTCAGATCCATCACATTATTAGCTGTAAAGTTGCCACTGTAATTTATTAAATACCCTTTTTTCCAGCGGCGTTGGAGTCAAGTGTCGCTCTTAACAGTAATTATGGTTCTGCTGTTATTATGTACCAGGGCACGGGCAGTAGAGTAAACTACAGAAGATAACACACATTGACCGTGGACCATGTGCCAACACATTTTTGGTGGTTGGCTCGCTGATGAGTCTCTTGGACACACTAATGACTAATGATGTTTTTCTTAAAAAGAGCGATGGATGGCCTTGATGAGAAGCTGTTGTTCATTTATACAGCTTGTCTTCTTAACACAATCGCTGCACAATCTTCTTAATCGAGCTGAAGTGCATAAAGAGGTCATCTACTTGTGGATGTGAACTGGACGATGGGAACGTTTGGTCTGGACCCACATGATGGATGGCGTCTTCTTCCATTTTGAGAGGATAATGCTCACTTAAATGTGAACCAATGGGGGCTGTGCTCGATCCCTAGGGGGGCGGAGTCTCCGCTTGATGCACGTGACGGTGGAGGACGCTGGGAGATACACGTGTGTGGTGTCCAACAGTGCTGGGGAGGAGAGGAAGAACTTCGATGTCGACATCCTCGGTATGGGGTTCAATTCGAGGGAACAGTTGGGAATGTTATGTCTCTCTATTGTCCTCTATGTCTCTCTGTGTTAATGTTTTTATTATTTCCTCTAGTTCCACCCAGCATCGTACATGAGGGCACTTTGGTGGATACAAAAGTGAAGGAAAAACACAACATCACCCTCACGTGTGAGGCCACCGGTAAGTACCGATCATCAGTTCTCTTCCCTTCACACCCTGAATCTCACTCTCTACACATCCACCAGAAAGGTTCTACTATGACACTGGACCAATCATCATTTTCGATCATTCTTAACATTTATCACGTCAATTCAATTCTCCTCAGCTTCCCTCTCCTAGGTTTCTGAACTCACCTTTTACCTTACCCTTACCTGTGACCGTCACCAGGTAACCCCGTGCCTGAGATCCGGTGGCTGAAGGACGGCCAGCCGCTAGTGGGAGACCCCCGCCACCAGGTGCTGTCCCACGGACGCTTCCTCCTGATCTCCGGGGCGGCGGTGGCCGACACGGGCCGCTACAGCTGCCTGGCGTCCAACGGGGCAGGGGACCGCAGCAGACACATCAACCTCAACGTTCTGGGTACAATACACACACACACACACACACACACACACACACACACACACACACACACACACACACACACACACACACACACACACACACACACACCTTCACACACACACACACACACACACACACACCTCACACACACACACACACACACACACACACCACACACACAGACACACACACATACACACACACACACCCACACACACATACACACCTTCACACACACACATACACACACACAGATAGCATTTGAGATAGATATACCGACCGATATACAGACATACCTTCTTAGAGCTATGAATCTGAATTATTTTGCTCTATGGCTTATTATCGGGGAGCCATGGTTGCCATCGTTATGTGCGAAACAAAAAGTTGTTTGTAAGATTACTTTAGATACACTTGATTTTGGCACAGCCTTGGATATAAACTTTGGTCTGAAAAAGCTTGGCCAGAGCCAATTAAGTACTAAAGAGGTTTAGCTGTGGCTGTTTGTCGTTCTGGTGTAGCAGAGGTATGCACTCTACTGAGTGCCCTCTAGTTGATTTATTAAACTACTACTAGCTTCCCCCCCCCCCCCAAATGTATTTATGGAAATATGTACATTTGTGTATTATTTTTGTATTTTTGTAAATGTGTAACTTTTGTAATATTTACAATTTGTATAATTTGTAATGCTTGTAATTCTGTAACTTTTACACATATTCGGAGCTGGTGATAACATTTCACTGTACATTGTACACTGTACCTTACACATGTGACAAATAAACCAAATCTGAATCTGAAACACACATTATACACTGTACATTAAGCTTAACATTACATTTGATCAATACAATGTCACCAGAACCCCCACCACCCCCCCCCCCCACACACACACACACACACACACACACACACATGCCATTGGTCTAAGTATACGCTTGTGCCCCCTCCCTTACCCCCTAGTGTCTCCCACCATCGCTGGCTCGGGCCCTGAGGGGTCTGCGGAGGAGGTGACGGTCACCCTGAGCAACCCCACCTCCCTGGTGTGTGAGGTGCAGTCCTACCCCGCCGCCCTCATCACCTGGCTCAAGGACGGCAGCCCCTTTGAGTCCGGCCGCAGCGTCCGAGTCCTTCCAGGTTCGAGGATAGAAGAACGTCCTAGAAGATGATACAATATAATACAATTCTGTATTTAATAAAAAAGGACTTGATGAAGGCATCGATAGTGACGTGATGGTGCGTTCTCCCGGCAGGCGGGCGGAACCTACAGATCCTGAATGCCAAAGAGGAAGATGCAGGAAGGTATACGTGTGTGGCCACCAATGAGGCTGGAGAGACACTGAAGAACTATGAAGTGAAGGTCTTTGGTGAGCCTCCATTTCGAGTCAATCACTGCTGTCATATTTTAAAGGCGAGACAAACCACCGCTTTGTTGACTGGTTTGAATTAGATAACTCCCCTCTCGAGGTTAATCACATGCCATTGCCAATAACTGATTATTGGTTGATTATGGGTATCCGGTATGGAGACACAAAAGCATGTGTTTAACCTAGAGAGGGAGACACTGCAATGCAAACCAATCTACAAGCGGCGTTGGGGGTTTGGTTCTCCTTTTAAAATGTAAACAACTCCATCATATTGATATGATTTATCATCAAAATCCAATATAGGCCAAATGTAAAACTCAATTGTTTGTGGTTTGTTGATGTTTGTTGGTTGGTTGTTGTTGTTGTGCCCAGTGCCCCCTCAAATCAACAAGAACGACATCCCCGGGGAGGGGCTGGCCCCCAAGGAGGTGAAGATCAAGGTCAACCACACCCTGACCCTGGAGTGTGAGGCCCAGGCCATCCCCGTGCCAGCCCTGCAGTGGTACAAGGACGGACAGGTAATCATAATAATAATAATAATAATAATAAATTGTATTTATAAGCGCACTTTTCATTTGAGTAGACAAAACTCAAAGTGCTACAGAGTAAAAATGGTTTAAATGAAACAACAGAATAAAAGCAGCCACGTTCACGCCGGCATGGCAACAAGTGGGGGTTTTAAAAATTGAGTGAAAGGCTATTCTAAAAAGATGCGTTTTTAGGCATTTTTTAAAAGCATCCACAGTCTGTGGTGTCCTCAGCTGGTAGGTAGCCTGCAGTCCTCAGGCTGTAGTCCACTCTCTGAGTAACGTTACCACTGTTTGTGCTTGTTTCATGAGTGGATTTCCGTCTAAAAAATGTCTAATTTGAATAACAATCTCACCAAAAAGAATCTTCCTGACTGTTTTAAAAATGTAAGATAACTTAACGCTATTCATCCCTAGGCAGGGAATTTCGTATAGCTTTTCCCAACATGGCTTGGCTCATCCCGGCTCATTCTGGTATTGATGGTGTTTCTCCGTCAGGTGTTGCGGGCGGATGACCACATCACCGTGACGGCCAACGGTCGCGTGGTGCAGATCAAGCAGGCCCAGGTGTCCGACACGGGCCGCTACACCTGCATCGCCACCAACGTAGCCGGCGAGGACGAGAAGGACTTTGATGTAAATATACAAGGTGAACGGGGTTGACTGATGATGATGATGACGATGATGACGATGATGATGATGATGATGATGATGATGATGATGATGATGATGTGTTATTTGGTGTGTTTTAAATGCAAATAAGTAGTTTGAAACCTGTCATTGAAAAGCGATTGAATTGAGATTGTACAATGAAGTGAAGACATTTAGGACAATGTAACGTCGAAGATAGATACCAGGGTATATTCTACAAAGTATTCCAATATTCCCCTGATGATAATAAACATTGCTTCGTTCCGTTCCGGCCTTTCAGTGCCACCCAGTTTCAACAGAGCCGGAGGAGCGGGAGATACCATCTCTTACCCCGGCAGCGGGGGGGAGGCGAAGGAGGTGGTACTCAACAACCCACTCTCTCTGTACTGTGAGACCAACGCCGTGCCCCCGCCAACCCTCTCCTGGTACAAAGACGGTCGACCTCTGGCATCCAGTGACAAAGTGCTCATCCTGCCAGGTAGGACCAAGCATAAGGAAAGAGAAGTAAAGATAAAGTCAAAATCAAGTCACGTTTATTTTTTGAAATCCTTTAATTACTGTTAGTCTCAGGCTTCACATTTTAAGACACCATCCTCCTGCCCCCTAACCCTAGTCCTCCAGAGAAGCAAGCAAACACTCCCTTAATGATCAGGGAAGGGACCTTAGAAGGACGGCAGCGTGAGGGATCCCTCCTTCTAGGGAGGGTTAGAAGCGCAGCGGGGCCATTATGGACAGACAAAATTGTAGCATAACAAGCTTAACAGTTTGAGTAAGGTTACATTGTCTGAGAATGAGTCGTGCCCATGGCGGTGAAGAGGTGCTGGCTAGTGGGTGAGCAGGTAGCCAGCGTTCGATAGAGATAGAGATAGAGAATGAAGGCAACTCCTTCTTTGAACCCTTTGTGTTGTGCTCAGGAGGGCGTGTGCTGCAGATACCCAGAGCTCAGGCCGAGGACTCGGGGAGATACACGTGTGTGGCAATCAATGAAGCTGGGGAGGACTCCATTCAGTATGACGTCAGGGTATTATGTAAGTAGAGCCTGCAAGTATGATAGTCATGTACATTTCTACTGTTCTTACCGTAAATATATATGAATTCAATGTTGATACAACTGCTTACCCCTGCTCACTGTTTTTACTTGTAAACTTACCTGTGTGTATATATACACCTATAATTCTGCACATGTCTCATATCTACTCTATAAGTTATTTTATACCTGTTTTTAGTATTTTTGTAGAAAGTTTTGACATCTTATTTAACCAATGTACATTATATATCACCATGCACTTTACTGCAACATTTGCACTCTGGTTGAATGCCAAATTATTTTCGCTGTACTGTACTTGACAATACATTTTAATCTAATCTAATCTAATCTAATCTAATCTAATCTAATCTTAACATGACCTATGTGGCTTTTAGACATTAGGCTCATCCAAAGCAGAACACAGCATTTGAATGTGTGTGTGTGTACTTTTCCAGTGCCTCCCACCATCAGGGGAGGGGACAGTGATCTTCCCGATGAGGTCACAGTCCTGGTGAACAAGACCACCCAATTGGAATGCTACGCGGACGGAAGCCCCGCCCCTAAGATCACCTGGCTCAAGGACAGCCGGCCAATCAGCACCGAAGGCCCCTACAGAATGCTTTCTAACGGGCGCACGTTACAAGTATACATTGATGACAAAATATGCACTTTACATCTAATTTACATCTCACCCCTAATTAGGAGGATTGTTCGATAATAATCATTGTTCGAGAGGGTGTTGCTCTGTACTGCATTTCTGATATCATCGTTTATAGATGGTATTATACCGTTTTCACACTGGGCTAAAATACAGTATTCGCGGCACTGCAAAACTAGTTTAGCTTCGCTTTTGCTTTCACACTAGCAAGTAATGCACATTCGCTACCCAACTGGTGCGCATTAACTAATCCACCTTGGGGAGGTGGTTTCGATCCCGAAGTAACTAGTTTGGGTGCAAAGCAATAAAACTACTACGGGTTTCGCTTCCTGTGTGTGTGTGAACAGAATCTTGGTATCAAAACCTGGTATCGAGTGCAGAGCGAATCACAAATTAGAAGAGAGTGTGAACATAAAGTGTATTCGATGCACACTAACTAATACGGTATCGACACCAGTATTAACTAATACGGGAGTCGATACCGTATACAGTGTGAAAACGGTATAAGTGATGATGATTAAAGCTTAGCATGCATGTATGTTTGAACTCCATCTGATCCAGTGTCTTCTCATTCCCCAGGTGCTGAACGCTCAAGTGTCAGACACCGGCCGCTTTGCGTGTGTTGCTGACAACGTAGCAGGCAGTGCAGATAAATCATTCAATGTCAACGTTCACGGTGAGACACAGCCCCCTTATACGCTTCACACTGTGACGTCTATGATGTTACATTTAGAACTTTATAAATACCAATGAAATGGTTCGAATGGTACGGCAAACAAATGCGTTCACATTGGACCACTGACTGTGTTTGGTAACAGACCTGCATACTTTGAATCCACAAGGAACGTCCCTCGGCTAAGATATGTTGTCAAGTCTGTAACTTGCTCCTGCACAGCAGAGGAAATATTATTGGACTTTTGGTCCTTTACCAACGTTTCATGGCTATCACATCATCCCGGGACACGCTGAAGTACCGTGAGATTGATGTGTTTTTCCCCCCCCTGTTAACCGCATTACCCGGCGCTCTGCTTTCTCCATCCAGTGCCTCCGGTCATCAGGGGCCTGAGCCCTGAGAACCAGACAGTGGTGGTCAACCACTTCGTATCCCTGACCTGCGAGGCCTCCGGCTTCCCCCCGCCCACGCTCAGCTGGCTGAGCGATCGCGGCCCCGTGGCGGGCAACGCCAACGCCCTCGTCATGCCAGGTACCGTCGTCATGACAACCTGCCCGACCATCAAAGATTCCAGATTCCAGATTCTTTCTTTTTGCCATGTGTACAATGGAAGCACAACGGAACGCTAACTCCCCTTTCACTCACACTGCAGTATGAATGAATGGATGACGAAAACTATACTATACTACACATTACTATACGATGCAATACTATACTATACAATACTTTACTATAAAAACACAAACAATATACTATCTACTAAATACCATCTACTATATACTATAAAGAACACTATACTATAAAAAATAATGTGCACAATAAAAAATAACAAAAATAACAATAAAGTGTGTAATGGATGCATATGGCGGATATTGACATTAGTGCAGCACCGTAGTGAGTCCAACCCCTATCCAGGGGTTTAGTTCCAGAGCCCCTGCTGTGTGTAGAGGTGAGCCCCATCAGATCTAACTGGGAGCGCTCCACCTCCCGCACAAGCTCAGGCTCCTTCCCCCCCAGAGAGGCGACGTTCCACGTCAGATACAGAGCATACAGAGCAGTGCAGAACAGGGCAGTAACGGTCATGACTCCAGTAAGTCCAAGACAAATAGGTTATGACAGTGTGATGTAATATTGGTGACAATGTTATGATAGTGGCAGCACTTTTTAACAGCACAGTAATGTCACATTGGACTCAGTAATGTCTCACATTGGTCTGGACTCAAATTCCATTACGGCCTGTGTGTTAAAACTACCGTAGGTGAGATGTTAAGAGAAACAGAGCAGAGAAGAGCCTAAGAGAGCAATACTTTGAAAATTAACAACGCTGTTTGTCGTTGGATATTTGTTGTTACTCTCTATTTTCTTTCTTTGTGTGTTGGTTTGTTTCTGTGTAGTAGTAGAGTAGTTACAAGTCGGATTAAAGGGTCGTCCATAAAACTGTGGTTTGAGATGTGGTTTACAGACACATCCAAATGCACTTAGTCACTTATTAGGTTTTTATTTGGTTTTATAGAACATTTTTCTGTGTAAAATGTAAGGGCGCTAGATGGTCACAGAAGGAGGTAAAATAGAAAGCATTATAAAGTCTTAAAACATAATTTGCATCTGGCTTAAATATGTTTCGCGACCGTCGGTAGAGGAAAAATAATAATAAACCTCAAAGCAATAAAATGTCAAACTTCAAATAGTCAAGTATTTTCTGTAAAAAAAACACATTTATTTGCCTCCCTCGGCACGAGCTGCGTGGACCACTGCTTCCGTAGCAGGACCATAACCTCATTCATGTGCCTGCAGGATACGGTTGACTTCACAAATTAACAAATTACAATACAAATGCATTTGTATACTGAGAACAGTTCCAGGTTGAGGACTGTTAACACTCTGTTGGGCCTTGAAATCTGTACTAAATTGTGTTCGTAGTGATATTTAAATATATATAGTATATATATAGTATATATATATAGTATAATAAAGTCCTAGACTAAGCTGGTTGCAACTTGCATATACCCTGAGAAGAAACGTGACACAGTCAACCATTGCCCTGTTTTCACCACAACCATCTTATAATATTCCTATACTGTATATCATATATATATATATATATATATATATATATATATATATATATACTGTATATAATGGTAGATAAATATCATGCTGAGCTCCTCAACGTTTCTCTGGGTGTGCTTGTCTCTTCAGGCGGTCGGACGCTGCAGATCCTGAGGGCCAGAGTTTCGGACGGAGGGAAATACACCTGTGTGGCCATGAACCCGGCAGGAGAAGCTCAGAAGATCATCTTCCTCACCGTGTTCGGTCAGCCCTAACTCTTCCTCACAGCCCCACTGTCTCGACATGCTTTACTTGACTGATTGTTGTTTTGGTTGTTGGGACTCATTTTAGCCAATGAAAAAAAGATAATTTTCCATTTCCTGTGCTTGGCCAGCTTCGGTGCGTTCCCTGCGGTCTCATTTTAGTGTCGAGTATGGGTTGCGTGTTTGAAAGCCAAACATTATGAATATTATTGAGAGTGAGAGTTGGACTTTGTAAACCATTCAGGATGTGGTTATCATCTCTTTATAAAAGGCAGATTCAACGATTCTGCAAATGGTCTCACGAGGGAGAAAACACAAACAGTAAAAATGACATAATTAATACCATATGAATGCCATCATTTTGTGATGATGTTGACTGTTTCCTCTACCTCCTCCTCCTCCTCCTCCTCCTCCTCCTCCTCCTTCTCCTCCTACTCCAGTCCCTCCCAGTATCCGGGACACCAGCGGGGACTCGCCGGTGGTGGTGAGCGTGCGGGTGGGCAGCGCGGTGACCCTGGAGTGTGAGTCTAACGCCGTCCCGCCCCCCACCCTCACCTGGTACAAGAACGGCCGGGCGGTCACCGAGACGTCCAACCTGCAGCTGCTGGCCCAGGGCCAGATGTTGGAGATCAAGGGGGCGGAGGTGAGCGGCTATCATCGGGAAGGTCATGCTTGTGTGCGCTATGCTTGCGAGTCGTTTTACTGTTGCGATGGAGGGCAGCAGTAGCTCAGGAGGTAGAAGAAGACCAGAAGGTTGCTGGTTTAGATTCCTGGTTGCTCCTAGCCAAGTGTGGAGGTGTCTCTGAGCAAGACACCCTAACCCTAACTGCTCCTGACGAACCAGCTGACGCCTTGCATGGCTGAATGTGATGCATAAATGATAAGGTGTTTTTTGTTAAAAGCCCTATGTAAAGGCATTCCATTTAAAAGGAGATGAAAAACTGTTTGCAATGACTTGGTTCCTCCTACCTGTTATGATGCAAAAACACACAACACATACAGTAGATAGCACAGTAATTACAGTTTATCCCATGCATAATAGAACACTACGTCAAAGTACCAGAACTGCGATGTATTCATGAATTGTATTATTTAGTATATTTACAGCTCATCCATTCACCGTCTGTTACAGGTGTCTGATACCGGCCAATATGTGTGCAAAGCCTCCAATATCGCTGGGCAAGTGGACAAGAACTTCCACCTTAACATCTATAGTAAGGGTGCCCACTTAAAATGCTCCAAAATCATCATCCTCATCATCATCATCATCATTATCATCATAATCATCTACATATGGGATTTCGAGTAAATTTAGTCTTGACTTTTTTATCAATATAAAAGAAAATATAACATGTCTTTGACCCCTCCCTCTGGGTTCCCAGTCCCTCCCAGTATAGACGGTCCTACAGAGGAACATGTGGTGGAAACCATCTCCAACCCGGTGACCTTGGCCTGCGACGCCACGGGCATCCCCCCTCCCAGCCTCACCTGGATGAAGAACGGCCGGACCATAGGTACGTCTCTGAGCTCTGTGGTGTACAGGTCCGCCGTTCAATCACAAATGACCATCGGGAAAAGATGACGAGTGTTGGCCTGAGTTTTTTTTTTGCTGTTAGCCAATTCCGCGCTTACAGATCCCCGCCTCCAGCGATGTGATTGGTTGAAACAAATATGAAGCAAATGAAAGTGAATCGCCCGTTGACCAAGATTTGAGCTTGTCTTTCATATCTTTAACTTTAACATATCTTAAATCGGATTTGTGAGACTAGGGTTCGCACCAACATATTAGCCAATATCAGCCATTATATATTGGTTGGTGGACAACATTTGTTTATATAATAAAAACATTGGCTTGACATTTCTTAACCAATGACCTTACAAATGACACTAAATGACCACCGTGTTTGACACTAAATGACCACCGTGTTTGACACTAAATGACCACCGTGTTTTACGTGTCTTGGAAGTATGCGGCTCTTGGCTATAAACTGTAACACGAGCCTCCTGTCATAGAGACCTCAGAGTCTCTGGAGATGCACATCCTGTCCGGGGGCAGCAAGCTGCAGATCGCTCGCTCCCAGCTGTCCGACAGCGGCACCTACACCTGCCTGGCTTCCAACGTAGAGGGCGAGGCCCGCAAGAGCTACCACCTGGTCATACAAGGTACCGGCATCACCGATTGGGTTACCTTTGTGTTTAGTTGTGTTAGGAGTTTCTTTTATCCACATGATCTGCTGTGAATGCTACCGTTTCTACCGTCATTTGCAGTTATTTCTTGTCTTTTATTTTATTTTATTTATTTATTTATTTATTTATGTATGTTTCCAATTCACATTTTTTTGCCTTGTTATCAGCTTTTTGCCCCGGTTTAGCACTTTATAATTGGTGTTGAGATAGGTGCTATATAAAGAATATTCTTCGTACTACTATTTAAGATTGAAGATTCAAGATGTTTCCATGTGTAACAAGTACAATGGAAGGCCTACTCCCCATTTACTCCCGCAGTACGAATTTCAACAACAATACTATACTATTCTTTTCCATACTAAACTATGCAATACTATAAACATCACTATAAACGACCTGCAATATACTACACTATATACTATTAACAACATGATATACTACCTACTATATGCTACACTATATACAACATTATACTATAACAATAACAATACTAATACACAATATAAAGAACAATAAAGTGACTGATGGATGATGGACGATACAGTATATACATATGGGGAATGGTGCAAAAAGCATTTTACAGCTCATAGATCGCATTTAGCTCATAGTGGGTCTTTAAACCCCACCTCCCCCTTATGTACCAATTCTAAAGATACCTAATGGACCATACCTCTCAGTTCCTCCCAGCATCCCTGGCTCAGAGATGCCCAGCACAGTGGGGGTCCTGCTGAACGAAAGCATCCAGCTGGTGTGCCGGGCCCAGGGTAGCCCGCCCCCCTCCATCCAGTGGCTGAAGGACGGGGAGGTGGTCAACGGGACCGGGGACTCAGCCTACGGACTCAGGTGCAGTGGTAGAACAGAGGCACTGAGGACGGGGGGGGGGGAACGATATGTTTTGTGTATGTGTGTGTGTGTGTCACCAATTTGGCACGACAGAGAGTGGGAAGGGGGAAGGTTTGGTTGGACTAATGAGGTATAACGGTATGAATCATTGTACTTCCACTCCCGAGGAAGTTGGTCAAAAGTGTACTTTTATCATTTAGAATTATAAAAAGTGGAAAAATCGACCAGCCAAGCTGTGTTTTGTAACCCCTCGAATTATTGTACCTGCCAAGTGTTCAAATCCATCTACCATTTGGCTGTTGGAAAGTGTTCATTTTGGACCCTGGCGGATCTCGTAACATCATCTGTTTGTTTTGTGTAGTGTCAGCCTGGACGGCAGCGTGCTCACCGTGACCGGAGCTCTCACCTCGGACAGCGCCAAGTACACCTGCGTGGCCACCAACACCGCCGGGGAAGACGACCGAATCTTCAACCTCAATGTGTATGGTGGGTTCCCTTCACACAGCACCTTCCCTTCACACGGCACCTTCCCTTCACACGGCACCTTCCCTTCACACGGCACCTTCCCTTCACACGGCACCTTCCCTTCCCTTCACACAGCACCTTCCCTTCACACGGCACCTTCCCTTCACACGGCACCTTCCCTTCACACGGCACCTTCCCTTCCCTTCACACAGCACCTTCCCTTCACACGGCACCTTCCCTTCACACGGCACCTTCCCTTCACACGGCACCTTCCCTTCACACGGCACCTTCCCTTCACACGCACCTTCCCTTCACACGGACCTTCCCTTCACCCCTTCCTCACACGGCACCTTCCCTTCACACGGCACCTTCCCTTCACACGGCACCTTCCCTTCACACGGCACCTTCCCTTCACACGGCATCTTCCCTTCACACGGCACCTTCCCTTCACACGGCACCTTCCCTTCACACGGCACCTTCCCTTCCCTTCACACTGCACCTTCCCTTCACACGGCACCTTCCCTTCACACAGCACCTTCCCTTCACACAGCTCCTTCCCTTCACACGGCACCTTCCTTTCACACGGCACCTTCCCTTCACACGGCACCTTCCCTTCACACAGCTCCTTCCCTTCCCTTCAGCACATTCCCACTTCTAACTGTACTGGAAGGGTCACAAGACCCCCATAACATTGTCTAGCTCCGAGCCTCTTCCTCGTGCCTAAAGACTGAACCTCCACCTGTAATAATCATAAGTCCCTACCTCTACCTATAGTTTACATATTTATTGTTTACATACCTGTATGATAGCCATGTACATTTTTACTGTACTTACCGTATATACGTATATTAATCTTCTACAACTGCACCCCTGCTCACTACCTGCTGTATATACAGTTATATATATTTATCTTGTTGATATAACTGCGTAGCCCTGCTTAATACCTGTTCATATTTGTATACTTACCTTGTATATATATATATATACCTAGAATTCTGCACATATCCCATACCTAATCTATAAGTTATTTTTTACCAGTTTTTTATATTAGTTTTTTAGTAGACTGTTTTTACATCTTATTTAACCACTGTACATTATATATTACCATGCACTTTACTGAAACATTTGCTCTCTGGTTAGATGCCAAATCATTCGCTGTATTGTACTGTACTACTTGTGCTGTGCAATGACAATCAATTTGAATCTAATCTAATCTAATTGAATCTAATCTAATCTAATCTCATGCCCTCTATGTGATTTTCAGTGCCCCCGACGATAGAAGGTAACACCGTGCAGCCGGAGGACCGGACGGCCGTTCTGGATAGTTCCGTGACCATGGAGTGTGTGGTCATGGGCTCCCCTCCGCCCCAGCTCAACTGGCTGAGGAACGGCCTCCCTCTGCCCGTGTCCTCACACATCAGGCTCCTCTCGGCCGGCCGGCTGCTCCGGTAGGTCAGTGCTCAGGGGGGGTTCAATAGGTGAACTATGGTGTCTGTCTGTGATGGCCCCCCACTGCACTCCTCACCCTCCCCAGAAAGGAGGGATCCATCACTCTGGGTTCCTTTCAATGGCTCTTCCCTGTTCATGAAGGGAGTTTTCCCCTTGCTCTATGGAGGGCTTATAGGGTTCATAAAAGGTGGCCTGTGAAGCCCTTTGAGACTAATACCGTTTTCACACTGGGCCAAAATACGGTATTCGCTGCGCTGCGCGTGCTTTCACACTGGCAAGTAATGCGCATTCGCTACTCAACTAGTGTGCATTAACTAATCCACCTTGGGGGGGAGGTGGTTTGGGTGCAAAGCAATAAAACTACTACGGTTTTCACTTCCTGTGTGTGAACAGAATCTTTAATGCGCATTACTTTCACTTCACACAAAACCTACCAGTCCCCTAATTTAATGTGCATTCGCTTCTCTATCGTGTGTGTGAACGATAACCTGGTATCGAGTGCGCAGCGAATCGCAAATTAGAAGAGAGTGTGAACATAAGTGGATTCGATGCGCACAAACTAATACGGTATGGACACCCGTATTAACTAATATGGGAGTCCATACCGTATGCAGTGTGAAAACGGTATAACTGTGATTAATGGGCTATCCAAATTGAATGTGCCCTTGAATTGACAAATTTTGAATTGACAAAGTCGTTTTTACATCAATATTGTTGTTGTGGTGTTGTTTGATATGTTTACATAAATATGTATTGTAGGCGCGTGGTAGTGTCGTGGCTAGTGTATTGCTACTCCCATCAGCGCTTGGTTAAATCCCCCAGATGTTCACAGCCTACCTGTAGGCGACCTTGAGCAAGACGCCTGACCTCCACGTGCGGTTGAGTGGTTGAGTGTGATCAACGTAAGTTTTAACATAGTTCTGCTGTTTTCTTTGTTTCAGGATCACTCGCACCCAGGTGTCTGACGGGGGCGCCTATACCTGTGTGGCTTCTAACAGAGCAGGAGTGGAGAACAGACAGTACAACCTGCAGGTCCACGGTAGGTGTGAAGAGAGAACACTGAGTATTGATGTATGACGACAACATGGGTCCAAGATGAGAGTGAGAACCAGGTATTAAGGCCAAATGCACACAGAGTGGGATTTTGCTTCATACTCTTGTCATATATATAATCTTATTGTTTTTTATCATTCATAATTCAATTGTTTTTAACAGAGCAAAGCACTCTTCAAGCAATCTTCAAAAAAAATCTTTGAAAATTCAAAATGTTTATTTTTTATTTTTATTATTTTGCGTCCATCCCGCGTGCATTGTGCTTAATACTGAATACTGTGTCTCTCCATTCAAGTGTGTGTACTTAATCTATGTATAATCTGTTCTAATCGTATGAAAATGTGGTCCTCTCTTCTCAGTGCCACCCAGTCTGGACCGAGCAGGGACCACGGAGGACGTGACGGTGGTGAGGGGGAACCCGGCCTCTCTGGTCTGCGTGGCAGATGGGACCCCCCACCCCACCGTGTCCTGGCTGAGAGAGGGACTGGGCCTCGACCAAGACCTGGACCTGGGCCTCCTCAACCTGAACACCACCCTGCAGCTCACCCAGGCCCAGGTCAACCATACGGGCCGCTACACCTGCGTGGCGGACAACGTCGCGGGGCAAGCTAGCCGCCACTTCAACCTCAAAGTGCTGGGTGGGTTTAAAGCATAACCAACCAATCGAATCAAACCTCAACTCCTATAAGCCAGAAACATCTGAAAAGGGATATTGTTAGTTTCGTGCTGATCATTTTCAGTGTTTAGTGTGCATATGTATGCAATTGAGTGTGATATGCTAAATAACACTAGAATCTGCCTCTCCTCAGACCCGCCCAGTATCAACGGATCGGGTGTGCCCGCGGAAGTGTCCGTGGTGGTCAACCACGTCCTGGAGCTGCAGTGCGAGGCGTGGGGCATCCCCACCCCCTCCCTCACCTGGCTGAAGGACGGACGCCCGCTCCCCCAGACAGACAGCCTGCGCCTCCTCCGGGGAGGAGAGCTGCTCCGCATCGCCTCCGCACAGGTCAGTGGGCCCCCACTACTTCACTGTCTTTCTGATGATGGAATACATTTCAGCCTGAGTTTGAGATATTTTGTCTTTTTTTATGTTCCTGCTGACCTCCATTTCTTATTCCGTCCAGGTAGAGGACACAGGTAGATATACCTGTCTGGCTAACAGCCCTGCCGGAGATGACGACAAGGAGTTCCTGGTTAGAGTGCATGGTGGGTAATGTAGTCAGGAGGCGCATACTTCATAATGTAATGTTCTCTACCCCACATTTTTGCAATGCGGCTTTTGTATTAGGTGATAGTAGATGTATAAGGTTAGGTTTGTCCTTTATTATTGATCTAGATCAATAATAAAAAGGTGTTTCCTCTGTCACAGTCCCCCCTAACATCGCTGGGGAGAGTGCGCCCCAGGACCTGTCGGTGCTCCAGGGCAGACAGGTGACTCTGGAGTGTAAATCTGACGCGGTCCCTCCTCCTGCTCTCACCTGGCTGAAGGACGGAGCACCTCTGCAGGTACTGCTTTACAACCTAAAACAAGCTAATGTCTATAATGGAAGTAGGGGGACGACAGCTAAATGAACTACGTACATACTCTACACGTCCTCAGTCTAACTTGTTTGACTGTGTCTACACTTCATATGGGTTTTAGGTAATTGCACTTATGTCCTTGTATCGCTTGCACTTCTTTCCGTTAGGGTTAATGGCTGAAAACGCATTTAAGTTGTGAGTGGGTGCAGCGTCAACAATGTGAAAGCCTATTCTGCTGTGTGATTGGCTGTTCATGTTGCATTTGGGAAAGTAGAGGGAAAATGGACAAAAACAAGTTTTCTCTGATCGAAAATGAATCGAATCATTTTATCATCTAATTTATCGCGAATATTATCGAGATTGTTTTATCTCCCAGCCCTTTGCGTACCCCAGATGTAACTTTGTGTATCCCTGGGGTATCGTGAGTGGGGTACGTGGGGTATCCCACGTACCCCACTCACGATACCCCGGGTTATCCTGATCCCAGTCCTCTGTTGTTTATCCCTCTAGGCGTCGGCCCGCATTCGCCTCCTGTCAAAAAGCCGCTACCTGCAGATCAACATGGCGGAGCTGAGCGACCGCGCCCAGTACACCTGCGTCGCCACCAACGTGGCCGGAGAGACCGCCAGACAGTTCAACCTCACCGTCAACGGTACGCTAACACACGTCCAACTCACCGTCAACTCACCGTCAACTCACCGTCAACTCACCGTCAACTCACCGTCAACTGACGATGTATTGACACTGATCTCCCTCCACCATAATCAAAAGCTGCATGGCTTTAACACTGACCTGTTTGAAGTTTGATTCCCACTGTTGCCAACCGTACTTTAAGAGTGGAAGCTGTGCAGAACCAGTTGCTGTGGCTGTTTTATAGTTTAGTCTTTCATGTTGTATACTGTTGTATTGTTGTGGTCGATGAAGGTTGTTGTTGGATGGATTTTAACAGATTTGAACAATGTTGTTTATTATTTTATTTTATTATTTTTATTTTTATTTTATTACCCCATGGGATCCAAATCCAATATATATAGCATTTAATTTAATTGAACTCACTGTATTGTAAGACACTCTGGATGAAAGCATCCACCAAAGGGCACATTTGGTGGACGATAAAATACAATATTGCTTTTGTCTTATGTAACCCAAACACTTTGGAGGCTCTCATATACATATGAAACATATAAGCCCCCTGTTGTATTTATATCCACATACTGAATGTCTCTCTTCTCCACCAGTGGCCCCTACCATCCAGACGGGCCCCCAGAGTGTCTCTGTGCACCTGGCCCGGCCCGTGGTGCTGGAGTGTGTGGTGGAGGGCGTGCCCCCGCCTCGCATCACCTGGAGGAAGCATGGCGCCGTGCTAGCGGGAAACCACCCCAGGTAGGGGCCTTATGGTGCCTGGGAATGACGTCTTAGGTGTTAAACACTGTGGTGGTTTTTACAGCCGACTGCCTTTGTTTAGGTCAGCTGTACTGTTTAATACTGTTGACGGCCTGTGTTTAGGTACACTGTATTGGTGAATACAGTTGACTGCCTCTGTTTAGGTAAACTTTAGTGGTGTTAAATACAGTCTACTGCCTGTGTTTAGGTACACTGTAGTGTTAAATACAGTCTACTGCCTTTGTTTAGGTACACTGTAGTGTTAAATACAGCCTACTGCCAGTGTTTAGGTACACTGTATTGTTAAATACAGTCTACTGCCTGTCTTTAGGTACACTGTATTGTTAAATACAGTCTACTGCCTGTGTTTAGGTACACTGTAGTGTTAAATACAGCCTACTGCCTGTGTTTAGGTACAATGTATTGTTAAATACAGTCTACTGCCTCTGTTTAGGTACACTGTAGTGTTAAATACAGTCTACTGCCTGTGTTTAGGTACACTGTAGCGTTTAATACAGTCTACTGCCTGTGTTTAGGTACACTTTTGTGGTTAATACAGTCTACTTCCTTTGTTTAGGTCAGCTGTACTGTTTAATACAGTCTACTGCCTGTGTTTATGTACGCTGTAGTGTCTAATACAGCCGACTGCCTGTGTTTATGTACACTGTAGTGTCTAATACAGCCGACTGCCTGTGTTTATGTATGCTGTAGTGTCTAATACAGCCGACTGCCTGTGTTTATGTACGCTGCAGTCTCTAATACAGCCGAATGCCTGTGTTTATGTACGCTGTAGTCTCTAATACAGCCGACTGCCTGTGTTTATGTACGCTGTAGTCTCTAATACAGCCGACTGCCTGTGTTTATATACGCTGTAGTCTCTAATACAGCCGACTGCCTTTGTTTATGTACGCTGTAGTCTCTAATACAGCCGACTGCCTGTGTTTATGTACGCTGTAGTCTCTAATACAGCCGACTGCCTGTGTTTAAGTGGGCTGTAGTCTCTAATACAGCCGAATGCCTGTGTTTAGGTACGCTGTTACAGAGGAAGGATCCTTGCACATCTACTCTGCTCAGGTGACCGATACAGGCCGTTACCAGTGTATGGCCACCAACCCGGCCGGAACGCAACACAAGAGAGTGGACCTCCAAGTATACGGTGAGAATAACACACACACACACACACACACATGCAGTGTCTATGATGATCTCTAATGGTTGGGTGTACGGTCTGTGTGTCTCAGTGCCACCTTCCATCACCGCCGATCGCACTGTCGTCACGGTGACGGTGAACGTCCAGACCACCCTGTCCTGCGAGGCCACGGGCATCCCAAAACCCGCCGTGAGCTGGACCAAGAATGGCAGGGCCCTCAACACGGACCAGAACCAGAACATGTACAGGTTGGGCCGGCTTTTTCTCTCCTTCCTTTCTTTCTCCCTCCTCCCTACTATGTTTACCTGGTGATCAGCACAGTCGATGGACATATTGGAAATGCTGGCATATTGAAGATGTGTCGATGAGAGAAAAGCAGTAAAATACGTCTCTTAAAGGTATTTGCCGTCGTCACACCTTTCTCTTCCGTGGTCCAACAGGTTACTGTCTTCTGGTTCCCTGGTTGTCATGGCGCCCACAGTGGATGACACGGCGACATATGAGTGTCTGGTTTCCAACGATGCAGGGGAGGACTCCCGCACGGTTAACCTCACTGTCCAAGGTGAGCACAGAAGAGTTACCATGAGTTCTCATTATGTTAAGTTGAAAAAATTATGTGTGTGTGCAAGATTCAAGAACTTTATTTGTCATGTACACAGCAGTGAAATGAAACTGGCAGTGCCTTACAGAAATTGTGCAAAATACAATAGAAAATAGGAAAAACTAAGATAACATAACAACAACACATAAAGAAGTATATACAAATATATAAAAGTCAATGGCAACAGTATTTAGGGATAAATATAAGTATATGAGTGTATATAGCATGTGTGTATGCTATATACTATACTATACATGTATCTATGTGTGTGTGTGTGTGTGTGTGTGTGTGTGTGTGTGTGTGTGTGTGTGTGTGTGTGTATGTGTGTGCCATATTTGTAACTCACCTGCCTTCCCCAGTTCCTCCGTCCATAGCGGACGAGCCCACAGAGTTGGTGGTAACCAGACTGCTCCCGGTGGTCATCGGCTGTACTGCGTCTGGAGTCCCAGAGCCCACCATCCACTGGAGCAAAGATGGAGTGGAGCTGTCCAATCAGGGACAAGAATACAGCATCCTGCCTTCAGGTCAGTATTATTAATTGACTGTTCAACAGTATAAACCATTTCATAGTTTAAAGCTAAAGGTAAGATTCAAGAGAATGCTAGAAAGCAGAAAAAAGCTAAACTAAACAAAATAAACGTCCCCTCTATCTCTGCTCCCTCCCTCCGTACGTTTCTCCGTCATTGAGAAGTGTTGAATTGCACACACCTGTGATTGACAGGCAAGAGGAATTACCTGAACCAATCAGGGAAGAGATGCCCTAATTGGTCAGAAAGACCAATTTGCCAATTGCCAAGTACAATGCTTACTCATTGTTTTTAAAAATATTGTGTTTTGGAATCCATACTGCGGGAGGGAACGGGGAGTTCCCTCCCGAAAACACAATATTTAAAAAAAATACTATACACAATGAAAATGAACATCAAAGTGATTATATGTACGTGTGTGTATGTGTATGTGTAGAATTCAACTGATAATATATACTCTCACAACCCATGACGGTGGTTGTTCCATTTCTAACAATTACCTCTAAAATCGTACTCAATCATTTATTTTTAATATACAGAATTTTTTTTCTTCTCTTTTCTAAACCCCTAATGTGCTCCTCAGGTCCGTTGGAGATCTCCTCTGCGGAGCTGAGGCACACTGGACGCTACTCCTGCGTGGCCCAGAATGCAGCTGGCTCCGCCCACCGCCGGGTGCAGCTGACTGTGCTGGGTGAGAACGTCCTGGGATACCCTCACGTTTCAGGTCTAGAAACATCCATCGAGACATCAGGGGCTTTAGTGAGAGGCCTTCGTCAAACAATCAGAGAAACAAAGCGTCAATCAAGTCTAAATGTAAACACGTCTAATCAGAATCAGAATCAAAATGTCTTTATTTTTATTGACAAAATTGTCTAGCATTGTCTTCACGACACTCTTACAAACAACAATTGAAAAATATAAATTATAATAAAACGAGCAAAACAATAAACGGTTAAAGAATGTCCATAGAAAAAATGTATATATATATATATATATATATATATATATATATATACACATATTGCCATAGATACACTGTAGTGCAAATTAGAAATGTATTACCATACAAAAGGTGCCCTGTGATGGGTACCATGTATGTAGTATTAATACAATACAGTATTGTAGTTACACAGACAGTCCAGTAACAGTCAAACAGTACACCATAAGGATAACACAGTACAATAACAGTCACTGTCAGTGTTTGACAGTTTGCGTATGGCACTGGGGTAGAAACTGTTCTTAAGTCTATTAGTCCATGATTGGATGGACCTGTAGTGTAAATAGTATAAATATCAGTCAAGCTAAAAGGTTAAACTGATAATGTTGCCCTTCCGTGTGAGTGTGCCGTTCCTCAGTGAAGCCCAGTAGAAATCCACCCAGGTGAAACACCGCCCTGTTAGGCTCGTCTCCTTGACAACGTCCTCTCCCCTCGTGTCCCCCAGAGACGCCGGTGATCCTGGAGCATCCGGCCTACCTGGACGTGATCCTCAACAACCCCATCACCCTGCCCTGCAGGGCCACGGGCTCCCCCAGACCCTCCATCACCTGGCAGAAGGAGGGCATCAACATCCACACCAACGGTAACTATTATAATAATAACAATACATCTCACCTAGGACTCAAAGTGGCTTCACGGTGAGGGGCGATGATGGAAGTGAAACAGACAGATAAACAGCAGAAACAAACAAGGATAGATTAGAGGGGGGGCTAAGAGAAGGCACGGGAGAAGAGATGGGACACACGGTAGTACTGCGTGTGTGTGTGTGTGGGGGGGGGGGATAGGTGTGTGTGTGTGTGTGTGTGTGTGTGTGTGTGTTCCACTCATCGTTGTGTGGATGTACAGTGGTATCAGAATCAGAATCAGAATGCCTTTATTGTCATTGCACAAGCACAACTAAATTGCTCTTTACACACAACAGCAATTTATATAAATTATTTAAAAACTAAACTAAACTAAATAACAGAACAGAATAAACAGCCACAATGAGTCAAGTTATATATATATATATATATATATTCGATATATACATATTGCAGTGACCCTATGTACATTGCATTAACAGGCACTATGCTTCACTCCCATACCTACATATTAACAAGTTATTTTCCAGTGTGTAGTGTGTGTGTGTGTGTGTGTGTGTGTGTGTGTGTGTGTGTGTGAGTGTGTGTGTGTGTGTCATTTCATCTTCCTCTGTACACTCGATCTAAACACAGATGTTATATTGCGTTCTGTCTGGCTAGGCGGTGGGTTCACAGTCCTACCCAACGGAGCCCTGCAGATCTCCAAGGCCTCTGGGTCGGACTCTGGGACCTACATGTGTGTCGCCCAGAACCCAGCTGGTACCGCTCTGGGCAAGACCAAACTCAGAGTACAGGGTAGGCCTCACGCACACACACACGCCAGCACACGCACGCACACACGCGCGCACACACACATATTGTGGCATGCACCCGTTGGCGGAGGGAGGACAACAGCGGTTGCGGTGGTAAAACAAATGATTTATTTGTTAAAACAGGTGGGGGTAAGGGGAAAAGGGAGTAACGGCAAATCAAAACGGTCCTCCCGGTTGGGGTCCAATCTCCCCCTCTCTCGGTCGTTCCGGGGTAGCTGTCCGGGCCGGCTCGTGGGGTGTTGGTCCGCCTCCTGGTGCACCCGTTAGGCAACAACACCGCCGCCAGGGGTTAAGGCTGGGAACAGAAACACTCAGTTACAATCCTGCATTCGTATACAACGCGCACCTAGCGCGCCGCGTCTTTCAGTCCGGGTTGGCCTGCGGCCTCTTACCACATACTGTTCGCCACCTCTTCGTTTCATGCTCTTCCTTTTATCCTCGTCTCCCGCTTCTTGAGTGGCCCCCTCCAGGTGCACGGCGTCAGGCCTGATGACCGCTCCAGTGTTTCCCATCGGCCTGACGAGTGGCGGTTACCGTCTGAGCTCTCCGTGTGCCAATCCTGCTAGGAGCTCAGCGGTGTAGTACCGCTGTTCCACACCTGCCCAAGGTTGCCAGAATGCTTCCAGTGGAGCCCGGGCGCCACAATATACACTCGCACACACGCACACGTGCACACACACACGTATACACACACACACACGCACACGCGCACACATACACATATACACGCACACACACGCACATGGCACACACACACATATACACGCGCCACACGCACGCGCACACACACACATATACACGCACACACACGCACAAACGTGCACACACACACATATACACTCACACACACGCACACACACGCACACCACGCACACACACAAGCAAAATACGTTAATATGTCAAGTATCATCAACGGTGCTGTAGGTACGATTTAAGAAATGGAAAGAGAGAGAGCTGAAAGAAGCGAAATAGAGCAATGTTTTGAAAATAAACAATCAGAAAAAACTCACTCTCACCCTCCCTATGTTTTGCTTCACCATTGAGAAGTGTTTCATTCACACACCGGTGATTGACAAGCAGGATGGATTCCATGATTGGCCCGAAATGAGCGGAATAGTCTCATAAAATCTAAGAGGCAGGAGCAGATATTTCACAGAGCGGTTCATTCATTAACTGCTGACTGAGGACATTTCTAACAAATTACACTCACATTGTAGCCCATACATCTTACCAATAGCACCTTTAAAAAAAATGACTAATGACCATTTCCCAAAATGATCTGTGAGGTTGAATACCAAAATCAGAATCCCATAATTTGAACAATATTGAAGAGCTTGTGTGTTTTTAGCACTCAGCTCTGTAATGCAGGAATATACTCAGGGCCCCTACCAAGTCCCACATACTGCCCATCTCATGCACACACACACACACACACACACACACACACTCACACACACTCACACACACACACACACACACACACACACTCCACACACACACACATAGATACATATATAGTATACAGCATACACACATATTAATACGTTACCATATTGTTTTTTTCATTGTAATACTGTTGCATTGACTTTTATATATTTGATATATTTGTATATTCTGAGGTTATACATAGTTTATTGCAGTTTTTCTATTTTCTATTGTATTTTGAATCTTAAACTCTCTCTCTTTCAGTCCCTCCGGTCATCAGCTCAGACGCCCAGAGTTACCTGGCGCCGCTGGACTCCTCCGTGACACTGCGTTGCCACGCCGACGGCTACCCCTCCCCCTCGATCTCTTGGCACAAAGACGGCGGCCCGCTGAGCGAGTCTGTGCGGCTGCGGGTGCTGAGCTCCGGCTCCCTGCAGGTGGCGTTCGCCCAGCCCGGAGACACGGGCCGCTACACCTGCCTGGTGGCCAACGCCGCCGGCTCCGCCAGCCTGGAGATGAGCCTCACTGTGCAGAGTGGGTGACTGTCGCCGCCTGTCCTGATTGGTTGAAATGTTTGTTGTTGCCGGGCGTCGACCTTGTATTTGGGATTTTTGCGGCAGTGGATGGGGAGTGAGCATTCCTTTGTACGATTAAGACGTATTTAGGATCTGGTATGCTTGATATAATTATAAACAACATAATATTAGTAAATATTACTTGGAATAATACTATATAATATAATACTTTGTTTCTATATTAGAATACATATGCATAATAAATACATGAATATGTTACCTGTGTCATATTAGTATCATTTATTCAGTAATCACTTATTTAAATGATTGACTGAATGACCGAATTGTTTCCATCCCCCCTCCCCCCCTTCTTCACATCCCATGGCTCCTCCCCTCCAGTCCCTCCCTCCATACGGGGCGGAGCTGTGCTGGAGGAGGTGGTGGTGATGGAGAGCAGTCAGGCCCAGCTGCTGTGCGTGGCAGACGGGGTCCCGCAGCCTTCCTTGTCCTGGGAGAAAGAGGGCGTCCCCGTCAGCGAGACCACCGGGGAGCTGACCGTCCTGCCCTCGGGAGAGCTGGTCATAGACATGGCCCAGGTAGACCCCCCCCCCCCCCCCCCGGCAGAACACACTTTAACTAACGCTGCTAACAGACCACAGCTGTCATGGGCTTGAAGTTACACCAACCAGTCATTGTTGCAATACAGGATGTGTTTTAACAGTGCATTGACAGGCACTATGGTTCACTACCTACATATGAACCAGGTTACTGTTTAGTGTCTGCACATTCGGTACCTATTACACCAGCTATGTTTCCAGTATTTATCAATTGTTTTGTTTTTTGAATTGTGAAGCTCTCTTAAAGGTTTCATATTCATAAAAATATTTATATTTTAATAAAAATGCATTCAAATGTCAAATGGCAGGGTGAGAGGTTTTTTGGGGTCGTTGGATCTTGCTCTCTTCTTCCCTCTCTCTTTACAACAAATCTGACCTATATTCTACCTTGTAGAAATAAAAAACCTAAATTATTTTGCTTTTCCCCCTCCTCTTCCTCCTCTTCCACCTCTTCCTCCTCCTCATCCTCTCCCCCTCCTCCTCTTCCTCCACCTTTTCCTCCTCCTCCTCCTCCTGTAGCCCGATGACGCGGGCGTCTACACCTGCGTGGCCACCAACGATGTGGGGCAGGACAGCCACACGGTGTCCCTGTCCGTCCACACCCACCCCTCCTTCAGCCGGCTGCCGGAGGACCAGGCCCTCATCAAGGGAGAGCGCCTCCTGCTGGCCTGTGGGGCCAGCGGCACCCCCCTGCCCACGATCACCTGGGCCTTCAACAACAACATCCTCACAGGTAAAGACCATTAAGGCCATTAAAGGAAAACCCCAACTCTAAAACAGGTTAGTGTAGAGGACAAGTGATGCAGGGGCATACATAGTAGTGCTATGGAGTGATCCTGGTCCAAATCCTTTAAGTTGATATAAGTTTTTAGGATGTCAATGAAAATATGGACTCCATTTGCCCTCTATAGGTGAAACACATGTAACTTGGTATTTGCAGTTGTTTGGTAACTTACCAGGAAACATGTCTGACTGTACCACGACCCCAACTCTGATTGCAGCGAGAGGGAGTGGTTTGTGCAAGAGAGCGAAAGTCTAAATGCCGATAAAGCCCTGCATGTAAATGAATAAACCTAGCTACTGGTCTGCGAGAAGGCATTTTGTACGTGTTGATAGTGGAAGGGGACTAGCTCAAACAGGCTGTTCCTTTCACAACGTTAATATGTTATTACTATGATTTATGCACCCGATGTATACACTCAAGAACTAAACGTACAGAATATAATTTTATACCTTAGGTTCAAGTCAATGGAAACTGAAATGTGTCTCATATGTGTCTTTTAGCTGTAACCAGAGTTGATATGTGTCTTTAAGCTGTAACCAGGGTTGATATGTGTCTTTTAACTGTAACCAGGGTTGATATGTGTCTTTTAGCTGTAACCAGAGTTGATATGTTTCTTTTAGCTCTAACCAGAGTTGACATGTGTATTTTAGCTGTAACCAGGGTTGATATGTGTCTTTTAGCTGTAACCAGGGTTGATATGTGTCTTTTAGCTGTAACCAGGGTTGATATGTGTCTTTAAGCTGTAACCAGGGTTGATATGTGTCTTCTAGCTGTAACCAGAGTTGATATGTGTCTTTAAGCTGTAACCAGGGTTGATATGTGTCTTTTAGCTGTAACCAGGGTTGATATGTGTCTTTAAGCTGTAACCAGGGTTGATATGTGTCTTCTAGCTGTAACCAGGGTTGATATGTGTCTTTTAGCTGTAACCAGGGTTGATATGTGTCTTTAAGCTGTAACCAGGGTTGATATGTGTCTTTTAGCTGTAACCAGGGTTGATATGTGTCTTTTAGCTGTAACCAGGGTTGATATGTGTCTTTAAGCTGTAACCAGGGTTGATATGTGTCTTCTAGCTGTAACCAGAGTTGATATGTGTCTTTAAGCTGTAACCAGGGTTGATATGTGTCTTTTAGCTGTAACCAGGGTTGATATGTGTCTTTAAGCTGTAACCAGGGTTGATATGTGTCTTCTAGCTGTAACCAGGGTTGATATGTGTCTTTTAGCTGTAACCAGGGTTGATATGTGTCTTTAAGCTGTAACCAGGGTTGATATGTGTCTTCTAGCTGTAACCAGAGTTGATATGTGTCTTCTAACTGTAACCAGGGTTGATATGTGTCTTTAAGCTGTAACCAGAGTTGATTTTGGTGACTGTCTTAGTCCTACCTTTTACACAACAGCTAGCTTCAGTTAAAACATTCTATCTACTTCATGTATTTAAACCTGAAGGTTAAGATGAACTGTTATCTTTCTGTCCTCTAGCTCACTACGATCACACCAAGGGCCACAGTGAGTTAGTGATAGAGCGTGTGACTAAAGAGGATTCTGGCACCTACACCTGCGTGGCAGAAAACAGCGCTGGAACCATCAAGGCTGTGGCTTTCGTCTATGTCAAAGGTGCTCACTTTCATACCTTAATGCTTTCATATTTCAATGGCAATAGTTAACATGACTGGATCTCTCTCTCTCTCTCTCTCTCTCTCTCTCTCTCTCTCTCTCTCTCTCTCTCTCTCTCTCTCTCTCTCTCTCTCTCTCATAGTTCATGTCAAACATGTCCTTCATATTCACTTGCAGTAAGATGACTTTAGCTCAAATGATCTCTCCCTCCTTTCTTCTCTCTGTGAAACCCTCTGTCTTCCATGCTCTCTCTCTCTCTCTCTCTCTCTCTCTCTCTCTCTCTCTCTCTCTCTCTCTCTCTCTCTCTCTCTCTCTCTCTCTCTCTCTCTCTCTCTCTCTCTAAAACCCTCCTCTCTCTCTCTCTCTCTCTCTCTCTCTCTCTCTCTCTCTCTCTCTCTCTCTCTCTCTCTCCTCTCTCTCTCTCTCTCTCTCTCTCTCTCTCTCTCTCTCTCTCTCTGCAGAGCCACCCATCATCGACGGGGACCACCACTCCAGCCGTGTGGAGCCCCTGGGGGGCGACGCCGTCCTGACCTGTGAGGTCCGTGGAGACCCGCCCCCCACCATCCAGTGGAGCAAGAGTGGCGTCAACATCCAGTTCAGCCACCGCATCCGACAGCTGAGCAACGGCTCCCTGGCCATCTACGGCACGCTGGTATGGAAAAACTATCCTTAGGACCGCTTACTAGCTTCTAGTTTCTAGTTTCAGTTTCCATGTTATAAATGTTTCTAGATCCTAGTTGTGTCAGGGATTTTCAATGAGGAACCAGACCCAATAGCAGACACGACATACAGCGGAAAGTCTTTTGAATGTCTTTTAATAGACAGCAGCCAAACAATGACCAAAACATGGGTCACCAAAAAAGGGTACTTCAGTTAACATTAAAAATATACCAAAAACTGAAACAAAGAAATATAATCTAGCAAAATAATCCTAGAAAGGAAACACACTGTCAAATAAACTTACGGCAAAAGGTAAAGCAAAATGTCTTTCACAAGAGGTAATCTTGGCAAGATCAATATACTCAGGCGTTAAGCGTCGTGGCGAGGTAATCAGGCAAGGACACTCTGGCATGGAGGTCTTAAATGCCAGCAGTGATGAACCCAACACCATTCAGGTGTGAGACACTCAATCTGCCACATGGGGAGCACATGGTAGAGAAACAGGTGGAGGCGTCGTCTGTCAACAAAACTCACTCACACACAGACCAGTTCCAAACAAACAAACAAACAAAAACAATGGAGATCTAGGAAGAGGAGCTGAGCTGGGTTAAGTTGTGGTCTCTAGATCGTAGTTTTGGTCTCTATTTTTGACCAGCGAAAGAGAAACGTCACGTGAATGTGTTGCTTCTATCCCTTTTGTTCAGGGCGAGGACGTGGGGAGCTACATGTGCGTAGCGACCAACGACGCCGGGGTGGTGGAGAGGACTGTCACGCTCACCTTGCAGAGTACGTGATCAAAACACTCTTTAACGCAGTGGTTCCCAAACTGGGGGCGCACCCCCTAGGGGGGCCCGGAGATATGACGGAGGGGGCACGGGGAGGCTAAATATCAATGATGCGATATCGCAAAGGTGACTTGTTCATATTTAGATTTGTCGTTGCAGTTCTATATTAATAACAGACAATGTTTTAAATCAATTCTATAGGAGTGTGGGGGGAACCACTGCTTTTACGTATGAGCATTTGTGTATTTTTGCTCCAAAGTGTAGAAATGGGCGCTACAATCATTTACATTTACATTTACATTTACATTTACATTCATCAATAATGAATTCAGAAAATAAGCAACTTCTCCCTGCAGGTGCCCCGACTATCAAGGTGGGGCCGGTGGAGGCCATGGTGGACGCTGGCACCACGGTGGTGCTGGACTGCCAGGCAGAGGGAGAGCCCATCCCGGTCATAGAGTGGGTCCGCCAGGGTCGCCCCCTGCTGGGCAACGAGCGGATCTCCACCCTGTCCAACGGCTCGCTGCGGCTCAGCAGCACCCAGAGGGAGGACACGGCGGAGTACGAGTGCCTGGCCAGGAACCTGCTGGGCTCCGACATGGCCCGGGTCTCGCTCACCGTACGAGGTGAGCAGGCATCACCAAATGACCCTTAAAATGTCCTCTTAAAAGGTCCACCATAACCGTCTCACCATAACTGGTTTCACTAAAACATCCGTTATCAGAATCAGAATGCCTTTATTGTCAAAGTAAAGGCATTAGAAAATTGTTAGAAAAGTTAGAAAATTGCCATAATGAATTGATTTATCGATTCTGCAGAAGAGCTTTTTTGCATTCAATAGAAGTAGCGCTTTTGGTAGCATTAGCTCAAACCAGCCTCAGTCAGAAGCAGCCTCATTCATGCACTCATTTGAATAGACGTGTTGCTTTTTTTGTAAAGCTTCTGGTAGAGCAGCCTGCAGAGGATGGTAAAAATTGATTAATCACAAAAAACGCTCCCAGAGACCAAGAGAGCATCGTCAAAGAACTGCTCACTTTATCCCTAACGCGGGTAGATGAAGATAGGGTTGAAAAGCAGTCAAGTTGTCCGTTATGCCTGCCCAGTGAGCTGGACCACTGTACACTGATCTATCTATCCGCCATAGGCCTACATCTGGGTGGACAACACTCCCCATGAGTGAGGGGGGAGGCTCATGGCACTTTAAGGCCACTGTTGTTGCCTTTATTCAGCGTTAATGTGTCAGTGCGTAAAGTGTTGATAAAATGTCTTGTAAACGCCTGCTGTTCCAGTCCACGGCGGCTACGCAGAGTGGATGCAGTGGGGCCCCTGTAGCATGTCCTGCGGGGCCGGGGCCCAGAAGAGGCTGAGGCAGTGCAACCACCCACTCCCTGCCAACGGGGGGCGCCACTGTACAGGGCCAGACTCAGAGACACGCAGCTGTCAGGGAAAGCCCTGCCCAGGTATGTTTATATATACAGGTGTGTGTGTGTGTGTGTGTGTGTGTGTGTGTGTGTGTGTGTGTGTGTGTGTGTGTGTGTGTGTGTGTGTGTGTGTGTGTGTGTGTGTGTGTGTGTGTGCGTGTGCGTGTGTGTGTGTGTGTGTGTATTTTCTATCTACTGATCTCTGTGTCTCTGCCAACAGTGGACGGTAACTGGTCCAAGTGGTCAACCTGGGAGGAGTGCTCTCGAACCTGCGGACAGGGTAACAGGACACGGGTGCGGAGCTGCAGTAACCCTCCCGCTCAGCACGGGGGCGCTGTCTGCGAGGGCCGGGCGGTGGAGGCCATCATGTGTAGCGTCAGACCCTGCCCTGGTGAGTGGTCCCCACCTGGCCCCTGAGACACTTAGACACTTAGCCAGGGCACCTCACCTCTGCTCTCTAGTTGGGGTGGTCAAGTGCAAATATCAAATCAATCCTTCCTAAATACACAGCATTTCTTCATAAGCTAAATTACTAAATTGTACTTTAAATACTAAATTAGACAATTTTAGATGATTTACGCATACAATATAGTGTTATGATATTAGTTGTTAATTGTTTGTCTAACATCAAAAGGATTTTGTAAAGACGACAACTAGTGTGCAGTACGACCAGTCTGAATGCTTTCATTCGATATCACAGAACTGCATGGAGAGAGCCATGCAGTTCTCAGCAGAGTGCTCAGCAGAGCAGCCAACAAATACAAGAAGAGACTATTCCCACCCGGGATATCACCTGTTGGACCTGCTGCCCTTTGGTAGACGCTTCAGGTCCATCCAATCACAGACTAACAGACTAAAGAACAGTTTCTAGCCCAGTGCCATACGAGAACTGAACACTGTCAAACACCGACACTGACTGTTCTGTGTAACTACAATACTGTATTGCATCAGTACTACATTGCTACTGTACTATGTATGTGTGTATGTATGTATGTGGCCACTGCAATATGTGTATATTTAGAATTTGTCAAATTTTACAATTTGACAATTTTTTATTTTGCAATTGTACTTTGCACACTGACAACCAAGGCCTTGTGATTGTGATGTCCCCCTGCAGTGGGGGGTCAGTGGGGGGCCTGGTTGCCATGGAGCCCCTGCAGTGAGTCCTGTGGTCAGGGCACACAGAGCAGACTGCGCCTCTGCAACAACCCTCCCCCGGCCTTCAGCGGGCCCCGCTGCGAGGGCCCCGACACTCAGACCCAGGTCTGCAAGGAAAGGCCCTGTCCTGGTAAGAACCGGAATTTGTTTTTCCCAGACATGATGTCACGAGATGGGAGTGGGTTGGACCCCGAACGCAGACACCGACACAGTGGAGCGATACGAACGGCTTTATTCTCAGGAACACACACAAAAACACAAGGGTGCACGGGGAGGACGATCCGCGGAGTACCGGCAGGTAGTAGACCGGCGAGTAGTCCGGGACGGGGGGAGGAGTCCGCGTACCGGGATATCGGGTGCGAAGTTCCGGCAGGGGTAGTAGGCAGGCGACGGGTGCGAAGTATCAACTCCGATAGTCCGCAGGCGGCGTCGGGGGTGAAGTACCGGCCGGGTAGTAGGCAGGCGACGGGTATCACAACAGACGGGGGAACAACGTGCAGTATATGGTAACGACCTCACGCTGGGGTAACGGAAAGACATAGTATATATACCCCAGGTGAGGTGATTAGCAATTACAATGTGTGATAGTGAACAGGTGTGTGTGTGTGTGTGTGTGCGCGCCGCCAGCGCACGTGGCTTGGCCACGCCCCCTGCCAACCAACGTGATCGTTGTTGACAGGAGCGAGTGTGCGTGGCCAGCGCACGTGGCTTGGCCACGCCCCCTGCCAACCAACGTGATCGTTGTTGACAGGAGCGAGTGTGCGCGGCCAGCGCACGTGGCTTGGCCACGCCCCCTGCCAACCACCGTAACCGTGACACATGACCCCTTTTTGGGACCTAAAAAGGGATTTTGAAATTGTATAAATGTCCGAGATTCAGCTTTCATCTTTTCTACAATCGCATCACTTGACATTCCTTTGACATTCCTTCATGGGGTCCCGCCTTCCCGCATTCCTCCGAGCGCGTCCTCTTATCAGTTTTTACTAGCCTAGTAGCGTCTTTCTAAGTAGACTGTCTAGGTAGATTGTCCGTTAGATATTGTTCTATTGTTTGCCAACTTATTGTACTTTTAGCTTATTGTACTTTTACCTTAACTTATTGTACTTTTACCTGTGCACTGGCTTAGTTCTTGGAGACTTGTTGACTTCTGGTGAACAGTTGTTCTCTTACCTACCTTTGTTGAAACGCACTATTTGTAAGTCGCTTTGGAGCAAAGCGTCTGCTAAATGACTGTAATGTAATGTTATGTAATGACGCCATTGGTCGGTCATGTAGGCTACAACTTAAGCCCCTCACGCAAACATTGGTCAAACTGCATCTCAATCATCATTACCCTCAGTCAAAGTTTGTAACCCTTTGTGTAAAAATGCGGGTAGTGGAAAAATGTGTAGACGTCACAGGAAGCAGGTGGAGGGAAGGTGGAAGGAAGGTGGAGGGAAGGTGGAGATGTAGAGAGTACATTGTGATTCATTATGGACACCGGTTGCATAGAGCTGACTCTGTTGAACCCCCTTTGTGCTTCAGTGGACGGGAAGTGGTCATCGTGGGTGAGCTGGGGCGCCTGCGGTGTTTCCTGCGGGGGCGGGACCAGACAGAGGACACGCCTCTGCGCCAGCCCCGCCCCCCAGCACGGGGGCAGGCAGTGTGAGGGCAACGATGTTCACATGGACTTCTGCAACAGCGACCCCTGTCCCGGTGAGACCCTGCTGCTCCGCTTGGTCCATTTCTCTCCTCCTTGTATTGTGTCGTCGGCGGTTCAGAAGAGGGTTTGATTCACGATTCAAGATTGTTTTTATTTCTTTTATTATTTTATTTTATTTTATTTTATTATTTAACACGTACAATGGAATGCTTATCCCCCCACTACAACAAAAGTATACTATGCTATACCAAACTATGCAATGCTATACTGTACAATACTATACTATAAACAACACGATATACTACCTACTATATACTACACTAGTATATACTATAAACAACACGGTATACTACCTACTATATACAATATTATATACAATAAACAACATGGTATACTACCTACTATATACTATACTATATACTATATACTAGAAAGAGCACCATACTAAAACATACTATAGATGTGAAAAAAACTAAAATAAGGAAAATCCCTTTCCGATATAGTACTCGGCCATGGGTTCCGGGTGTCCATAAAGACAGCTCGACATAAACAATTATTTAAATATATACACGTGTATATATATAAAGTGAATCAGTGACCCGCGTTCAGCTGAGTTCTCTGACGTCCCTCCCCCCTGCGGTCCACCAGTCAGTGGTAACTGGGCTCCATGGAGCAGCTGGGGAAGCTGCAGCAGAACCTGCAACGGAGGTCAGACCCGGCGCTACAGGACATGTGACAACCCCAGACCGGCCAACGGGGGCCGAGCGTGCGCAGGGGCGGACACGCAGATACAGAGATGCAGCACGGACACCTGCCCAGGTGAGTGTGTGCTCAGTGTGTCAGGCGTGTCAGGGGTGTGTGTGTGTGTATGTGTGTGTGTGTGTGTGTGTGTGTGTGTGTGTGTGTGTGTGTATGTGTGTGTGTGTGTGTGTGTGTGTGTCGAGTGTGTCAGGTGTGTCTGTTGTGTGTTGTGTGTGTGTGTGTGTGTGTGTGCGTGTATTCAAGATGTTTTTATGTGCAACAAGTACAATGGAATGCTTACTCCCCATTCACTACAATGCTATACTAAGCTATACTAAACTATGCAATACTATGCTATAAGATACTACACTATAAACAACAATATATACTACCTACTATATGCTTTACTTTATATACAACACTATACTATAACAATGCTTTGCATAATAAAGAACAATAAAGTGACTAATGGATGATATACTGTATACATATGACAAATGGTGCCACAAGCATTTTAAAGTGGTAAGTGTGTGTATGTGTGTGTGTGTGTGTGTGTAAGAGACAAAGAGAGACACAGAGAGACAGAGAAAGAAGACTCTCAGAGTCTCTATGTGTGCATTCCCAGTTTAACTCAACATATGAATCCTTAATGAAGGTGAATATCTGTTTTAATGTTTTAACGTGGTCTCTTCCAGTGGACGGTAACTGGGGCCCGTGGCAGTCGTGGGGGGGCTGCTCGTCCTCCTGCGGGGGAGGGGAGAGGACGAGGGTCCGGCTGTGTAACAGCCCGTCTCCGGGCCACGGGGGGCGGCTCTGTCCTGGAGACGTCTCCCAGCTGTCCAGGTGTCAGCCTCAGGCCTGCCCAGGTACGTCTTCATCATCATGGGAGAATAACAATAAGAAGGCCTTTATCGTCATTGCCTCGTCAAGTACAACAAAATTGTGTCGCAATCCTCACGGTCACTATTCATTTAAAAAAATAAAAATAAAAATAAACTGAATAAATATATTAAAAATAGCCCAAAATGGGTCATATATATGTATGTGTATATATACATATTGCAGTGGTACTATGTACAGTAGTGCAAATTAGAAAACATATATATTTACCAAGGTGCAGTGGGATGTAAACAAGTAACTAAGTAATGTTGTATTGATGCAATACAGTATGTATTGCATACATATACTGTGTACAGTGGGCGGCAGTAGCTCAGTCTGTTGGGACTTGGCTTGGGAACCGGAAGGTCGACGGTTGAAGTCCCCGAAACACCTGGGTACTGCCGAGGTGCCCTTGAGCAAGGCACCAGACACACTACACTGTTTCCTGGGCGCTGTATATAAAGATAGCTGCCCACTGCTCCTTATACTAGGATGGGTGTGTGTGTGTGTGTGTGTGTGTGCTGGATCTCTCTGTGACCCCTCCCCCCTTGTTAGGCGGTCCCCAGAAGGCGCGCGGCAGCATCATCGGCAACATCAACGACATCGAGTTCGGCGTGGCCGTCCTCAACGCCACCATCTCTGACAGCCAATCAGGAGGCCGATTCATACAAGCCACGATCACCAATGTGCCGAGGACCTTAGGTCAGTTCACAGCAGCTGTTCATGAGGCGTCTCGTTCTGTATCTCTTCTGGGACACTTATGTGCAGCCCTTTATCACTTAAGTACTCGGCTATGATGTTGGCAAAATGGCAAAGACCAGTGGTCTTCAACCAGGGCTCAGCGACCTCCCCAAACATGATTCACGCAGAATCCAATTCTTGCCGTCCAGTTCTTCCCCCCACGTTTCACCCAAATTCAATCGACATAGATAGACCCGGGCCTCTGAATCGTTTTTATCCTGCCACCAGAGTCAGTCATCGTACAATGGAAAAGTTTGAGCCTGATACATAGATATATAACTAAGCATCAAAGCTGGATATATTAAGAAGCTTATAAGGCATTATACATATATATTTAGGCCTATAGGCCTGGGATAAAATGCAACAGCATTTTATTTAAAAATATATAAGGGGTCCCTGTGCTGTTTCTCAATCCACCAAGGGTTGAAGACCCCTGGCATAGACTACTATGTTGATCATGGACCACATACTTTAAACACCCAATTTGGGGTTTTCTGGCATTTCAACTCGCAAACATGTGGCCTGTGAAGCCCTTTGAGACTGTAACTGTGTTAAGGGCTATACAAAAAAATATTGACTTGAATAAAACAATATTCCGTCTGACCTTTGACCTTTGACCCCACCCCAGGCCCTGCCATGAGGAAGCTGATCTCCATCCTGAACCCGGTGTACTGGACCACGGCACAGGAAGTTGGGGGGGCGGTCAACGGCTTCACTCTCACAGGAGGGCTGTTTCGCCGGGAGACGCAGGTGGAGTTCGCTACAGGTGAGACAGACAGACAGACAGGTTCTGCCTTCTGATTCGTTTTGAGGCATTGAAGTGTCCGTATAAGACGCTGACTGTGATTGGATGCTGGCCAGGTGAGATCCTGAGGATGACCCACGTGGCCAGGGGGCTGGACTCTGACGGAGTGCTGCTATTGGACATCGTGGTGAACGGACACGTCCTGCAGCTACCCACGCAGGCCGACATCGTCATCAAGGTACTGGAATACTAAATAAGAAGAAGAGCTTTTCTGCATTTACATAAAGCGTTGTGGAAATAATCCATTCAATTGATGCGTTAACATCAGTAACTAGTAAAGAAACTGTATTATTATGATTATCATTATTATTATTAGTTAATAACATTATTTGCATCACTTATACATCACTTAAACATAGTGAGTTTTGATTGGTTAGCTATTTATAATCGATCTCTGAATCTAATAACACTTAAATGATGAATTCCAAAACGTCCAGGACTACACCGAGGACTACATCCAGACGGGGCCGGGCCAGGTGTATGCTCTGTCCACGCGGATGTTCACCATCGACCGGGAGAGCGTGCCTTACTCCTGGAACCACACCATCACCTACGACCTGGCCAGGGGCAAGATGCCCTACCTGGTGCAGACCCTGCATGCCTCCGCCATTAAGGCTCACTACCACCCCCTGGAGGAGATGCTGGAGTATCACATCCATGCCACCATAGCCAAGGGTCAGTTTGAAATACCCTTTTTCTCACATTCATAGAAGCGGCATATCAACATTTTGACCGGTGAAGTCACATGGTCTGCAGGGCTGTGATCTGGAACCAGAGTTTTATGAGTGTATTTTTGTGTCTTAGTAATAACTTGTGATGTTGTGCATGCAGGCGATCGAAGCAACCAGTGTCCTCAGGGTTTCCTTCTGGATTCCCCCGGGCCGTACTGTGCTGGTATGTATGTCCATGTACTTTGTTGATTGTTGTGTACAAGCGTCCTCCTATATTGAGCTCCGCCATCCATGCTTGTGGTCGTGTTGCGGTGACGCCGTGGTGGCTGTGTTCCAGACGAGAACGAGTGCGAGGTGGGGAAGCCTTGTTCTCACACCTGCCACAATGCCATCGGAACGCACTACTGCTCCTGTCCACACGGACTCACCATCTCAGCAGACGGGAGGACCTGCCAGGGTACACACACACGTACACACACACACACACACGTACACACACACACACACACACACACACACACACACACACACACACACACACACACACACACACACACACAGGGTCTCACCATCTCAGCAGACGGGAGGCCCTGCCAGGGTACACACACACGTACACACACACACACACGTACACACACACACACACACACACACACACACACACACACACACACACACACAGGGACTCACTTTCTCAGCAGACAGGAGAACCTGCCAGGGTACACGCATGCACACACGCATACTTATACCTACACACACACACCCGTTTACTCACTCACACACACACACACACAGCACCTGAAGGGCTGATAATAAATGTAAACAAATTCTAATCACTATACCTAAATATACTTATTACATATTTTGACTCCGTCAGCTGTAGTGACAGTGTGAGTGTATCAAACTCACCCAGTCTGTGCCTCTCTGTCCCTCAGATATCGATGAGTGTTCCCTGGGCGGACACATGTGCCACGACGGGCAGGACTGCGAGAACACCATTGGCTCCTACCGATGTGTCATGCGCTGTGGGCGGGGCTTCAGGAGAACAGCAGATGGCCTGAGTTGTACAGGTACACCACCAGAGTTCCAATTCTACTCATTCAATAATGTCAATGTAATGCATCTGAATGAATGAATGAATCATGTTTTTATTGAAACCTGTTGAAACCGATATGCCGTTTTAAATCTAAAGTGGTTTGTCGTGTTGTTTTGTTCAGACGTGAACGAGTGCCAGGAGGCCAACCCGTGCAATCAGCAGTGCCTCAACACCATCGGCAGCTACCGCTGTGCCTGTGAGCCTGGCTACCATCTCAGGAACAGACGCTGTTTGGGTAAGACAGATCGTGAAAGACATCGCGACCACAATCGTATCCTATGGTACCGGAGCGCATCGGTTTGTGATGAACGTATCTGCACGTACCAGATCGTCCCAATTCGGGGGAACCCGATCGTGATGATCGTGTCAGATCGAGACCCAATCGTGGACTCGATCGAAACAATCCTATCGGAACGTATGTGATCATATCTGAACGGGAGATCAGACCGTGACAGATCGTGACACCTGAAATTGACAAATCGTGACCAAATCGTATCAGAACGTATCGACTCGCATCACCTCGTATCCAAACCTGAAATTTCAGAGAAATTCCACGATCAGCTACGAATGGCCAATCGTGGCGTTCGTAACGGATCGCACGACAATGGGAACATAAGGGGAACACCGTAGCACACTATCCTACCCTGAGGAATGTACATGTTAGAATCCTATCACATAATGCCCTGTACTGTACTATCCTCCCCCTGGGTTCCTCCAGACATCAACGAGTGCAGACAGAGGGTTTGCCGCTCGGACCAGCAGTGTAGAAACAGCCGGGGGAGCTACACCTGCATCGACCTGTGTCCCGGCGGCATGACCAAGAGCTCCAACGGCACGTGTGTGGGTGAGTAGCGGTCAGCCCCCCCATGTGTGTGTGGGTGAGTAGTGGTCAGCCCCCAACGTGAGTGTGTGGGGTTGACTGGTGGTCAGTCTCCATGAGGAAAACGTCATGTGTTCCTGTTTGTGTTCTGTGTCTCTTTTGTAGACATGGACGAGTGCCGGGACGGCACCCACCAGTGCCGATACAACCAGGTCTGTGAGAACACCCGGGGCAGCTACCACTGTGCCTGTCCCAGGGGCCACCGCTCCCAGGGGGTCGGCCTGCCCTGCGTCGGTGGGTACCTCCACTCCCTCTGGAAGAATGCACATACACACACACAGACCTGCAGGCATGCATGCTCACAAAAACACACACACACACACACACATACCCACATTGTATTCACACACACATACATGCACACATGCTCACACAAACACACACACACAGACCTGCGTACATGCTCATAAACACACACACACACAACAAAACACACATTGTATACGCACACACACACACACACAAACAATATTTAGGAATATTTGAAATTAACTTTATTAATGTGAAATAAAGAACCTTTTTCATAAATGAACATGAAATTAAGTCAGGATGAGGTTAAATCGGGTTAAATTCAGACAATTCACAGAATGTTGAAATCTGTCCTCACATGTGTGTGGCTGCCTTGCTCTCTTCCTCTCTCTCTGACTTACCTCTGCTCCAAACGTCAAAGCGCCAGTCTGTCACCGATGCATGGCAAACATCTTCACGCCGTTTAAAACGCTTAGCCCTAATCCTGTTTGGTACCGTTTCTGTATGAGAACATCAATTAGTAAGGACTTATAGGACAGAATAGTCCCGCCATGTTTGTTGCTGCTGCTTCTGCTCTCACATCCTATCCTGCCACCAGCGTGCATCTTTTAAAAAGCCTCGAAATAACGTAATTCATTTGCAAGCAAAGACGCTCTTGCTTCCCTGCTTGGTGTTGTAATGTGGAGCACTATGTTGGCACTGTGGTTATTGTTGTAGGATTTCTCTGGTGAGTTAGGAGAAGGGAGGGACGAGCAATATTGCAGAGAAACCAGAGTCAGGAGGCTTGGTTCTTTGAACCCCACTCGCCAGACCTGAGCCGTCCGTCAAGACCACCCCTCATCCCGTTCCCATCTCTTATCCCGCTCACTTCCTTCCAACCTTCAACCTTTTCACCTTTGACCTTCCACTCTGGGGTCTGGCTGCCTCCTGGTGTTGCTCTGCTTCTTAATGGCATCTTTAACGCTGGACACTGATGTCTGTTTGAATGGGATTCATATACACAACCATCCATTTTGACAAAGTGTCAAAGTCAAATATTAAGCGATTGATCTTGATTGATTTAAGTCATTCTCTTCAAATCATTCCACATATTTGACTTTATTTTTTCAGTCGCCTTTCCCTCTGTCATATCTTACGGAATATATTCATATTTGCAATGCATTTCTTCTTTTGGGACATAAAATGTCTTGTCATACAACAGGGTGATTGACACATACTCTATCTTTTGTGTCCCCTCCCCTCTGTCCTTCTCATCTTTCTCACCTCATCCCATTTATTTTCTATTTCCTCCATCCAATCCCTCTATTATGCCTACACTTCCTCTGCTCATCCTCTCCTCTACCTAACTCTCCTCTAACCTCCTGGTCTGGTCTCTGGTCTGTGGTCTGTGGTCTGGTCTCTCTTGCTGGCCTCCCCTCTGGCCTCAAAGACCTCAATGAGTGCGAGAGGCTGCCTCAGCCCTGCGCCCACACGTGCACCAACACCCCGGGCAGCTACCGGTGCAGCTGCCCGCCGGGGCGCCACCTGCTGGGCGACGGCAAGTCCTGCGCGGGCCTGGAGCGGCTGCCCAGCTACGAGAGCTACGAGTACGGCTACCGCGCCTCGCAGTCGTCCCCGGGGCGGAGCTACGACCAGCGTCTGTACCACAACCTCGCCTCGCAGAGCTACCACAGCCGCGCTGCGGTTAACGCGCGGAGCCGCAACCACAGCCGCGCGCGTAGGGCTAGCGCCGCGCTCTCCGCCGCCACCGGCTGTCCTCAGGGGTTTCAGCCCGGGGCCGATCACTGCTTAGGTAACCAGCAGAGAGAGAGAGAGGGAGGGAGGGAGGGAGGGAGAGAGAGGGAGGGAGGGAGAGAGAGAGAGAGAGGGAGGGAGGAGGAGGAGCGCTTGGTTACATCCTAGTTAGATCTCGCAATGTCCAATTCTGACTATTTGTACTGTATGTGTATGTATGTGTGTGTGTGTATGTGTGTGTTTGTACATGTGTGCATATGTGTACATATGTGTGGGTGTTTGTTGGTGCTTGTCTGCGTGTGTATGTGTGTGTGTGTGTGTGTGTGTGTCTGATTGTGTGTGTTTGTGTTCGGCGTGCAGACATCAACGAGTGTGAGGTGCGGGACGCCTGTCAGCACGAGTGCATGAACACCCCCGGGAGCCACCGGTGTCTCTGTCCCGCCGGCTACCGCCTCATGACCAACGGGAAGACCTGCCAAGGTGAGGGGGGGGCGGGGGGGCGGGGGGTTCACCTGTGTGTGATCGTCCATCACCACCACTCTGTCCACCCGTCATCGTACTTCAGTCATTCTTCAGAGCCCTTAAGTACACACCCTCAATTACACACGGAGTGCATGCGCCTCATCATTTAAACCAACGTAGTCAGTTAACGGTCAATTCAAACTTATTGTGTTAATGTGGTCTTACTGATGACATCCTTAAGTGTATTGCCATGGTTACCGTTTATCAGTCTGCCTGCCAGACAGCACACTTCCCAATGCACCATGGTCACTTCCATAGTGAGCATGGGTGTTGCACTGACTACAGTAGTGCGTAGGTGAATGGTTTAGTGCCCTGAATGTATTTAAAGAATAACCTAATATTGCTGATGGAATGAAATGAAATAATGGACTGTTCTTTTTTTAAACGTTGTACTTCCTGTGGTATCCGCAGATATCGACGAGTGCCTGGAGCAGAACATCCAGTGTGGCGCCAACAGGATGTGCTTCAACATGAGAGGAAGTTACCAGTGCATCGACACGCCGTGTCCGCCCAACTACCAGAGAGATCAAGCCACGGGGTAAACGCCCCAAAGAACCACACCCATACCGTCGATAGGACACACACACACACACACCTCGCCCACAGTGACAAGACAACATCATGTCTTGTCATGAAGATACAAAACCGTATAGAATGTTCACTCAAAGCGATCAATCATTTGCTTCTCTTTGAAGACTAAAAGCCCTTTTTTCATAACCCTTTAGTTACACTCTTGCAAACTTTGCGATCGTGACCAATTGTTCATTCAAGGTTCATAAATTCAATAAATTCCATTTGCAATAACTTCCATTTGTATGCATGCTCCCCCCCTCCTCCTCCTGCTCCTCCTCCCTCCTCCTCCTCCTCCTCCCTCCTGCTCCTCCTCCTCCTACCTCCTCCCTCCTCCCCCCTCCTCCTCCTCCTCCTCTTTCTCCCCCCTCCTCCTTCCCCACCTCCTCCATCCTCCTCCACCTCCTCCCTTCTCCTCCTGCTCCATCCTCCTCCTCTCCCTCCCCCCTCCTCCCTCTCCATCCTCCCCCTCCTCCCCTCCTGCTCCATCCTCCCCCTCCTCCTCCCTCCTTCCCCTCCTCCTCCTCCTCCATCCTCCCCCTCCCCCTCTTCCTCCTCCTCTTCCTCCCCCCTCCTCCATTCTCCTCCCCCTCCTCCTCCACCTCCTACCTCCTTCCCCTCCTCCTCCTCTCCTCTCTCCTCCTCCTCATCCTCCTCCTCCCTCCATCCCGTAGCTTCTGCCTAAAGAACTGCCCCCCCAGTGACCTGGACTGCGCCCTGAGCCCCTACGCCCTGGAGTACAAGCTGCTGTCGCTGCCCTTCGGCATCGCCGCCGGCCAGGACCTGATCCGGCTGGTGGCCTACACGCAGGAGGGCGTCATGCACCCGCGCACCACCTTCCTGGAGGTGGCCGAGGACCCGGGCGCCTCCTCCTCCGGCGTCTCGCCCTCCGCCGCCTCCCCCTTCGCCCTGCGCGACGAGCACCTGAAGGGGGTGCTGTTCACCACGCGGGCGCTGAGGGAGCCACGCACCTACCGCATGAGGGTCCGCGCGCTCTCCTACAGCCGGGACGGAGCGGTGGAGTACCAGACCACCTTCATCGTCTACATCGCCGTCTCCGCCTACCCGTACTGAGAGCACTTTACACCACGCGCCCGGAGGGAGGGGGGAGGGGAGGGGGAAGGAGGGAGGGAGGGAGGAGGGAGAGGAACTGTGTGGTAGTCCTCCATGACCAGCACCACTGAGAGACGTGTGTGTGTGTGTGTGTGTGTGTGTGCGTGTGTCTGTGCGTGTGCGGGGTTGAAGAAAATGTGTCACTGAATGAAAGACTTGTGTGTGCAAGCAGAGGAGAGTAAGAGATGGGCATGTGTGTGAGATCAGCCCAGTAGTGGTCTGGAGGTGGGGTCCAAGAGGTCCATCAAGACAAGAGTCACGGCAGCACTCTCAGCGTTGCAGAAGGCCTCTCCCTGTGTGGGAGTAAGACAGGCTTGTCATCAGGATCCACCGTCTCACTCCTTTCCCTCAGGACTCTCTCGGATGTGTTATCTTTTCTAACGTGTCACCATGCTGTTCCTCCACCCTCAAACAAGAGTTCTTATGAAGTTCTTCGTAGGGCTGGGCGATACAGAGAAATTTTATATCACAATGACTGACTATTGGTGCTCAAAATATTGACACAAGGACCTTTTTATAAATACTCAATAGTAATGTGGATAAAATGACAAAGTGGTTAAAGGCAAATGATCAAAGAAAAATAACATCACTTTTCTGTCAATGCAGCCTTTGAAACAAGGAAAATACAATGCTTATACCATATCACGATATCTCGTCTCATATCACGATATCTCGTCTCATATCACGATATCGCTATATATTGCCCAGCCGTAGTTCTTAGGGAGTGCTCTCTTTCTATTGGTGCACAGCGGTAGGCTCCTCCCAGCCTCACGTCGACGCGATTACAAATCTTGGCAGACCTATATTTTACATCTACCTACTATTAATATTTGTATTATTATTAACTTATTTGGAAGTGCTTGAACATGAAAATACAACACACAATCAGGCAGCCCTGGGTTAGTCGGTAATCAAAAGCAGCATCATTACTACATTTTAGTGTTCATTTGGTTGCCAAAGCTTTATCGATGTGCTTACACCTTGACAACAGGAACGTCACATACCCTCAGGTACTCAAAGGTTAAGGTTTGCACACGTCCCACGAGGAAGAAACACCGCGAGATTAATTAATGTGCCTTTAATATTCCATCCACAGCGAATTATCAAGATGTATTGTATTTTCATTATTTGTATATAGTGTTTGTTTTGCTTATAATGTATTGCTATAATGTACTGTATCCATTTTTTTTTTTAATAAAATAAAAACACAAATTGAACATGGGGATTGTCGTCATTAAGAGTTTTTAAACTACATTTTATACCACAATCTTTTGAATTACAACACGAGTTTGTTCAACACACACACACACATCTCACGAACTTTAATATTTTTTTATTGTTTTGTCAGAAAAGCGTAAACATAAAAAAGAAATATTTGCTTAAGGCAGTTTGTACATCAGTATTTTCCACCATGCCTTTTGTCACCTGCTAGATGTACACACACAGATTCTAAATATCCGATTCACAAAAGTACAGACATGAGATATTGTTTTACTTGTTCCTTTACAATAACGTTCTATAGGAGCCATTACTGCATTAGCAAATGTATCAAACAGCTCTGCATCACTGGTTACAGTATTCACACATGAACACCCATGTGGTCCCTAATGGTTGTAAAATATACTTTTGACAGTCATTTACACGGGGAGGAAGAAGCATTATTTTTCGGCTAGTCAAAGGTAATCTCGTTTGGAAGAGAATGTGTAATGAGTTGGGACCAAACGGAACGGGAGCACGAATGACGTTCATCTTAACTATATTATCAATACCAAAGCAAAATAACCATTAGGCAATAAGAAGCAATGCACACGACAAGGAGGAAGATTGAGATGCAAGGAGAAAGTTAAGGAACCCAGTTGTTATTATTAAGAGTATGCCTCCATGATATGGAAACTTAAAGAGCATTTAACAACACAAGAAACTAGTTAAACTCGTTATGTTGTAGACGGCACACAACACAGACAGACACACACGCACACACACACACACATGAAAACAAACCAGGTTTACACTCTAGATGATATCGTACTCAATTTAAATTGCCAGCAAATTGACACCAAATAATTTATATCTGGAATTGTGAATTGCAAAAAGAACACACATACTCCTCCCGCCCATGCAGACGTGTAGGCGGTGTGTGTGTGAGTGTGTGTGTCAGGATGCAAGGCAGACCGATGATCCTAGTGTGTCTTTCATTGAGATTAAACATATCAAGGTGGCTGAAGAATACCTAATAATGATTCATGCGATAAGTGTATGTAAAGAATAATACTCTTTGAACAGTTAAGTGTAGCCTTATCTATTCTATGTGTGGATATATGGGAGCCAGAGGGGCGAGTGTGTGTGTGTGTGTGTGTGTGTGTGTGTGTGTGTGTGTGTGTGTGTGTGTGTGTGTGTGTGTGTGTGTGTGTGTGTGTGTGTGTGTGTGTGTCTTAATAAAGTAGGACTAATAACAGTGGCGTTGGAAAGCAGGCCAGGCGGCCAGCCAGTAGACCAAATGAGTAATCCCTCAGGAGACCAGACACACAGACCACCCCTCACGCCTCCATCTGTGTGACTGCGGATATGCAGTAGATTCACCCATCGAGAGTCCCACTGCTCAGAGACGCCAGGGTGACGGGGAGCGAAATGACAGAACGGAGAAAGAGATGAGGATAGATGGACGATAGCAGACAGTAGAGAAGATAGAAGCCCAAAAGCCCCCAAAACCATGTGAAAGTAGAAGGTTCATTGTGTCATTTGCATACGTGTTGTTTGTGTGTCCGGTGATGAAGTGGTGCTTGTCGGCCCTTCACCAATAGAGCAGGACAAGCCCAGTGAGTCTTGAGAGGATCTGAAATGTGGAGTTGGTAGCACCTTCTTAAGAACACCACTAAAGAACAAGCAGGACTGACTGTACCTTCCCCCCCTTAAATCATTGGCTTTTCAGACTCATTATTGTTTTAAATGAAGACCAATTCAATTAAATCAAGTCATGGGTCTTCCAATAGCTCTCGTCCCGGGTCAATAATTGGTGCAATATTTTCTTTTTAGATTTTTCTCCCCTCCCCTCCCCCACAGTGACGTCCATTTGAATACACCGAGAACATGGCCGCCTCATACGTCACTGGCATGGCATGGCCATCTTCCTCTTCAGTTACACAGTCTTCCTCGCCGTCAGCACCCTGATGATGCAGCCCACGCCCCCTGCCGAGAGAGCCTGGGAGGAGAGAGAGAAACACTTAGGGGCCGGGCAGTCGGAGGAGCCGTTGGACAGAGTCACCAGGCATGACTGAGCGAACTCAAACAAAATCAACTTTGGTATCGTCTTCTTCATTCATTCATTCATTCATTTTTCTCATTTAGAAAAAACCCTGATCTGTTTTATTTGTCCATGCTCTTAAACAATGCACCAAACCACCTTTCTGCTTTTAGGATAATTTGAAGTAAGCCCCATTTGGTTCAAAGCGGTGTGTCTACATTTGGAAGTCAAGTGGGTTGTGTTTCCAATGTCATACCGCAGCGCTATAACGTGAACAAGCACTGCTCAAAACCCTTAAACCATTACCAGCTATTATCCATATTAAACACAGAACAAGAACACCAATAGAATCTTCCGGCATGTGTCGTCCTTCCTGCTACGAGACGCTGCCCGGCTCGTCTGGTGTGAGATCCGCGTTACATTGAAGCTCCGCTGTAACAACGAGTCGGACTTGGACCCACAATGGCTACCAGACTTCGTCCCCTCAGCACTCACTTGTGATTTTAGTAGTTTAGCTTTTTGAAGCGATGAAGTTTTTATCCAAAGGCAGTGTGCCTACTGAACAGCTTGGAGTGCTGCCACTTTCACTTTCATAACACGGTCATTAAGATTACACATACATACTTTGCTGGACTCATTACAGCTACTGCACTGTACTCATGATGCTGCTGCACTACTGGCACTTTAAATGCTTTTAAAGATTTTTGTAATATTATTATGTATATTATTTTGATGGTGTTGTTTTGGAGATGTAAACTGTGGGAGGGAATGGGGAGTAAACATTCCAATGTGCTTGTTACAAATGGCCAATGTGTCTTGAACCGTTTCAGAAATGTAATGGGGAAAAAAACAGACTAATCTGTCAACTAAAGTCTAATGATACCACGTGGTGCCACTAGTACATTGTGTGGGGAGAACCCCACACAATGACACTGAAACCCTGACACACGTTTTCAGATCATCTGGTGTTACAAAGCCAGCAAATGACATTGTTTCTCATGTGCTATTTAAGGAGACTTGAATCGTGAATTTCCACCGATACCGATAAGATCTCTGGAACCCAAATATCAGCGCAAATTAAAATGGGCTCTGGGACGTTCCTGTACCTTCTCGTGCCACTGCAGGAGCACCGCGCTGCTGTTCTCCGACGGCTTCTCGAAGCCTTTGTAGATGTACTTCATGAGCAGGTCCACGCCGTTCTTGTCCAGGGACTGCACCGCCTTCTCGATGTCGCTGCTCTTGAAGGAGCTGAGCACCTTGAGGACCAGACCTTCTGCCCGTTCCTGGACCGAAAAAAGGAGGAGGAGGAGGAGGAGGAGGAGGAGGAGGAGGATGATGATGACGCGGATACGACATCAAGGTATAAACCCTTTCTTCCATTCCACAAAGTTTCACACTTAACCTTGACACATTGTGAATATGGGTGATGATGACGATGAAGGACGCTGCACGGACATACCTTGACGTTCTGGTTCTTGGTGTTGATGGGAGGGTTCTTCAGCACTGCCTGCAGTGCTTCCATGAGGTTTCCCGTGGAGAGAAAACGTTAAGGAAGACAACAACAGTGTCAACAGAGTACAACTAAAGTCAACTAAAAAGGGCATGTATAACCACCGACCTGGAATCAACTAAAACCGCTTATAAATGACAATATTACAAACTTTGCATATTGATGACGTGAGGGTCATCGGGGCTCATTGACTTATAAGGAATTGCATTGCTGCACTTCCTCAATGGATGATCAGGGGCTGGGCTGGTTTCCTCTTCTAACCCCCACCATCCACCACCCAGGTTTATGTAGGTTTGTTCTTTTAACCGTGGCATTTTATTTTAATAATTCAAATTACCTTCTCTGTAAAAAGGTACATTCCTCATCAGCAATCTCTCTGTGGAATGTTACGAAGAAGACAAGTCTGGACAGCAGCTGGCCTCACAACCCCTCACACCATAACCCTCAACTAGCACAGGATGTGCAGGTTTCATTATATATAAACATATATATATATACACATACATATATATACATCATAACTATCACAAGCGGTGCATTCTCCTGCAGATAGACCTATGTTCTGTGAGCTCAGCGTGTTGATATAAGGATATTGCCTGATGAGGGAGTCCACCTCCGGCTCGTCGGGTCCCAGCTGGTTCTCCCCGGCCTCCTCCTCGTCCACGAATTTGTTCTCGTCGTACGCGTCCACGTCCACCCTCCTGAAGCCGGCGGAGATCGTGTTCTTCGCCATTTTGTTGTTTGTGTTATTTTTGATTACAATCGCAGAATTACAATAGCTATAGGGGGGTTCGGCCTTCCTTCTTCGTTGCTGGCAGCTTCCTTTCCAGTCCTCTACTTCCGCATTACACACCTCGTCGCCGCGCCGCGCCGCGTTCACAATGCGTAATTGCGCCTCACTTTGCGCCTGTAGGTTCGTGTTTCGGCCAGCAGAGGGCGACAAAACCTAAGAAACCGACCAGATGTGTGGGTTGCGCGCTATCAATTCTTGGGTCTGCGACACACACACACACACACACACACACACACACACACACACACACACACACACACACACACACACACACACACACACACACACACACACACACACACACACACACACACACACACGCATACGCACACACATATAAATACACACACGCTCACACACACACACCTGCACACTCACACACACATACACACAGGGGCGTTTCTGGGGGCCCTAGGCAAAATCGCCCTATTTTGGGGGGGGGGGGCTTCGAAAGCACGGCACACACACACACACACACACACACACACACACACACACACACGCACACGCACACGCACACTCACGCATACGCACACACACACACGCACACACACGCACACACGCATACGCACACACACACACACACACACACACACACACACACACACCGAAACCTCCCTTTCACACACAAAGATTGGAATGTTGAGAGAAGGCGAGAGACTAAACGTGGCCTTCAATGATGATCTGTAGTGTCTACCATTTAACTTCTGCCAGTATGTGTGTGTGTGTGGGTGTGGTGTGGTGTGTGTGCGAACGTGTGTGTGTACACGTGTGACCGTGTGTGCGTACGTGTGTGGAAGTATTTTCTTGACTGGGTTGTTACGAGATAATTCCCACGTTTGCTGTAGTAGATGATAGACTCAGGAGGATCCACATCCACTCTATGATGTCATGGTTTTCCTTTGTCAAATGAAGTGGTGTGTGTGTGTGTGTGTGTGTGTGTGTGTGTGTGTGTGCGTGTGTGTGTTTGTATATGTGTGTGCGTGTGTATATATATGTGTGTGTGTGTGTGTGTGTGTATAGGTGCGTGGCCAAGGCCAAAAGAATTATAAAAGACATTGCCCACCCCAGCCACGAACTTTACTCACTATTACCGTCAGGCAGGCGATACCGCAGTATCAAGTGTCGTACAAATAGGCTTAGAGATAGCTTCCACAGTCAGGTAATCAGGCTGCTGAACAAGGGCGTATAACATATAACAATGTATATTTTATTACATTGATTTATATATATATATTGCTCTTTTCTGTGCTGATTTTTGCATTTTATAAATTGCATTTTTTATTTTTATTTTATATTCTTTATTCTATTTTTTATTCTATTTTTTATCTATTTTTATTTTATCTTATTTTATAACTGCTGTCTGTCGTCGGGTATTGCACACAAGAATTTCACATCACTGCTTTATACTAAACTGTAAACTGTGAAGTGACAATAAACTTGACTTGACTTGACTTGACTTGATGTGTGTGTGTGCGTGTGTTTGTATATGTGTGTGCGTGTGTGCGTGTGTCTGCGTGAGAGGGGGTGACTTCCCCCTCATTTTGGGGGGCCATAAGGCAGACTTTATACTGTGCTAATGTAAACCTTACTCATCTTCATTTGAAACACAGACATTTGGGCCTAAACACAGAGGCTCTTATCCGTGGTTTTTTTAAAAGCTTTGTGAGGCGGTCACCCGATTTCCCCAACGGAAGACCACCTTTCACCCAGAGACCCTCACCCCGCTCACCCCGCCTGTGGTTCACTTCGATGTTAAAGCCCATTTCATCGTCTCCGCTGAAGGAAGGCATGAAGAAATTGAAATGCCTGCGACAGTTTTTCCGAAAAGTACAGTATGTGGTCTAGACTGGGGGGGGGGGGAGCAAATGTAAAACAAACACTGTCTTATTTCCCATACTGGTTCCAGACGTAGACGTGGATTTCCCATATCATGTCCCCTCCCTCGAGGGCAGAGGCGTTCCGGCCCGAGGCCGTGAGCCAGGGTTGCTCACTGCCCACTGGACACGCCGCTCAGCAACCTCCTGAACCTCCTGGCTGAGAGGAAAGGGATTGCGAAAGGCCGGACACACACACACACACGTACACATGCTCACACACACACACTCACACACGCCTACACACGCACACGCACACACACAGAAACACACACACAAAGAAACACACAGAAACACACACACACACACAAACACAGAAACACGCGCGCAGGTACACACACGTACAGTTATGTGGAGGCACCTGTATGCAAGCGCACTCGTGCATCTTGTGCATCGTGTACGCGGTTGCGAACTTGCGTGCATTCGCCATGAGTGTCGTCGGAAGTCCGGGGCGCGGTCCGTCCGTTGCCATGCGCGTGACTCAGCCCAATCAAAGGTGAGCAGCGTGCAGGTACTCGACCCTATTATCCGCTCCTCCGATGGACCGTTGAAGGGCAGAGGCCGTTTATTCTCTTTCGTGTCACACTTCAAAGGCGCTGCGCTGTGTGTGTGTGCGTGTTTGTATATGTGTGCGCGCGCGCGCGCGTATGTGTATGTGTATGTGTATGTGTATGTGTGTGTGTGTGTGTGTGTGTGTGTGTGTGTGTGTGTGTGTGTGTGTGTGTGTGTGTGTGTGTGTGTGTGTGTGTGTGTGTGTGTGTGTGTGTGAGTGTTTAAGGACACCTCGTGTGAACAGAGGGAATACGGCAGGGCAGCGGGCCAGGGGGTTCCGTGCCAGTAACGAAGCGTCGCACCGTAGCAAAGCTTTCTAATTATATAATGAGCGCTCTCCTCAGGTGAGGATATCGCTTTTGGATGACGATTTAATTGGTCCAAGTAATGATTTACTGGAACAGAGAGGGTTAGAGTTAGGGTTAGCGTTAGGGCTCTGGGTGGCCGTGTCTCGTGTGGAAACGAGTGTGTCTGTCTGTCTGGTCTGTCTGTCTGTGTGGCTCATCCAGTTAAATCTCCCAGCAATTATTGTAGGCTACACAAAGGTGTCTCATCAGAATATGTGTTGGTAACGTGTGTGCGTGCGTGCGTGTGTGCGTGTGTGCGTGTGTGTGTGTGTGTGTGTGTGTGTGATGTGCGTATGTCACAATGTCTGTTACGTTGTCATTACAATACCGTGGAACAATGTTTGTAACGTACTAAGTCATCCATGTTCACTTCAGACTCGTGGTTATAAAACCGTTAGACTATCTCTTTTTAGGGGGGGGGGGGGTTATTGTTCCATTTTTTGTTGCGTGGAATATTATAATATTACCTTTAATTCATTAATGTGCTTTCACAAGACGCATTAACATGTACTTAAATCAAACAGAAACACGTGTTTTAACGTACACAACCTGGTCCCCTTTATTTGAACACCTCAACAGCATGTCTGTAAACACAAGTAGAAGCTAAAAACCTATAGATCCATATGAAACCTATACGGAACCCCACTTCTATAAAGTCATAGATGGCATAATACTAATAGCAACAACACACATGACATCACACACTACTAATCACACAACAACAACAGCTCCCTTTTGACACATTCATATACGGCCTCTCACCGCGAGTATTAGTTAGAACACGGAACTACAGTCAAACTCAATTCTGGTCAGTTTCATAATAAAAAGAAAATAAAATAAAAATTCAGAGAAAGAGAGAAATAGAGAGTGGGATTAAAAGGGCGGCGAAATAACACAACTCTTAACAGACGAGCTGGGCGTCGTCTGTCCTCAGGGTGAGACATTCCACCGGAGGACCCGCAGGTGGAGGTGGAGGTGGAGGGAGGACCCGCAGGTGGAGGTGGAGGTGTAGGGAGGACCCGCAGGTGGAGGTGGAGGTGGAGGGAGGACCCGCAGGTGGAGGTGGAGGTGGAGGGAGGACCCGCAGGTGGAGGGAGGACCCGCAGGTGGAGGTGGAGGTTTAGGGGTGGACCCACAGGTGGAGGTGGAGGGGTGGACCCACAGGTGGAGGTGTAGGTGGAGGGGTGGACCAGCAGGTGGAGGTGGAGGTGGAGGGAGGACCCACAGGTGGAGGTGGAGGGGAGGACCCGCAGGTGGAGGTGGAGGGTGGACCCGCAGGTGGAGGTGGAGGGTGGACCCGCAGGTGGAGGTGGAGGGGTGGACCCGCAGGTGGAGGTGGAGGGTGGACCCGCAGGTGGAGGTTGAGCGGTGGACCCACAGGTGGAGGTGGAGGGTGGACCAGCAGGTGGAGGTGGAGGGGAGGACCAGCAGGTGGAGGTGGAGGGTGGACCCGCAGGTGGAGATGGAGGGTGGACCAGCAGGTGGAGGTGGAGGGGTGGACCCGCAGGTGGAGGTGGAGGGTGGACCAGCAGGTGGAGGTGGAGGGGAGGACCAGGAGGTGGAGGTGGAGGGGTGGACCCGCAGGTGGAGGTGGAGGGTGTCAGATTACAGGTGGGTGTAGTGTTGTTCCCCCCCCCTCCCCCTCCGGCGGCGGCAGCACCGCCGTCGTTTCCAAGAAGCCGCCATTTAAAGTAACGCCTAACTTTCAACACCCCATCCCACACACCCCCGCCTTCACACACACACACACACACACACACACACACACACACACACACACACACACACACACACACACACACACACGCACGCACGCCTCATCCATCTCCACCATCACGCTACACTATCACACCCCCATCCCCCACCCTCTGCTCTGCCCCAAAGGCAGTGATCGTGAAAGCAGAACCACCATACACATGAACGAGAGAGACACACAGAGAGAGAGACACAGAGAGAGAGAGACAGAGAGAGAGAGACACAGAGAGAGAGAGAGAGAGACACAGAGAGAGAGAGAGACAGAGAGCGAGAGACACACAGAGAGAGAGACATAGAGAGAGAGAGAGAGAGAGAGAGAGAGAGAGACACAGAGAGAGAGACAGAGAGAGAGAGACACAGAGAGAGACAGACAGAGTGAGAGAGAGACAGCAAGAGAAAGAGACAGAGATTGCGAGACAGAGATATAACAAGAGAGAGATAGACAGACAGAGAGAGACAGAGAGAGAGACAGAGAATGCGAGAGAGAGAGAGATAGAGTGAGAAAGAGATAGAGAGAGAGAGTGAGAAAGACAGAGAGAGAGAGAGAGAGAGAGAGAGAGAGAGGAGCAGGGGGTGAGACGGGTCTATGTGGGGAATTGAGGTTTATACTGCAATACCGGTGGAGGAAATTGCAGGAGAGACACAACTTCTGTCACTTAACACAGGGGGCAAGCCTGAAACAACACAGTCAGGAAAAGACACACACACACACACACACACACACACACACACACACACACACTCACACACACACACACACACTCACACACTACCTATACATAAGACCCCACTGCAGAGAAATGAACAAGAGTGAAAGCAAGATAGAAAAAGTAAGATGGAGAGAAAGAGAGAGGGAGATAAAAAGAGAGGGAGAGAGAGTGACAGAAAGAGAGAGAAAGAGGAGAGAGAGAGAGAGAGAGAGAGAGAGAGAGAGAGAGAGAGAGAGAGGGGGGGGGGGGGGGGAGAGAAAGAGAGAGAGAGAGAGAGAGAGAGAGAGGGGGAAAGAGAAAGCGAGAGAAAGAGACACAGAGAGAGAGAAAGCGAGAGAGAGCGAGAGAGAGAGAAAGAGAAAGAGAGACCGAGAGAAAGAGAGAGACAGATAGACAGATACAGGAGCTCGTGAAGCAGGAGAAAGTAAGAAGGGACCGTTGCTATGGTTTCCAGTCTTGTGTTTCGTAAAACATTGGCGTCATTACGAGGGACACACCCTACAGGGGAGGGGGGAGGGTGGGGGAGAGAACTCCTTTGCTTCAGGTGAGTAAACACCATTGAGATGTTTGAGGTATTTCACTTAAGTTCCACTTGGTGTGTGTTGGGGGTTGCCATCAAACAGCCCCCCCCCCCCCCTGGCCTCAGAGGGGCTCCTCTTCCCTGTTCAGATGAGTCATCCAGCGGAAACCCAAACCCCCACACAATGCCAGATTTTCTCTTTTTTGCCGTGTCACAAACTCGGGAACTAGGAAAATGAAAGTTATACAGAAGGGGAAATAGAAAGACAAATAAAGAGAAAGACCTGCTGGGTGTACCGCAGAAGGGGGTCCCTGCGCATTCACATTGGTTTTTTTGTAACGAAAAAAAAATAGAATAAAAGTTTTGCAAAAGCCATCATCACATTTTCCAAAACGAAAATACTAACCGTAGGACACTGTTAAGGACAGGTGTCACTCGCTCAAGAGCAGCCCTTATCGCTAAGTGTCCCCTTCAACGCTATACCCTCCGTGGGTTAGGGGGGTGGGGGTGGGGGTGGGGGGGTTGAGGGTTTTAGCCGGCGTGTCTCGCTTGAGGAACTTCTTGTTGCGGATCTCGTTCAGGGACATGGAGACGGAGCAGCGCGCCGGGCTCTCCTTCCGGTACCCGATGCTCTCTTTTATCGCCTCCTTGATCACCTGGAGGGGTTGGAAAACACAAGCGGCCCGTGTCACTGTATAGTAAACACTGTATAGTAAACACTACGTACACACCACACACACACGCGCGCGTGCGTGCGTGTGTGTGGGGGTGTGTTTGTGCTTCTTGGTCACCCCTTCACGGACGCCCGGTGTATCTTTATTAAAGTAGTAGTACTTATAGGCCCTTATAAACAAACAGGCGGGCGGACGTGTACAAACGCTACAGGTACAGGGTTTTCCACTTCTGCCTTGTTGTACGTCAATCTGACATAAAAATGTCAGATTGTGTTCCCTGCGTTAAGGTCACACTTAGCGTGTCCCGCACGGCAAGGACCCGACCCGCGCAAGCCCCTACGACAGCGTGCTACGCTGGGCTACATGGAGCTGACACCGATAGCGCCTTGAGTAACACGAAACCCCTTCACACACAGAGAGCCTCAGGCAGCCTGAGCCTGAGGCAGCAAGACCCAACTTGGTAACCTGGGACCTTAGTGGCATTACTGTGGGAAGGAACAGGGAGGTATACAGTGTCTATATATAGCACACGCGTGAAGTCAAGTCAAGTCAAGTCAAGTTTATTGTCACATCAAAGTTATACGCAAAAAACGGTGCAAATCTTATGTGCAATACCCGACGACAGCAGTTATAACAAAAAATAATAGAATAAAAAATAAGTAAAAAGTACAAACTGTATAAAGTTAAATATATAAAAATATAAAAATGCATATATAAAAAGGTCAAAATGCTAAATGAAGGTCACACAATGACACAATGACACAATGGAGGACTACGACTAGTGTGAATAGGACAAAACACATGTCTGTGTGTGTCTGTGGCGGCAGTATAGCTCAGGAGGTAGAGCGGTCGCCTCGCAACCGGAAGGTTGCTGGTTCGATCCCCGGCTCCTCCTAGCAAAGACTTTGGAGGCCTCCTTGGGGAAGACACCCTGACCCTAACTGCTCCCCGGGGGGCGCTGTATGAATACCTGATAATATAGCTAATACTAGGATGGGTTAAATGCAGAGAACTCATTTCACTGTATGTTCACATGTATGGGACCAATAAAGAGGATTCAATCCTCCAGATGTGTGTGAGTGTGTACTTAACACCCAACATACTTTTAAGGCTTGCTATTAAATCTGAATAGACAACATGTCCACTGTTCATCCTTCTCCTCCTCCTTATTTAAATTCTACACATTATTCCATTATTGTTTTTAATTAGGGTCTGAGACCGAGGTCGTCGAAGACCCTATTGAAATCGTATTTTAGTATTTCGCGCGCACTTTTGACCCCCGCAACATATGTGAAAACTCACCAAATTTTGCACGCGCGTCAGAAGTGTCGCAACTTAGATGTGTAATTGCTTCCCCAACTTTGCGTCCAAAAATTGCGTAGGCCACGCCCACTTCCGTTTTTAACGTTAAGTCCACAACACTTTAACTTTCCCGTAAACGAACAAAACTCGCGACGCATATCTAGGGTGCAGAGACAAACAAAAAATGCTCTTGGAGGGATTTAAAATTACGTACAGGAAGTCGGCGTCGGGAAAAACGCCATTTATCGCGTTTTTCGTCCTCCGTACTTTAACGAACTCCTCCTAGGGACTTTATCCGACAGACTCCAAATTTGTCGGGTAGCGTCTCGAGACATGGGCGACCTAAAGTTATCCAGGAAATTTTTTTCTTTCGCACGCCGTAGCCGTGATTTGGCGCCAAATTTCGCGTTCGCTCCATGCCAGGCCATCCCTGGCCATGGAACACGATGTTGTCTTAACTCGATGGAAAATGGTCCAAACGGCACCAGACTTCAGATGACAGTCAATGGTCCGGCCCTCGACACCTCAATATGACAATAGTGAGTTTTCCTCAAAAGCGGTTGTCCGAACTCAGACCCGCTCAACGCTGCTCGCAGCTTTAATTATTATTATTATTATTATTATTATTATTATTATACAATGAGGATATGCATCACATTACAGTCATTTAGCAGACGCGTTTGTCCAAAGCGACTTACAATAGTGCGTCCAACAAAGTTAGGTAAGAAAACAACTCGTCACCAGAAGTCAAAAGGGGACTTCATTCCTCAAAGAACTGAACCAGTGCTGCAGGTAAAAGTACCATAAGTTGACAAACAATGGAACAATATCGAACTAAAATCTAACTAACTAACAAGCAAACAATCGACTTCGTAAAAAGCTAGTAACGCTAGTAAAAAGGTGATAAGAGGATGCGCTAGGAGGAAGGATCCAGGTAGTGTTTCCTGAAGAGGTGAGTTTTCAGTGACTCTGCGGTCCTTACGTCTGTGGGAAGTTCATTCCACCGCTTTGGGGCCACAGAACAGAGCTACTGCTACTCTCTCTCTCTCTCTCTCTGTTGACATCTCAACAGAGGCGTGTTCATGCATGTGCAGCAGGTGTCTAATACCGTTTTCACACTGCATACGGTATCGACTTGCGCATTACTTGCCAGTGCGAAAGCAAAAGCGAAACAAAACTAGTTTCGCAGCGCCGCGAATACCCTATTTAAGCCCAGTGTGAAAGCTATACAAGCGTGTGCCTCCACACTGCATGACCAGGTGCCATGAGATGCAAGTGCTGACTGACCTGCAGGTTGTTGAGCGTGTTGAACTCCATGAGGTCCTGCAGCTGGGTGAAGGCCAGGTTGGAGTACTGGAAGTTGAAGGTGGAGTACGGCGTCTCGGGGTCGTCGAAGATGTCAAAGTCTGAATATTCCTTCTCCGCCTCAGTCTCTCTCGGAACGCCTTGGAATAGGACACCACAGAGCGGAACAGAGGTTATATTTCTTAAAATTAAAAAAAAAATTTGGTTTATTTATTAATTTTAATCTAACCCTATTTGCAACACTGGAGGTTGCAAATAGTGTACATGTAATAATGTCAACTATAATAATGTAGTAAATGTAGTAAGTACAAATCTATCTCCCCATTCCCTCCCGCAGCATGAATTTCCTTCAATAATACAATACTAAGGGAGGAAGGGAGGTAGGTAGGTAGGGGGGAGGGAGGTAGGGGGAGGGAGGGAGGGAGGTAGGTAGGGGGGAGGGAGGTAGGGGGAGGGAGGGAGGGGGGTGGGAGGTAGGGAGGTAGGTAGGGGGGTGGGAGGTAGAGGGAGGGAGGTAGGGGGAGGGAGGGAGGGTGGTTGGGGGGAGGGACGGAGGATGGAAGGGAGGGAGGGAGGGAGGGAGGGGGAGGGAGGGAGGGAGGGAGGGAGGGGGGAGGGAGGGTGGTTGGGGGGAGGGAGGGAGGAAGGAAGGAAGGGAGGTAGGTAGGTAGGGGGGAGGGAGGTAGGGGGAGGTAGGGGGAGGGAGGGAGGTAAAACATGTCCAGTAAAACATTGTCACAAATGACTGATTTGGGAATGTCCAATTACTCCCATAACCCACCACCTCACCAAACATAACTCATGAATACCGGTAAAGAAAGGCAAACTTATTTAACTGTAAAATGAATTGCCTGCCCACACACACACACACACACACACACACACACACACTTTTCCACAGCTCGCATCTCTCACCACATCTGTGCCTCATCACCGCAAACATATTTCAGTCGCCAACGAGAGTGTATTGTCATTTATGTTTGGAGGGAACAGCTTACTTCATTGTGAATATGTAGCATACCGCACTTTTACTACACTGAGGAGATGAGTTTGTCTGAGGCCATGGTGTGTCTTTGAATGCTGAGGATTTATGATCTGTTTATTCACAGTGCAGTGAGATCTTTCTCCAGTGCACCTGGCCACACACACACACACACACACACACCCACGCATGCACGCAGGCATGCACTCACACACACACATGCACGCAAACACACACACACACACGCACGCACGCACGCACGCACACACACACACACACACACACACACACACACACACACACACACACACACACACACATTACTTTCACCATGTAACTGTGATGCTCTACCAAAGAGGAATGCAAAAGACCACTCAAGATGAGGGGCCCCTCACTTTAAGTGAAACCGGAAAGCATTCCTCACCGACCATACATAGTTAAATCCCGGCATCGGACTTACGGAGGAGGTGGGTGTGCCTCAGCGCTGCCATGACGGAGCATAATCATATCCCCCTGTTCCAAAATTTCCATGTTTTTTCCCTGGCACACGCCACCAAAAATCTTCCACAGTTACTGTGAAACTCACCGGGTGCCTTGAATTTTCTGAAGTTGATGTTGACCAGGACAAAGTGGATGATCGTGGGACAGTTTCTCTCCCCCTTCTTGGGCTTGAAGACGTAGCATTCTTTCAGACCCTCGCGGTCAAAAACCTTGGGATCAATCTTGGGGAAAGGCAGCTTGTTCATCCGAGCCCACTTCTCCGCCAGTAGGAGCTCCTTAAAAAAGGTTTCAATTGTACAAATTGGAAAAATGCGGATGTGGATTTATGTAATTAACTCTTAAAGCCCAAAGCACACAAAGAGCTAATGTCGATTAATATGTGTAGCTAGCATTATCTGGGTTTTAATCTGAGGCATATTGTAGCGTACAACTGCATACAATTCATGATGCATAGTCATCTTGTAACATCAGAACTAATCCAACACCCAAAGAACTTAGATTGAATCACATTGGAACAAAGCAGAAGGAGCAGCGTGAAATTAGTGTGCTGTAGGATTCCTTCGTACAGGACGCAATTCTAAAACTATTATTTTGCATCTGTGCCGACAACATGCGCCGTGCACGTTAACCCCAAGATAAAAACCCTCCAATCCATAGAATAGACAGAGAATAGAGTTCCAGTCACCTAAACAAGACCCAAAATAAACCCTCAAATAAATGCGTCACCACGGATACCACTCTGACCTTGAAGGGCGGGCTGGAGTCGCTGGGCCGGGCGGAGAAGTCGAAGGAGATGATGAGGTCGACGCCCCGCTGGGCCCGCAGCACCAGGGGGAAGGGGAGGTTGTAGGTCAGACCGCTGTCCACCACGTGGATCTTCTTGCTCTTCACGTCCAGGGGCTCGTAGATGCGCACAAACTCGTCAGGGTCTGGCACCACGTTTCGGACAAAATGACACGATCACATTTAAAGAGGGTTCGGCAAAAAAATCTATTATTCATGTGTAATGACCTTAGTCGGTTAAAGGTAAGATGCCCCTTTATTAATCCTGTAAGGGGAATTCAGCAGACAAAATTGTTAAAATGTTAAAATGGACTGCATTTATGGACTGCATTTATATAGCGCTTTTCTAACCAGTACGGCCACTCAAAGCGCTTTACAAGCCTCGCTCACACTCATCCTCAACTCAAAAATCAATGCAAGGCGACCACCAGCAGTTAAGGGTTAGGGTGTCTTGCTCAGGGACACCTTGACATTGGGCTAATAGGAGGAGGAGCCGGGGGATCGAACCAGCAACCTTCCGGTTGTCAGACGACCGCTCTACCTCCTAAACTACTACCCAAAATCATACTGCTATGGCTACTACTTCTAATTCTATCAATGTATATTCTGTTACATTTAGTAGAAGTGAGTCTTGTTTTGTTATTTGTCCATTATGAGTTTATAAAAATAAATACAATTAAAATAATCAACTGTTGTTTCCCATTCTTTAAGTACAGGTCAGTTTGTCACAGATGGCTTCTGTGTGTGTGTCTGCTGTGATGATCACAAATAAAAATGTCGTGGGATTGAAAAGCAATGACTTATGTTATGTTACCAGTGACAGCGTCCACCTCGTCCTCCGGGGAGGTGGCGTTGTCCACCAGTTCGTTGAAGGAAGAGACGGGGATGCTGGCATTCAGGGCCAGGCCCAACATGAAGTTATGAACCTGGGGGGGGGGGGGAGGAGGAGGCAGAGGACGGGACCTCAGCATTAGGACCATATCTGATGATTATATATATACGTATGTGTGTAAAATACAACTGAATATTGCTCTTGAATTGTTATGAATTGTTATATTGAATTGTTAAATATATATATACCCTCCCTACCCACTACTCCCCACATTGTCACCTTCCGTAGTAACCTGAAAACTCTCTCTCCCTCTTCTCTCTCTGCATCTGTCCTCTCCTCACTACCATCCCCCCAACAATTCTCTCTCTTGTCGGTAGAGGAAGCCTCCTCCACTCTGACTTCCTCTCTCTCCTCCTCCTTCGACTCTCTCTGTCCTCTCACCTCCAGACCAGCACGAGCCTCTCCTCCACCTCCTTGGCTGTCCAAACCTCTGCGGGCTCATAGAGCAGAGCTACGGGCGGCTGAGAGAAAATGGAGGAAATCTGACTCATCTGATGATCTTGCTCACTACCTCCATCTCCTCTCTGGCTTCACCTCCACGGTATCAGCTGCTAAATCTGCCTTCTACCGTACAAAAATCAACTCTTCTGCCTCTAACCCCAGGAAACTTTTCTCCATGTTCTCTTCCCTCCTCAACCCCCCCTCCCCTCCCCCTGCCTCCTCCCTCTCAGCTGATGATTTTGTCACCTTCTTTACGAAGAAGGTGAACGACATTACCTCCTCCTTCACCCCCACCGCTTTCCTCCCTCCCTCTTCTCCCACCCCCGCTAACCTTACCTGTTTCAACCCCCTCTCCCCTGATGAAGTTAACAAACTTGTGACATCTAACCACCCTACCACCTGCCCCCTTGACCCAATCCCTTCCTCTCTTCTCCAGGACATCTCGGGCGATATCCTTTCCTTCCTTACCTCCCTAATTAACACCTCCCTTGATGCAGGCCTGTTTCCGGCAGCCTTCAAGACAGAATCAAGCCGCTCCTCAAGAAACCATCCATGGACACCACTGATGTCCAAAACTACAGACCGGTATCTCTCCCATCATTCCTGTCCAAAACCCTTGAACATGCTGTCTCCTCACAACTTTCATCCTATCTCTCCCAGAACAACCTACTCGACCCTCACCAGTCAGGCTTCAAGGCTGCGCACTCCATGGAGACGGCACTGCTCGCAGTGACAGAGTCTCTTTGTGATGCCAAAAGCTCGTCCCTCTCAGCCGTACTGATCCTTCTCAACCTGTCTGCGGCGTTCAACACAGTGAACCACCAGATCCTTCTCTCCACTCTCACCGAGCTTGGAATCGATGGAACTGCGTTATCCTGGTTCACCTCCTACCTCGCAGATCGCACTTATCAGGTCACATGGAACGGTTCCCTGTCCAGACCCTGCACCCTGGACAGCGGAGTCCCCCAAGGCTCAGTATTGGGACCCCTTCTGTTTTCTCTTTACACTAAATCTCTAGGCTCTGTAATCACATCTCATGGCTTCTCCTATCACTGCTATGCAGATGACACTCAACTGTTTCTCTCCTTTCCCCCCTCAGAAACCCAAATCGCAACGCGCATCTCTAAATGCCTGGCCGACATCAGCAGATGGACAGCCACCAACCACCTGAAGCTCAACCTTGACAAGACTGAGCTCCTCTTCATACCGGGGAAAGACTGCCCTCAGATGGACCTACTGGTCACCATCGAGAACACCCAAGTCTCCCCCTCAACCACAACAAGAGACCTTGGTGTGGTGCTAGATGACCAGCTGTCCTGCAATGCCAACGTCACCGCGGTGGCCTGATCTTGCAGATTTGCCCTCTACAACATCCGCACGATCCGGCCCTTCCTCACACGTGAATCGGCGCAGATCCTGGTCCAAGCGCTCGTCATCACCCGCCTCGACTACTGTAACTCTCTCCTGGCGGGACTCCCCGCCTCTGCAACCAAGCCCCTCCAACACATCCAGAACACAGCAGCACGCCTGGTATTCAACCTACCAAAATTCTCCCACGTGACCCCTCTCTTCCGCAATCTCCACTGGCTTCCGGTAAATGCTCGCATCAAGTTCAAGACTCTGGTACTGACCTTCAGGGCCGTCAATGGAACTGCCCCAACCTACCTCCAAACGTTGGTCAAGCCCTACAGCCCAGCCAGAGCGCTCCGCTCAACTTCTGCCAGGCGACTTGTTCGACCTTCACTGAAAATAACCAAGCATCGCTCTTCCAAGAACCAGCTCTTCACGGCTCTGGCTCCACAGTGGTGGAATGAACTCCCGTCTCATGTCAGGACGGCAGAGTCTCTCACCAGCTTCCGCAAGAGACTCAAGACCCACCTGTTCAGAGTCCACCTGGACTCTCCATGAACCCTCCTTCTCCTTTGTGAACCCCTAACTTGCTTAAGTCCTGACATTAATAGCTCTTAGCATGTTGCATATGTTAGCAAGTGTATATCCTTAATGTTGATAACACGCTCTTATCACAGCTACTTAAGCAGGTGACCTGGCAGTACGAAATTGTGTTATTCATCTTGTTAATATGAATGCTTGTGAACTGCTCTATTTTTATGTTCGCGTACCTCAGCGTTATGCTATTGTCTACTTCAACAAATGTACTCCTTGTAAGTCGCTTTGGATAAAAGCGTCTGCCAAATGTCCTAAATGTAAATGTAAATGTAAAATATATATATACATATATATATATATGTATATATATATACAGTATTTATGGAAATGACATTGATTAGATGAGACTAGATCAGGTTATATTTGTATTTGATTTGGGATATACATAATGGGATTACAATATATTACATTTACATGATTTTACTTCTACTGTCTAAATGTCTAAATTACTTTTCATGTCTAGACGAGATATGACTACCGGTAGATTAGATTAGGGTCTATCATTTTACTTTACTTTAGTTTAGACTACATTCAATTAGAATAGATGACTATCCAAATAGTTTGTTTATTTTAGTTTAGTTATTTAGTTACAGGCCTAACTAATGAACATGACCTGTTTTTATTCCTCTTGTAGAGGCGTATATAATTGCTTTACCTGGGTGAGGCTAAATATAAATAATGTGATATCGTAATGGTGACTTGTTCCTATTTCGATTTGCCGTTGCAGTTCTAATGTATTAATTAACAGACAATGTTTTACATACAATCTATATGAGTGTGCAAGGAAAGGATGTGTCTGAGAGCGTCTTGATGTGGGTGCATGTAGGTGGGGGATGGGGGGGGACATTTATTTCTTTACAAGTGGAGGGACCGTGCAGAACATGCTTGGGAGCCACTGGGGTTAGACGGTATGAGGTTAGATGGAGCACCTTCCCAGCTCTGCCTTCCCGTGTGTTGAATATGGCGGAGTCACTGAACAGGGATGTGATCATGCGTTGTCCCCAGCTGGCCTCTGCGTTGCGGCGGTACTCATCTTCTGCCTGCTGGTTCTCGCTGCCACCTTCACAGCGGAGATATGACGGGATGTTGGGTGAGGGGGGATTTCAGTCTGTGGTGTGTTGTCAAACGAGCCCAGCTGCACTTGCGTTAGTAGGGGAACTTTTAGACTAAAACGCAAACCAACGTCGAAAACATCAATAGTAATAAAGCCAGATAAGTGTACCTAAAATGTACCTGTATCACCCCCCTCCCCTCCAACTCCACATCCTACAGTGCTATAGTCCTCCCTCTGCCCTGTTCTGGGACCTACAGATACAAGTAGGTCTGATACTCTGCCTGTGTGGTGAGGCAGCGTGTAGTAAACGGTGTGCCGTAGTGAGAAACTTCCTCCACATTGTTCCTGTGACCCTTTCAACTTTGGCACAAAGGAACTATTTATCGATAGTTTCCGAGTTCCAGTGAACCAGTGAATGCCAACTATTCATAGCACAGGTGTCACTTTGAAAGCATGCGTGGAATACGCGAGAAACCATGAGGCATGGTTCGACCAGTATTCCACCTGCCATCGTCATGATAAGCATGTCATAAAATATGTTCAGACGTTCCCTCTAGCTCTTTGTTACAAAGCATAGCTGGCCTTGTGTATTAATAGACAGTTTATACAGTTTATATATACAGTATATATATAGACATTATGTATGTACAGTATACTGTATATATATATGCACAGTATAAACAGTATATATACTGTATATATATGTATATATGTGCACAGTATAAACAGTATATATACAGTATATATATATATGTATATATATATATACAGTGTATATATTTGTATACAGTATATATATGTGTATGTATACAGTATATATATGCTGTATATATATATATAGAGTATATATATACTGTACATATATATACTGTATATACTGTTTATATGTACAGTATATATATGTACAATAAATATACTGTATATATACACACCAAGGTTGTGTTCAATTAAGGCCCAGAATAAAACACCAAAGACCAGTGAAACTTAACGTTTAACTTCCCATGACTGAATAAAGGTTTCTCATTTGCACCTTCTATTGAATTCGGAGAAATCTTTGCTTAAACCTTTCAATAAAAGGGGAACTAAAAACTTTTAAAAAGCCATTTCACACTCGTGTTTTGTGAACGGCGCTAAGGTTTTTCTCACCTTTGGGTTGCTCCTCGTCGTGGTCCAAACTGTCCTCTCCCACGATGTGCTGCGGCTTGATCTGTTCTGAGAGAAACAAACCCGCCATGTATTCACGTCACGTCACCCGAGACGCCAATTTGCTCCAACATGCATGGTCACACACACGTATGACTTTTAAAGATGACATCCCTCTCTCTGTCTCTCACGTCGCTTTAAACCAAACGAAAATACACTGTCTGACACCTTATTATAAATGGTCTCTTGTGAGAAACTGATATCTCTGACATCTGACAATATGTCACTTAAACTACAGTGAAAATGCTTGTGTGTGTGTGTGTGTGTGTGTGTGTGTGTGTGTGTGTGTGTATGCGCACATACACAAACATCAGACATCCGTTCCAAAGTCACACCTCCTGTAGCCTCGTAAAAACATAAGTACATTTGCATAAATAAATAAATAAATACATCTTGATATCCACTCGCATCGCAGCCGTGCCATGCAAAGGGAATATTCAAAGTGTCCCTTCTCTTATCTCTGAGTATCACAGGACACTAGCGCTCCACTAGCAGGGAGCGACATACAGTAGGAAAGTATTGTAGTACCTAGCTCCTCCTCCATGGTGCTGCCTCCTGTAGTGTTCTTCACTCCTAGCACGCGGTTGAACAGGATGGAGAAGGCGCTGCCCCACACACCTGGACACACGGACAGGACCGCCACCCATGGAGACCAACGCACACTCGCATTGTGTGTGTGTGCTTGTGTGTGTGTGTGTGCGTGTGTGTGTGTGTGTGTATGTGTGTGTTTGTGTGTGTGTGTGTGTGTATATGTGTGTGTGTGCGTGCTTGTGCGTGCTTGTGTGTGTGTGTGTGTGTGTGTATGTGTGCTTGTGTGTGTGTGTGTGTGTGTTTCTTACCCATGAGAAAGTGCAGCGGGTTCTCTTGGTACTTTTTCACCACCGACCCCATGAAGAACTTGCTTCCAAAGAGGTCAGGGGTCATGAAGGTGCCGTACTTGGCCATGCCGATTTCATAGGGGCTGAACTCCACCCAGTCTGTGTGTTACAGCCCCCTCCCCCGCTTAGCAACAAAATATCAATATGTACTGTATAATGTTTACATATACTGCGACTGTATCAGTAATTCACTTTTACACATCACGTAGTCACTGTGGTATTTACAACAAACGAGGAAACACTGTGGAAATACACGTAATAACTGTTGATGTTCACGCAACAAAAGCATACACACACACACACACACACACACACAACAATTCCTTTTCTAAAAATAGACAGTGTGTCTATAATTGTCTGCAAATGACAAAGAGGATAAGTTATAGGTTGGGTCATTTTGTCGAGAGAATTTCCTCCACCGCTGGGGGAGGCTGCTGCTGCAAGGCACTTCCAAGGAGTTCCGTCTAGCCCTATGTTTAACGTCACAGCTGAAGTGAGTCAACGCCGTCCAACGCACCACTAATAGGTGTTCAGGTGATATTTATAGACACGCATGGTGTCATTCCAACCCGACCCCTACGATACACCTCTCCCTGGCAGGATTACAAAACAGAAGCTTGTCGTTGCCAGGGCAACACGCTCCGGGCAGGTGACTTGGCTGGGCAGGTGACCTGGCTGGGGTGAATTGATTTAACCCCAGTTAGGGCTGCATGTAGGGGGGTGGCAAAGGGGTGGAAGGTTTTCAGGGAAATTTACGAAAATTGACAAAATACCTCGAAAATACATTCTATGTGTTTATGTGTGGTCTTAACCATAAACATTTTGAATGTGTTTACTACTTCATAAGTCGTCCACACCAAGTGTTCTCTTTTGGGGGATTTAGGTTTCACTTTCACCACCACAATAAGGAAACCAAAACCTAAAACTAAAACCTGAAGACTTTGTTCAACGTTCAATCATTTAAGTTCTGCTCATAAATTAACTTTTTTATTTAGTTTAGGAATGTTTTCATGCATGGGTGCTTATGACAAAACTAAATGTTTATATGTGTGTCTGTAAAGGTGCAAAATAAATACAGAAATATAAATAACCCAATATTCCCGTTAATTCCCATATATTCTTTTCATTCCTATGGAAATTTTCCGACTTAGAAAATTCATGACAATTGTGACAATTAATTGCAATTAACAGATTGTTTTGTTCCAAATTGTTTTTATGATATATATTTTTACATATGTTTGTTTCAATAAATGAATTGCAACCTTTATGAATAGCTAATTGCAGAGGGCAAAATGGCGATTTTCGATTAACGTGCAATTCATTGTGTAGTCCTATCCCCGGGTGTATAATACATGCACATTTAATAATAAAACAACAGCAATAGACTTGCCTGCAAACATGAGCTCCGACACGTCAGGCTTGACATGAAGACACGTGAAGAGAGGGAGGGGACACTGAGCATCGCTCAACTTCTCCTGCATGTCGGTCAACTTGGAGTCCATCCTCTGGTGTGTGTGTGTGTGTGTGTGTGTGTGTGTGTGTGTGTGTGTGTGTGTGTGTGTGTGTGTGTGTGTGTGTGTGTGTGTGTGTGTGTGTGTGTGTGTGTGTGTGTGTGTGTGTGTGTGTGTGTGTGTGTGTGTGTGTGTGTGTGTGTGTGTGTGTGGAGAGAGAGGGAGAGAGAGATACATCTTTCAAACTTCTTACATCTTTATGTATTTATATATATATAGAATATACAATATATGTTGATGACACAAGCCAATGTATTGAAACTGTTGAAAACCCTACAGTTTTAGTTCACTGAAAGCCCGCTGAAACATTTGTATATATTTTCTGTTCATTCCAAGCCGTGATGTTGAAAACATCCGAAGAACAACGGGAGAACAATGAGAGAACAATGAGAGAACAGTGGAAGAACAGTAGGATAACAGTGGGAGAACAGTGGGAGAACATTGGGAGACCAGTGAAAGTACAATGAGAGAACATTGTGAGAACAGTGGAAGAACAGTGAGAGAACAGTGGGAAAACAGTGAGAAGAACAGTGAGAGAACAGTGGGAGAACAGTGAGAGAACAGTGAGAGAACAATGAGAGTACAGTAAGAGAACAGTGAGAGAACAATGTGAGAACAGTGGGAGAACAGTGAGAGAACAATGAGAGAACAGTGAGAGAACAGTGAGAGAACAATGAGAGTACAGTAAGAGAACAGTGAGAGAACAATGAGAGTACAGTAAGAGAACAGTGAGAGAACAAGGTGAGAACAGTGGGAGAACAGTGAGAGAACAATGAGAAAACAGTGAGAGAACAGTGAGAGAACAGTGGGAAAACAGCGAGAGAACAATAAGAGTGGAACATTGAGAGAGCATTGAGAGAACAATAAGAGAACAGTGAGGGAACATTGAGAGAGCATTGAGAGAACAATAAGAGAACAGTGCGAAAAATGTGGGAGAACAGTGGGAGAACAGTAAAAAAAAACTGCCAGAGAACAGTGGACGAACAGTGGAATTTCAGTCGGAGAACAGTGGGAAAACAGTTAGAGAACAGTGAAAGAAAAGTGGGAGAACAGTGAGAGAACAATGGGAGAACAGTGGGAGTAAAATGACAGTGAGCTGTGAGAGAACCGTGGGCGAACAGTAGGAGAACAATGAGAAAACAGTGGGAGAACAGTGGGAGAACAGTCGGAGAACAGTGAGTAAAACCGCAGTAGAACAGTGAGAGAACAATGACAGAACAGTGAGAAAACCCTGGGAGAACCATGAGCAAACAGTGAGCAAACAGTGTGAGAACAGTGGTAGAACAATGAGAGAACAGTGGGAGAACAGTAAGAGAACAGTGGGAAAACAGTAAAAGAACAGTGAGAGAACAGTAGGAGAACAGTGTGAAAACAGTAAGAGAGCCAGAGAGAGAGACAGCAAATGGTAGAAGTTTGCCTTTCTTTTGCAGCAGTCTTAGTCTTAAAATAACACAGGACTCAAACCCCCCCGTCTCCTGGGTGGCAGTCCTGTGTTCATCCACACACAATGACTTCCTCCCTACATGTATTTCATCATCTCTTTTCTACGTTCTACATACGCCACCGGACTTCCTAAGTCAGGCAAACATCTCCCGTGCGCCGAACAGCAGCAGCAAGCAAGAGCAGCAGAGGAAATGAAGACAGACAGGAAACAGGAGATAACACGCACACACACAGCGTGTGTCAGAGGCACCAGTCCAGTCCTCCAAAGTGGAGTCCTCCAAAACAAACACATGGGGTCACGCGTCATGCAGAGAGAGAGAGAGAGAGAGAGAGAGAGAGAGAGAGAGAGAGAGAGAGAGAGAGAGAGAGAGAGAGAGAGAGAGAGAGAGAGAGAGAGAGAGAGAGAGAGAGAGAGAGAGAGAGAGAGAGAGAGAGAGAGAGAGAGAGAGAGTCAGAGAGTCAGAGAGCGGGAGTCAGAGAGCAGGAGTCAGAGAGCGGGCCCCTCACCTCTCGTACGAGCGTCTCCCCAATGAGCATGCCGAAGATGTCGGTGAAGGTGACGGGCTGCCCGCAGGCCTTCTTGCTCCACAGGGCTCCGATGTAGTTGGTGATGTGCTGGGGCAGCAGCAGCCGCAGGGGGTTGCTGCTCACACACTTCATCAGCTCCTGGTTGATCTCCTTGGGGCCCTTGGTGGGGAACTCGGGGTGGGAGTACAGTGTGGACATGTACCTGTTGTGGGATGGGAGGAGGAGGAGGAGGAGGAAGTGGAGGAGGAGGAGGAGGAAGAGGAGGAGGGGGAGGAGGAGGAGGAGGAGGAGGAGGAGGAGGAGGAGGAGGAGGAGGAGGAGGAGGAGGAGGAGGAGGAGGAGGAGGAGGAAGAGGAGGAGGAAGAGGAGGAGGAGGAGAGGAGATAAATCAACCCGATTATATTGCCAAATCCAAAGGCACCCGTCACACTCCTTCCCTCCAAGAGAATTAACTCAATATAAATCAGTTATTTTGGGGTCATCTCTAAAATTAGAGATGAACACTAGGAACCCAAATCAAAAATTCATTCAAAAAGAAAGCCCTTAAACTAAACCCATATAGAGAATAGAATCACATCTCAATAACAGTGCAACCTGTTTTCAAAAAGTATTTTCTCCTAACAATGGGAGAGAGAGAGAGAGAGAGAGAGAGAGAGAGAGAGAGAGAGAGAGAGAGAGAGAGAGAGAGAGAGAGAGAGAGAGAGAGAGAGAGAGAGAGAGAGAGAGAGAGAGACGGAAATGCCCTCTTTCTTACTCACTTTATTAATCACCCATTAACTCATGTAGCAAACTAATTGGGTGCAGTGTCTTGTCACAGCATATACGGTGAAGCAGTAATATATAAGCTAATGCATTCCTGGGATACAGTGAGGAGAGGGAGTGTGTGAGTGTGTAGAGAGAGACAACCAATGTGTATGTGTGCATGTGTGTGTGTGTGTGTGTCCATGTGCATGTGTGTGTGTGTGTGTGTGTGCATGTATGCATGTGCGTACGTGCGTGCATGTGTGTGTATGTGTGTGTGCATGTGCATGTATGTGTGTGTGCATGTGCATGTGTGTGTGTGCGTGCATGTGTGTGTGTATGTGTGTGTGTGCATGTGCATGTGCCTGTGTGTGTGTGTGCATGTGTGCATGTGTGCATGTGCATGTGTGTGTGTGTGTGCATGTGCATGTGCGTGTGCATGCGTGTGTGTATGTGTGTGTGTGTGTGTGTGTGTGTGTGTGTGTGTTTATGATTGTAAACTGACCATGTGGATCCTGACAGACCGGCCACGTAGGTGGCACAGTCCAGGACCCCTGACTCGTACAGAGCCTTCATCACACCTGAGAAGCCAACCATGGCTCGGAAACCTCCCCCGGAGCCCACGATGGCGATAACAGGAACCTAGGCACATACAAACACACACACACACTTGTTATTTATTATTTTATCGTGACTATCTTTGTTCAGGAAGTTAGCAGCACGTTCATTTATAACTTTTGCACACTTCTGGAGATCAGATCGACAGTCGCTCGCCGCCTACCGGAGTTTTTTCATTCTTTCGACCCGGACGTCCCGCCCGAAGTCACAGCTGGATTATCTCCGACCATCTTGGGCACGATTACACGCAAGCGTCGCCGGAGGAAGCGAGGGAAGCGAGCCGGCGTGCTAGTCAGGCTGAGATGTCGATCCGATCGCCCCCCACTACCCACCATTCTACTGGCTAATGTACAGTCTCTGGAGCGAGCTACAGGCTCGTATTCAATTCCACCGGGAAACTAAGAACAAAGGCTCTCTCCGGTAAAGATCGGTTCATCAAGAAGTGCATAGATGACGTTGTTCCGACCAAGTCGGTTCGGATATACCCCAACCAGAAACCGTGGATTAACGGCGATGTTCGCGCTGCCCTACACGCGCGTAACGCCGCCTTTGGCTCCGGGAATATGGAGGAATATACGAGAGAGTGGAGGAACAATTCAAGAGCCACGACGCGAGGGGTATGTGGCAGGGGCTACAGATGATAACGAACTTCAGAGGGAGAACCAGTTGTGTAGAGAACTCCTCTACCGCCCTCCCAGGAGAGCTAAATACTGTTTTTGCTCGGTTCGACGTGAATGGCAGCCCGCCGAGGCCAGCTCCGCCTGAGGTGACCAGCCTGCTGAACATCTCGGAGGCGGATGTGCACCGCACCTTCAAGCGGCTGAACATCCGTAAGGTGGCAGGCCCCGACGACATTCCCGGGCCGCGTCCTCAGAGCATGTGCAGACCAGTTGGCAGGAGTCTTTGCAGAAATCTTCAACCTCTCCCTGTCCCAGGCTGTTGTTCCCGCGGTCTTTAAGATGTCCACCATCGTGCCTGTCCCTAAACAACCCAAGGTAACATGCCTGAATGACTATAGACCTGTAGCCCTCACCTTGATTGTCAGCAAATGCTTCGAGTGGTTGGTCAAGGACTTTATTTGCTCCGTGTTACCTGCCACGCTGGATCCATGGCAATTTGTATATCGTCAAACAGATCCACGGACGATGCAATTGCCATGGCCCTCCACACTGCCCTTTCCCACCTGGAGGGAAAGAACTGTTATGTGCGAATGCTGTTTGTGGACTACAGCTCAGCGTTCAACACGATAGTTCCTGCCAAGCTCGACACCAAGCTTAGAGGTCTAGGCGTGCCCCCATCCACATGCAGCTGGATACTGGACCTCCTGTCGGACCGCAGCCAGGTGGTGAGGATGGGCAGCACCACCTCAGAGCCACTGACCCTCAACACGGGGGCCCCCGAGGGATGCGTGCTGAGCCCTCTCCTCTACTCCCTCTACACCCACGACTGCATGGCTATGCACAGCTCCAACGTCATCATCATGTTTGCTGACGACACGGCAGTGATGGGCCTGATCGCCGGCGACGACGAGACAGCCTACAGGGAGGAGGTCGGATCGCTGGAGCAGTGGTGCCAGGAGGCAGGCAGGCGATACCGCAGTATCAAGTGCCGTACAAATAGACTCAGAGATAGCTTCCACAGTCAGGCCATCAGGCTGCTGAACAAGGGTGTATAGCATATAACAATGTATATTTTAATACATATAAACAATATATTATTACGATATATTGCATTTTCTAAATTGCATTTTTATTTTAATTATTTAACTTATTTTATTGTATTCTGTTTTATTTTATTTTTATCTATTTTTATCTTATTTTTATAACTGCTGTCTGTCGTTGGGTATTGCACATAAGATTTTCACTCACTGCTTTATACTTGTGTAAACTGTGAAGTGACAATAAACTTGACTTGACTTGACTTGACTTGACACACACACAAACACACACACACACACACAAACACACACACACACACACACACACACAAACACACACACACAAACACACACACACACACACACACACACGATGAAGAACGATGGGAAAGAGGGTATTCTACTATTTACCAAATAGCATTCCTCCAGCATGAACCACATCCTCCTGTGCAAACGTGAGGCTGTCGTTGTGGCGTCATCACGCAGAAGCAGATGGTTGGCTGGTGGCTGATAACGTGTTTACCATTCGTGGCTTTTGAACGCTCACCATGTAGATAGCTAGTCTAAATACACCTTTCCACCGCTGTCATGTTGTGAGACAGCAGAAAGGGGGGGGGGGGAAATGGTGAACCAATTTTTACTGGCTGTGCGAGACTGGGTCATTCTTTCTGTTGGAGGGTTCCTCATCGGGCAGGGAGTTCACAGGAGTACGCAACCGGCCACAGTGGCTCAGAATCCACAGCCTTCATATAGACAGAAATATGTTGCTCAGCTACTTGCAAGCATACGCCTCATAACTTTGCTACTTGCTTGGCCTGATACCCTGCAGTGGAGAAAAAAAACACAGCCAAGCAGCCAAGACACACACGCTTGGCTCTGTATGGAAAGACCAGGATTATGTATTGAACGTTTTCCCTAATAACCGTAAATGTTGCTGAGAAATGTTGCTGTGAACTGATGAGGTGTTCCTATATCACCCCGACCCCTCCCTACTCCCTCCCTACACACCGTTCTCTAGAGTCATCCTGACTCTCCTGTCCTTATTGCTCCAAGCATCAGACAGTTGCCTGTGTTGTGAGACAGTGTAAGTAAGCTGTGTGCCGTAGTAAAACAATTCAGGCACAGGAATTAATTTCACCGACATTGTTCCTGTGAAGCTTTAACCTTTCCATAGCACAAAGGTAAAGATCATTTCCATTGTACACATCCATACTATCCCGTACTGTTGTACTGTTGTACAGTTATAGTCAGCCAATCATTTAATTCCACCAGTGGATCCCAGCTTTTCATAGCACACTGTGTCAGTTCGAAGGCACGCGTGGAAGAAACCAGTATTCTACCTGCCGTCATCGTGCTCATCTTGTCATGAGTTATGTTTACTGGCATATTCCCCCCCGTACTGTTTGTTGTAAAACATAGCTGGCCTGGTACCGTAGGTCTGAGATGAGCCGCTCTATGTTAGGAGATGTCCCTCTGCAGTTTCACAATAAACTTTCCCAGTCACCTTCACTTTCTCCATCACTGCCTCCTTATATACGGTATTTACTGTAAACACGTGTATATATATATATATATATATATATAAGGCCTTACCTAAACCAACACTTTGCGTTTTCCAACATTGAGTTTTGCTGTTCTGCGGGTTCAGTGGTCAGACATATCATTGCCACATAGGAAGTGAAGTGACATACAGTAAATCAGGAAGTGAGTTAGTACAATAGAAGATACTCCAGTTGCATTGTAAGAGGAAAGGCATGCTCTGCTTATGGACTGATAGTGAAAATGGAACAGAGCATGTCGTCTTCCAAAGGATGGATCGTTTTTGAAGTATTTGATGAAAAAGTTATGAATGATGTATGCTGATGATGAAAGATCATTCAAAGATCATTACTCACATGACCATAGAACAACAGTTGGAACAAAAGCCCTAGATAACTGGTGCTACATGACCAGAGAACAACAGTTGGAACAACAGCCCTAGAGAACTGGTGCTACATGACCAGAGAACAACAGTTGGAACAACAACAGCCCTGGAGAACTGGTTCTACATGACCAGAGAACAACAGTTGGAACAACAGCCCTAGAGAACTGGTGTTACACGACCAGAGAACAACAGTTGGAACAACAGCCCTAGAGAACTGGTGCTACATGACCAGAGAACAACAGCCCTAGAGAACTGGTGCTACATGACCAGAGAACAACAGCCCTAGAGAACTGGTGCTACATGACCAGAGAACAACAGTTGGAACAACAGCCCTAGAGAACTGGTGCTACATGACCAGAGAACAACAGTTGGAACAACAGCCCTAGAGAACTGGTGCTACATGACCAGAGAACAACAGTTGGAACAACAGCCCTAGAGAACTGGTGCTACATGACCAGAGAACAACAGTTGGAACAACAACAGCCCTGGAGAACTGGTTCTACATGACCAGAGAACAACAGTTGGAACAACAGCCCTAGAGAACTGGTGTTACACGACCAGAGAACAACAGTTGGAACAACAGCCCTAGAGAACTGGTGCTACATGACCAGAGAACAACAGCCCTAGAGAACTGGTGCTACATGACCAGAGAACAACAGCCCTAGAGAACTGGTGCTACATGACCAGAGAACAACAGTTGGAACAACAGCCCTAGAGAACTGGTGCTACATGACCAGAGAACAACAGTTGGAACAACAGCCCTAGAGAACTGGTGCTACATGACCAGAGAACAACAGTTGGAACAACAGCCCTAGAGAACTGGTGCTACATGACCAGAGAACAACAGTTGGAACAACAGCACTAGAGAACTGGTGCTACATGACCAGAGAACAACAGTTGGAACAACAGCCCTAGAGAACTGGTGCTACATGACCAGAGAACAACAGTTGGAACGGCCTTAGAGCTGGAAAAAGTCAGCCGGGTGAAATGTTTGCAACACTGAATGCTGGTAAAATGGAGGGGAATTGATCATTGTTCATTTTCATGTACTACCCACATTGTAATGGTACAAACCAGCTTTTTAGGCTTGTGTTTATAGGCTCACTTCCAGTCCAACACACGTAAGGGAAGCCCCATTAAAATGGTGGTTGCAAAAGTGAGGAGGGAAAGGCTCTTGTGTGACACAGCCTTCACCCTCATATGCGACGTGTGTGCATGTGGGGTCACAACACACATGAACCGCTGAAGATGTGCCACAATACACCAGCCCTCAGAAATGTGTTGTGTCGACAGGAAACCACCATGCCATTTCATTATAATATTCAATTGGTCAACTGAATATTGTAATGAAATGGCATCTCCTTTGCCTTCTAATGTTAGGATTGTGGTTAGTAAAACCCATCCAGGGACTTATATTCCAAACGAGCATACGGTCCAAATACTACAATTCGATGCATCAGATACATTGTAAAATGTGTCTGTATTGTCTGTTTGTTCCTACACAAAATAAAAAACTCAAATCAACTTTTTAAACAGGTAATACACTACTAGCCCATGCTCTTTAAACACTCCCTCCTGGTCACAGAGGATGTCCAGCTGGTCTGGGCAGGAGGACCCCTGTCCTAATATTGTTCCTCTACACTTAAAGTATAGTGTAACACGTGTATCACCTGTGTGTAATGGACTTATGACCACTACCATATAAGGTATTAATCCTGGGTTAGTAATCGTTAAGGTTCGGCTACTGGAGCATTTAAGAGTAACCCAATGATGAGACAAGACAGGTATGTAGGAATTAAAGAAGCGCCGGCTTGTATTTAGAAAAATAGAAGTAAAGGGAATGGTACCAAAATACACATATAACAGACATAGACAAAATACAATGAGCTCAGTAAATAACCAATGTGACTTGTAGTCACCACTTGACATCAGTGATGTAATCACTGTAAATTTCACTTTTCTTAAACCCTTTAAATGTTTTGGGTGAAACAACCTTTAAGTTTAGGATTTGATTCCTACGGGTTTTAAACTATGGGTGCACCCTGGTAAATATCTTTTTTAACTGTATGGTAAGTATGAATATTAATCCCAATACAGCATGAAATCACAATCACCCTGCAAGTCAATCCACAATAACACATCAATCCCCAGTCAATACACCCAACATGAACCACAGATGGATGTATGTGAGTGAGTTCCGAGTTCCTTGTCAAGTGCAGTTCCATCCACCACACTGGCAGAACCACAGATTCAGTGCAGAGTGAGTCGCCAAGGAAAATCCAAAGATGGTCTTCGCATGTAATCTCCTTCAGCAGCTCGCCATCCCTGGTAGACCCAGACTCTGGCCTCATCCAAAAAACCTGACCAATGGCCTCCAAATAAAGTTATCCTGTAATCACCAGGACTGGTGATGCAGTATAGAGGCAGCACACACCCAGCACACTCAGCAATGTTGTTCGAAACAACTCTCAGCCCTCTGGCAACACCGAGATGATGGGCAAGGCGTGCGTACTGTCCACTATATCCACTTTTAGATTCAAACTTATTAATTTGCCTGTGCTCTGTGACTAGGTCTCTCTCCTTCAGCGCAGGTTGGTTCTGTGTGAGTGGGGGTTCATAGCAGAGCAGTGGCAGAGACAGAGAAGGGGCGGGGCAAGTAATAGAGGGGTGCCGTCTGATTGGGGGAATTCACAGATCTTTGTATCATTGGCTGGCCACTATTCAGCAGCAGTCAAGCTAGGCAGACTTGCTCCTCCTTTTCACCAGTGACATTACCCGACAGAACATCCTCATCTATCCATCAGTAACCAGTCTACATGACCTGGGTTACACCAGCAATGTATGAAACAAGTAGTGTGTGTGTTGGTACTTATGTGGTGTGTGATAAAATGTGATGTGATTATAATGCAAACCAATTTGATACTGTTATTTGTATCTACATAGGGACAAATAACAGTATCTATCTATCTATCTATCTATCTATCTATCTATCTATCTATCTATCTATCTATCTATCTATCTATCTATCTATCTATCTATCTATCTATCTATCTATCTATCTATCTATCTATCTATCTATCTATCTATCTATCTATCTATCTATCTATCTATCTATCTATCTATCTATCTATCTATCTATCTATCTATCTATCTATCTATCTATCTATCTATCTATCTATCTATCCATCCATCCATCCATCCATCCATCCATCCATCCATCCATCCATCCATCCATCCATCCATCCATCCATCCATCCATCCATCCATCCATCCATCCATCTATCTATCTATCTATCTATCTTTCGATCCATCGATCCATCGATCCATCGATCCATCGATCCATCGATCCATCTATCTATCTATCTATCTTATCTATCTATCTATCTGTCTGTCTGTCTGTCTGTCTATCGATCCATCGATCCATCTATCTATCTATCTAAACCATAGTAACTAACTAAGTGTTGGGTGTTGTATGGTTTGAGAGGGTGCTGCTGGGGACTGACCTCCTGGGGACAGCTGGGGAGAAAGCGTGGCTTCTCCATGTCCAGTAGCTTCTTCATGCCCAGCATCACCCTCTCCCGCCGGGCCTGGCGGTACAGCTTCTCCTTGTCACACAGCGCCAGGCTGAACCGCAGGTCCATGTTGGTGCTGGGGAAGCAGCGGCAGAAAGAGGAGAAAGATGACATTAACATTTGTTTATTGAAAGCTCTGGGTCTGTATAAAAATGACAGAAATTATTAACCAACTTCCCGCCCCCCCTGTTAGAGAAGGTCATGCTAAGCTAACCATCAGCTATGGCAGGACCACCGCCTGCTCTCCTGCTAGGGGGAAAAGATCTACAGATGAGATGTTCCAGGCCGATGGCAGACATCTGAAGATCAACAATGCCATATTCTCCCCACTCCTTGTCGACTTGAAAACATTCCAGCAATTTCCCAACACTCTTATCAGGCCCCTGATGCAAAGGTGAACAAGTTAAGCAAGCCTCACTAGCAAGCCTCACTCATTAGTCATGGTGAGACAAAATATTTGCTGTTTGTTTAGCATTCCTATTTTGGAGTTAATATGGCTCCAGGTGAATGCCTGTGTTTTGTGGGAACCTAACTCGCCGGGTGCTGACTACACTAATTGCCTTTGTTAGCTCACTGCTTTGTTTCACATGAACAAAAAAAGACGATGGAATCCATGGAAAGTATAATTCTGACGTTTCCTGGAAGGACACTGGAATACATACCATACCTCCAGAGACATCTCCAGGTACACTTTGGTTGCCTGTGAAAACAGAAGAAGTGGAGGCTGGGTGTGGATAGGATGTCTCTTTGAATGTTACACTCCTCAATCCTTTATCTGTGGTTTGAATCAATACTGTATCCCAGGGTGATACTGAGGCACTACTGTCTGTCCCCTCCCTTCTTTCATCTGTAAATGCTCTGCCTTCCAGAGAAATGCTCATGTCACCACCCCTTCTTCAATCAACTCAGCCTCTCAACAACTAGGACTACGCTTTTATCCGGTGTAAGGTGTAAAGTGAAATGTCTAGTAGGCGTCAGGCCCAGGTTATGGTCCTAAACAAACAGGTTTTTAGAAAAGCTACAACCGTTCTTAACTGTCAGGGTCGCCCACTGAATGGGTTTGAACTGCTACCTTCAGGAGGTTGTTTATAATAGTAAAAAGCCCACACTGTCAGTGCACTGGAGCTCAACTCGTCTGAACTACTACTGTGTTTGACTGTTGTTGTTTCATTATTATTAGACATGTCTGTCTGTCTGTATTTTCCTTTTAGGGACAATACAAAAGTTTACTTTGAACTTGGATTTAATGCAGTTCATTTAATAATACACTTTATTTGCATCTAAAAGCATGTCATTTTGTCACCAAAAGCATGACTTACTTTGCCAATGAGGAAGGATTTGGTTTCAGTCTGACCCACTTGGATCTTGGAGATATCAAATGAGGCAGTGCCCAGAGTCTCATCCATCACATAGTTGGCATCCATTAAGGTTAACTGGTAGGAGTCATCGCACAGAAAAACACAACAACATCATCATATGAAATCCGGTTTTGAAATGGTTTGAACTCGCAAAAAGTACCAGTGAATCAGACCATCCTAACTGTCTCTTCTGGCTTCTTCAAACATTCGATACCTTTAATCCAAATGACTTCCTTGTACCGATTCTGCTGAACAGTATTTAGGGTTGAGACTGCGAGTGCCTCAACAATTCTTGGGTTGAGTTCCGAGAGAACTTCGGCCATCTTGGTTGGTAGGTTTAAGCGACAAGGTAAACTACTAAAGGTCTTTTGTATTCCTTACACTATGTCCGGATATTCTATTGACAGCCAAAGGGAAACCTCTGCCTCGAAATCAGATTTCTTCAATATATATGGATCAAATCAACACATTAAAGCCTTTTGTTTACCGTATTTTTCAGACTATAAGTCGCGCTTTTTTTTAGATGTCTGGCTGGTCCTGTGACTTATACTCTGAAGCGACCTATATATATTTTTTCTCTTAACAACATCTTTTTGATAAGAGCGACTTATACTCAGGTGCGACTTATAGTCGGGAAAATAAATCTGTTTTTGGTTGAACCATCTAAGAAGAGTATACTGTGAAAAAAACTATATTCAATGTAGCGGCCATAACTGAGACAGCCATTGTTTTGTTCAAATGTGTACTCTGCTTACCAACCAAGATGGTTTTTGTCATGTGA
>CM051004.1:23959339-23969339 GCA_027704905.1 Muraenolepis orangiensis
GCAATGCAGACAACAAAAAAAACCTGCTATTCCACCTTCATGGCCTCCTACCTTTCTGGGTGCTACTGCTGCTCCCTGCTGTAACCTTACACCCGTCTCCCTCTGTGACCAGGGAAGAAAGAGCTTCCTGATGCCCACCTGCTGGCTGAGAAGCTGCTGGCCAGGAGGCAGTTTGTGCCCGACCCCCAGCGCTCCAGTCTGATGTTCGCTTTCTTCGCCCAGCACTTCACACACCAGTTCTTCAAATCCGACATGAAGATGGGGCCCGCCTTCACCAAAGCCAAAGGGCACGGGGTAAGAATCTCATCCTCGTCTTCCTCACTATCATCATCATCATCATCATCATCATCATCATCATCATCATGGCTCATAGTTTTAGATATTGATGAATCTTATGAATATTGAATATTATTTGTTCATACAATAGTTCAGGTATTAGCGAGCGAGTCCTAGAGACTATAAAGAAAATAAAGAAACATGAATTAAGATTAAGATGCTTGCTATTTTTTAGGTGGACCTCAACCACGTCTACGGCGACGGCTTGGAGAGGCAACACAAGCTCCGGCTCTTCAAGGACGGCAAGCTGAAGTATCAGGTACGGTGTTTACCAGCCATGCGTTGAATGCACATCATCATCATCATCATCATCATCATCAGCATCATCAATGAGGTTCACACACAAGTCCTAACCTCCCCTTTCATCTCTCTCTCTCTCTTGTAGGTCATCGATGGCGAGGTGTACCCGCCGACGGTGGTGAGCTCGGGGGCCGAGATGCACTACCCTCCCCACGTGCCGGACGAGCAGCGCTTGGCCGTGGGCCACGAGGCCTTCGGGCTGGTGCCCGGGCTCATCATGTACGCCACCATCTGGCTCCGGGAGCACAACCGCGTGTGTGACATCCTGAAGGAGGTCCACCCGGACTGGCATGACGAGAGGCTCTTCCAGACCTCCCGCCTCATTCTGATCGGTGAGTTGCGTGTGGGTGGTGTCTGCGTTGTTATTGCTGTGTGTGTGTGTGTGTGTGTGTGTGTGTGTGTGTGTGTGTATGTGTGTATGTGCCATCAGCGTCAGCGTTTGTGTGTAAACTCTTGCCGACAGCCGCTCTAAGTTGTTTTCTGAGGAAATACGAGACCTCAGTAAAGAGGAAGTTGAGAAAGAACTTGCCTGACAAAACCTCCCCCCCCCCCCCCCCCCCTTCCCCCCCAACCAACTGCAGGCGAGACCATCAAGATCGTGATCGAGGACTACGTGCAGCACCTGAGCGGCTACAACTTCAAGCTGAAGTTCGACCCGGAGCTGCTGTTCAACCAGCGCTTCCAGTACCAGAACCGCATCGCCTCCGAGTTCAACACCCTGTACCACTGGCACCCGCTGATGCCCGACGCGTTCCACATCGAGGAGCAGGTGTACAGCTACAAGCAGTTTGTCTTCAACACGTCCGTGGTGACCGACCATGGCATCAACAACCTGGTGGACTCCTTCACCAAGCAGGTGTCCGGAAGGGTGAGCGCCGATGACCTCGTACCGTTAGTGTAGCAGTCAAAGTATTAGCAACAATTCTAATACTAGGAGGGGCTTTTTAAGACGCTTGTGGCTAACCTCTGGACCTCTCCTGTGTTGTGGTGCTTCAGGTTGCGGGTGGTCGTAATGTTCCCAGGGCCGTGCTGTATGTGGCCATCAAGTCCATAGAGAACGCCAGGAAAATGCGCTATCAGTCTCTCAACGCCTACAGGAAGCGCTTCTCCATGAAGCCCTACAGCTCCTTTGAAGACCTCACAGGTGAGACACAGGTGGACACACTTCACGGGAAGGAATGCACTGATAAGATTTCCATAGGAAAAGTCAACAGAGGCTTTTGTGTGGGCTCCGAGCTCCCCAACGTAAAGCACGGAGATCGTGCTTCCTTACGAGTGTTGAAGTCAAGATAAAAGTAAACTAATGTTTACTGTTTGTTTACTGCCTGTAGCGGTTTACAGACAGTAAACAGACGGGGACATCCCTAAAATCGTTCTGAGACATGTTTTTGTTACACTGAATGTAAAATGCTTGTTGTACATGTGTGTGTCAAGAGAGAGAGCGATGTATTTAGGCTTCGGTGAACTCCTTTTTAGAAACACAGCTTGTAGTATTTAGACTAGCTAGCAAAGCTTTACAACTGCCGCGCGAAGCGAGTCCGGCGTTAACCCTCCTGCGTTTGGTTTGGCTTTTAGGGGAAAAAGAAATGGCGGCTGTGCTGGAGGAGATGTACGGACACGTGGACGCCGTGGAGCTCTACCCGGGCCTGATGGTGGAGAAGCCCCGGCTCAACGCCATCTTTGGGGAGACCATGGTGGAGATGGGGGCCCCTTACTCCCTCAAGGGCCTCCTGGGGAACCCCATCTGCTCCCCGGAGTACTGGAAGCCCAGCACGTTCGGCGGCAGCGCGGGCTTCGCGATCGTCAACAGTGCCTCCCTGCAGAGGCTGGTGTGCAACAACGTGAGGGGCCACTGTCCCCTGGCCTCCTTCCGGGTCCCGGACCTGAAGGAGACGGGCTCCGTGGTCATCAACGCCAGCACGGCACACGGACGCCCCGCCGACCACAACCCCACCGTCATCCTCAAGAAAAGGACTACAGAGCTCTAAACCGATTTTGAAACGACAACTAAAACATTTTCTATTTATTTATCTTTTTTTATCTTTTTTTATATATATTATATTTATTTATTATTTAAAAAATATATTTATATTTCCTATTTATTACATTGAGGGGAAGAAAAACAACGACTTTTGGGGTGAAACCTCTGTATGAAACCAGGAGAAAGTTGTTGCTCTATTTATTGAGAGAGTTGATGCCAGGAGTTCAATTGTGTTGTAACAACACACACACACACACACACACACACTATGTGTAAGGGGAAGAGGTTTGCCTTTTTTTGGCCAAAAAGGTGGATCACAAAAGCCTCAGCTGGGACACACACATGATAACGTTACCTGCCAGCCACTCTGTCCCATATTCATTCACCAGGTCATTAGAGATGTAACTCAGCCCAGATATTATCTGATTTTATCAACCATTTACTACGCTGCTCTGTGGTTTTAAAGTTGGCTATCCAAACCCAACACCGATAGGTCTGCTTGAAACATTTTGTATTTTATTTTTATTTGTTTTATTTAAAAATAGTGTCTTGTTAAAAACTCAGCTGTCTAGTTTACAACCACAGGCTGTCAAAGTGCTAGGTTACTTTTGTATGATGAATTATTAACATGTTTTTGTATATTATTATATATGTATATATAGTAAAGTAATAGTTAATTAACTGATGACCTCTGTTAAAATCACTGATGTTCACCTTCCTTGATACTTGATGTTTGATACTTGATACTTTCGTTGACATTTTAAAGTGACTGTTTTAATGAACTGTTATATTGCTGCTGGTACTTTTAATGAATCTCAGTCTGTTACAGTCACACACTACAGCTACAACTTTATCTTGAATAATTGTGTATTTCTTTGGTTGCATTGAACTCCAAGATCTGAACGTTTTATACAGTAAAGAACATTCTATCGTCAAATGATCCATCTGCTCTGTGTGTCTTTTCCATTTTGAGCACTGACCGAACCGGAACAACCGGAATCAAACATTTATCCTTACAAAAGTGCACCAGTATTGTCTGAAACAATTCTCACGTAGGCCATTGGATCTTAAAAGTTTAAAATAGTTTTCTGGTTTAAAACTATTAAAAAACAATTCTAGTGAAACATCACCCCAGAGTGTTTTGGAAGATCATTTAGGGTTTATAGAGTAGAGTTTACGTTCTTAAATACTAACTTGTAAGAGGGCACTTGAACTAAACTTACATCAGGGTTTGCTCTGCCAAACTTGTTTTGGAATATTACAGCTGTGCCAAAAATGTTGCACACACTTGAATGCACGCAAGCACACACACATACACACACAAGTGTGCAAGCACACACACGCACACACACACTTTTCAGACTGAAGTGCTTACAGGTGTATGACATCAGACAGTTCACATAGTCCTATAAAGATGTCACAGTTTGAATTGTTCTGTTTGTCTTTGTGCAGTTTTGGTTTCTTCCCCTTGATGTCCTCGGTTATTCTTTTATTTACCTCATTAGTCTTGATGAGCCTCTGTTTTGTTCGACCTTTGACCTGTCCATTAGCTAACCCAGTTTAGTAAGAGTCTTAGTTCTTGAATCCCTTTTATTAAGACTGACAGTTTTTTTGTACTTCTTCTACTACTTCGTCTTTTTGTCTCTTTTTGTCATGAATGATTTGAATAAATACTCGTAATAATAATACCTATTTTTGTTCCAACCGTCTTTGAGTATGCACTTGAGTCCAGAACGCGATCCTCACTAAAGTGTCTTTCTCATGGCTTAGGAGCCATGAGTAGTAAGTAAGTACGTAAGAATTTGAGTAGTAAGTAAGTACGTAAGTATTTATAAAGCACTTTTTCGCAGACAAAAGTCACAAAGAGCTGTACAGAAAAGGTCAAATGCACTGGGCAGACAGACCAGGTGGACACAATACACATTTAAACACCTGGTACAACAATAAACAACATGGTAACAGCAATAAAAACATAAAAACACAAAAGAGGACGCTGTAAAACAGAGTTACCCAAACGCCTGTCTAAACCGCTAGTTCTTTGAAAATGTCAACAGATTCAGCAAACCTAAGGGGTGTGAGGGGAGAGCGTTGGGTGTTACTGCCTGAAAGGCACAGGGGTTTGAACAGATTGACAGATAGTTGATGGAGATGATTTGACCTGAGGAGCGGGAGGGTGAGGATTTACAACTGAATCCTGTAATCAACGGCGAGCCAGTAAAAGAGACTTGAGCACAGGCGGTTATGAGAGACCATCTTCTGGACCTAGTAAGCAGCCTTGAGGCAGCATTTTGAATAGACTGCAGCCGATCAAGGGAAGTCTTACTTGGAAGTTACTGCGGAAAACCGAACATTGCAATTATCGATGCACATGTTGATACACATGTCTAAGAAGTTAAGGAGCCGCAGGGATCATCAACGAAACTTGAAGTCAGTGAAATCTGCTTCATGCTATATATAGAATATGCATGAACTTTTCATTTGCATGACTACAGGTCCTTCCCCTTGCCTCAAATGGTCATGAAGTCCACCTGAAGGACGTAATGGTGATGAGTCTGCCTACAGACGGAAGGTCAACCACAACCACCTGGAGCTAAATCTGGAGGATTGAACCCTCTTTATTGGTCATACCCATGAACACACACAGTGAAATTAGTTTCTCTGCATTCAACCCATCCTAGTATTAGGAGCAGTGGGCAGCTATTGTATATACAGCTGCCCAGGGGGGAGCAGTGGAGGGATCTGATGCCTTGCTCAAGGGGCACTTCGGCAGAGCTCAGGTGTTTCAGGGACTTGAACCGAATGACGGGGTAAAAAATAGTTCCTTAACTCTGCGATGGCTGTGGAGAGGGACCCCCCAACCCCCCCCCCCCCTCGGGACCCTCCAACCCCCCCCTCGGGACCCACAGTCTCTCAGGACCTGCAGTGGCGTTCCAACGTTGTCTCTGTTGGTAGAAGAGCTCCGGCAGATAGTGAACTGACTGCGCCTGCTGTGCTTAGGAGATTCACCGGCTGGCTCGCACCCCGACCCACACATGTTGGAACGCCTCCCCTGGCAGGCGCTTAGCACACTTTCTTCCCACACACATCTCCCTTATGAACTGTGAACGGTGTCCCTGCCAAAAAAACCCAACATTCATTCACCTTATCCACAGGCAAGAGTAACGGATGCCAGCCGGGGGTGCTGTAGTGTAGTGAAGTAAACCTCACTCACCAACACCTTACACTTTAAAGGCCTTTTAGCGATAATGCTAGAGCTGCTTCTCACATTACAGCGTCTCCTCGCGTGCCGGGAACCGTGAGTTCGAGTCTCGTGTGGGACACTCAAGGTCTAAAAAAAAGTATTAAAAAAACTCCATATTTATTTATATCTTGTATTACCCTTTTTAGCTTCTCACATTAGACCGTCGCCTCGCATGCCGGGAACCGTGAGTTCGAGACCCGTGCGGGACAAAAAAAAAAGTACAAAAAAACTTCATATTTATTTATATCTATTACCCTTTTGGATGTTCATGATTTATATTGTCTATTACTGATTATTCAACGTCTACAACTGTTTTAATACCTTTTCTATAATTTGCTTTACTTTTGTTATTGGGTTTGGTTCTTTGTTTAATGCTTTCTGCACTTCATACTGTATATTAACATATATATGTATACACACATATATACACATACATACATATATATATATATAAATTTAACATGGTGGTTTATATATATATATATATATATATATGTGTATATATGTGTATATATGTGTATATGTGTGTATATATATGTATATATATATATACATGCATATATATATATATATATATATATATATATAAATAAACACATATATACACATATATATATGTGTGTATATATATTATATTATATATATATATCAGTATATAAACCACCGTGTTAATTTCCCGGCAAGCCTGACACACACGCATCCTGTATGGGAAATAGTACCACATCAACATTTTACCAGCACCCATGAGGTGTTAAAATAAAGTCTATGTGTGGCCAAAGGCAATAGACGAGAAAGGGAGTAGATGCCCTTGCTTAGCTTCAGGGGACGTTATAACATATGTTAAATATATATATATATATATATATACCTGTATATATATATATATATATATATATATATACTGTATGTATATGTATTGTCACTTTTATTGTGTATAGTATTTTTGTAGTATTGTGTTTTCAAAATTCATACTGCGGGAGGGAATGGGGAGTAAGCAATCCATTGTAAATTCATAGAGTAAAAGGTATAGTGCATAGTGTTAGTATTGTAGGTCATTCATACTGCAGGAGCTGGGGAGTAAGCGTTCCATTGATACTTCCGCCCTGAAAACCAAAGTCAATTTTCCCACCCTGGAACACCCTCCTACCCCCTTATTTTAACACCTCATGAGTGCTGGTAAAATGTTGATGTGGTACTATTTCCCATGCAGGATGCGTGTGTGCCAGGCTTGCCGGGAATTTAACACGGTGGTTGTAGGGTTCAGACGAGGGCCTCACAGTAGCCAGTAGTCCAGAACCCACATGGCTGACCCAGTCTTTGGCTCACCGTGACGTGTTTCACCGCACGCACAGCTCCCGGATTCCCTATCCCGCCACGTGGTGCGTGGTGTGTGTGTGTGTGTGTGTGTGTGTGTGTGTGTGTGTGTGTGTGTGTGTGTGTGTGTGTGTGTGTGTGTGTGTGTGTGTGTGTGTGTGTGTGTGTGTGTGTGTGTGTACACACACACACACACAGAGGGGGGGGAGAGAGAGAGAGAGAGAGAGAGAGAGAGAGAGAGAGAGAGAGAGAGAGAGAGAGAGAGAGAGAGAGAGAGAGAGAGAGAGAGAGAGAGAGAGAGAGAGAGAGAGAGAGAGAGAGGGAGAGAGAGATAACAGAGAGAGAGAGAGAAGGGGGGACCCGTCTCTCTTTGTGCTGATCTAATCAGGGTGAGCAGCAGAGCGGGCCCTGTGTTGGGACAGGATCAAGAGGTGACTCACTCAGGCCGATCCGAGGGCAGCAATAGGCTTACGTGACGCCCCGCAGATCGTCGTCGGAAACCCACCAGAACCACAAGAGAGAGAGAGTACCGAACTCAGCACAACAGATGGGTGTGGATGTGCAACACTAATTAGATACGATTCCAATTACATTAGATACGAATGTATTGTCATTGCACAGCAGCAAACAAGTACAGTATAGAGCCCAAATAATTTGGCGTCTAACCAGAGTGCAAATGTTACAGTACAATGCATGGTCATATACAATGTACAGTTGTTAAATAAGGGGATATATGGGGACATTGCCGTGCAATGTGTCTGGAAACACATCATGATGACATAATCAATTAATTGAAGACGTAAAATTGTGTCACGTGATTATGTGTGTTTGCTTGTGTTTGTTGCTGTGTGGCACAGCAGGGGGGAAAGAATAAGACAAGATCTGTGAAACCGCTGTCTCATTGTGATGTCGAAAAATAATAATAACGAATCATCACGCCAATAAACCATAAACAGTGAGTATAGTCATGGTCTGGGCGGTGAGGATGTGATGAGCCAAGGGGACGGCGACATGATGAGGAAGATGGATCAGGAAGAGGGATCGAGGAAAAAGCCCCAGTGGCAATAGAAGGAAGGAAGGAACATAAATTCCCGCTCGATGGGTGAGAGATCATCATCATCATCATCCTCATCATCAGTGTGTAGTGTGTGTCACCTTCATCACGTCCCGAGTCTCAGTGTTTACAAACACGCACGTCCCCCACCGGCGGCGTGTGCGCGCCTCCAGCCGGTTGCGCCATATATGGTGATAGGGTCTCTTCCGTTCCTGCCGTGACACCAAAACCAGATGTGTGACTGAAACTACTATAGAAAGAGAGAGACACACACACACACACACACACACACACACACACACACACACACACACACACACACACACGCACACACGCACATACACGCACATACACACGCACACGCAAACACGCGCGCACACACGAACAGCATTCCAATGAACCTGTTGCAATTGGCCAATACAAATGTCTTGTATCTTGTATAAAAATATCTTGTATCTTGTACACACACACACACACACACACACACACACACACACACACACACACACACACACACACACACACACACACACACCGAGGCAATGCCATGGACATGAATTTACGCAGGCTCTCCTTGTGGATGCCCGTATGGGTGGTGAGATGCAGTGACATACCAGAGATGTGCGTGATGGTCTATACTTAGTTAACACTGTCCAGACTGTGTTTATTTACAATATCCATATCTTCATATGTATTTGTTACAGTATATGTACAGTATATCAATCCTTAAGGAATCATGATGAAATCATAAAAATACACGTGTTCATTGGATATACACACACAGGCACACACACACACACAGACACACACACACACACACACACACACACGCACACTCATCTAACATCACACACACACACACACACACACACACACACACACACACACACACACACACACACACACACACACACACGCACACTCATCTAACATCACACACACACACACACACACACACACTCACATTTACACTCACACACACGTTCACATACTTTCACACCCACTCCAATCAATCTACACCCACTTGCCTACACACGCACACACACACACACACACACACACACACACACACACACACACACACACACACACACACACACACACACACACACACACACACACACACACGCACACTCATCTAACATCACACACACACACACACACACACACACACACACACACACACACACACGCACACTCATCTAACATCACACACACACACACACACACACACACTCACATTTACACTCACACACACGTTCACATACTTTCACACCCACTCCAATCAATCTACACCCACTTGCCTACACACGCACACACACACACGCGCGCACACACCCATGCAATCTGTAATGACGGTTAGATTCAGGTGTACTGCTGTGCTGTCCTGCTGCCCTACCCTACCCGTTCCTTCCCTCCATTATCTCTCTTGAGAGTTCCCATATTAGTAACAGGGTTTCTGGAACCTTCTCTCACAGAGGCCGGGTGCATACTCAAGGTGTGACACCACCACACCTGCTCTTTGTCCGCCCCTGGCCCCACCTGTCACTCAGTGCCTGCACCACGACAGTGGCCCACTCACCCTTTGTGTATTGTTATGGAAACCAGGGCCTTATCTTATGTTGTTTGAGTATCAGCTAGGCTGTTGTTAGTCACATTTGAATGTGATATGAAGATTATAAAAAAAAAAAAAGGGAAGCAAATAAATGACCACCCTTATTGATAACTAACCTTTCATAAGCCTCCTCCTTTGCTTTCTAGTCACGACATGCAT
>CM051004.1:23979339-24174339 GCA_027704905.1 Muraenolepis orangiensis
TCATTGGCTGGAGAAGACACAACTCGTGCACACTCAAGACACACGGCACGTACCAGTGGACATCCTAGTGATATAGTCAGTCATATTGAGTCCATAGTGGTACCAGGTGAGCTATACCGACGCAGGGGAGGACCTCAGGAGGTAAGAAACCAGACATGCCGCCGACATCCTCCTGTTCTTTTCAAACTCAGACTTTGTTTGCAACACAGAGCGTTGCTTAGGGTCCAACCATTAGAACGGCTCCAGCTTCGGACATTTAGGTCAAGTGGCCACTGGTTTGTTTGGCTCTCGAGGGACTGTATTCTAACAGAGACCGTGTCACCATGTAGCCGTTGGTTGTCCAGAGAACGTAACCTTTTGTCGCGCGTAGACAGAAACAAATATGTGTTCACATACAGTACACACACACACACACACACACACACACACACACAAAGGTGGAGATATGTGGAGAATGTATGGATACATTTGCTGCAACCATTTGAGGTCAAATATACATGGTCTTCACCATGTATTGACTTGAATACACTGTGACAGAATAAGACAAATCATTAAGCAAGAGAAAAAGGGAGGTTTGTGGAATGAATGGATGAATGGATGAATGAATGAATGAATGAATGAATGAATGAATGAATGAATGAATGAATGAATCATGTCAAGGAAATAATGTGTATGCTGGTCAGATTGTATTCTCGTTTAGGTTTGGACATAGCTAAGAAATGAGCACTAGTGCTAGCCGTTGTTTTTTGTGTCGTCTATTTTCGACAACGGCAAACGAGAGGGGTGTAATCTGGCTGCAATCCTCTCAGACCACATTAATTAGATTAACTATCAGAGGATTCCCCGACCACGGTGGTCACAAGGACAAGCTTCAGAAGTGGCGGCTTCTACCGTACCGACCGTAACATTTCTCGTTTATTTTCCTGACAGGTAACAAACAAAGAATAGATAATGTCAGACAAAGCACTGGAGATGGACGAGTGCACAACCCAGACAGGTAAGGCCTGTAAATCTGTGTTCTCGATCAGGTTCCTGAATCCCGCTTCCCCGCTGTTTGTGTGCTGTGTTCGGAGTGAATTGTCTGGATTAAAGTGATTCAAACCCATGAAGGTGTTTGGCCACTTGAGACGTGCTAATGGTCATTGTGTTGCACTTTACAAAGAGCCTGTATTATGAAAAAGTGCAAACACAACACGCAGGGATCGCCCCCATGGCAGAGAGGGTGAGAGAAATCTTTGGATCTTTGCCAAACTCACTGACACGTTAATCTTCTTTCTCTACCCTCTCTTACTTATTGTGCTAAAATTAGTACTGCTATGAGGGCTGAATGAAGACTTTAATCCCTCAGCCAAGATGAAAGATGAATAGGCCCACACAAGTCCTTCATTCCCAATGCTGCAGAATGACAGACACGAGAGATGAGTGATCACTGATTCAGATTGCAGTGCAACTCCCACCTGAATGTATTAATTCAAAAGTTTCCTGTACAATGGTACATTCTTCTTCTTCTTCTTCTTCTTCTTCTTCTTCTTCTTCTTCTTCTTCTTCTTCTTCTTCTTCTTCTTCTTCTTCTTCTTCTTCTTCTTCTTCTTCTTCTTCTTCTTCTTCTTCTTCTTCTTCTTCTTCTTCTTCTTCTTCTCCTCCTTATTCTTCTTCTTCTCCTTCTTCTCATTATGACAGTAAAGGGCTTGTATGCGTGCGTGCATTCAGGCATCAATCCCCCCCCACTAACCCGTTGGTGCTCTGACTCGCCCCAGGCCCGAAGGGAGTGATCAATGACTGGAGGAGGTTTAAGCTGGAGAACATGGACCAAGAGAGCCTGCCACCGGCCAAGAGGGAGCTCCTCAGACAGATGTCCACTCCACAGACGCCCAACGACAAGTCAGACGGCAACCGCAAGGTATCAGGCTCCTGTCATTCAGGCCTACTGACATATTCTTTAACATTCAAGATCAAAGATTCAAGATTTAGATTTGCCATATGAACCAAGTACAATGGAACGCTTCCTACCCATTCCCTCCCGCAGTTTACATTTGATAAACAATATACTCTAAAATAAAAATACTGTACACAATAAAGATAACAATAACAATAACAGAAAAGTGACTGATGGATGATATGTACAAGTGTTAAAAAAAAGAAAATATGTAAAAAGCATTTGCCAGTAGTGCAGCAGCATCATGAATTCAGTGCAGAACAGTGCAGTAGCTGTAATGAGTCCAGAAAGTCCAGTCCAAGTATGACAGTGTAATGTATTGTTGATGACAATGTTATAATAGTGGCAGCACTGCAGTTCAGTAGGTCACTGCCTGGGGATAAGAACTGTCCATGAACCTGCTAGTCCTTGTACGGATGCTGTGGAACCTGCGTTCCAGTTCTTAGGCATGTATGTATAGCAGAGGCGGGCGGTGCATTTCACACCTAGGCCTTCAGTGATGTCCTACACAGTCCTACACCTCTTAATACCATCATTATGACACCATGCACTATACATTTAGACAGAATCGCAGTATAACCGGGCGTTGCATCACCTTAACATAGTACAACAAGTACAACAGAGTTATATTAATATTTCCGAAGCATTTATAATCAATAAATCCGCATTTACAATTCATAGTGTTGAACTACCAGCTTTAAGAGCGCTTGGATACTGTCAAAACTTAAAAATAAAAGGCGCTTTTAAGGGATAAGTCTACAAAGTTTTATTAAGTCCACCAAAAGTATGTGAGCTTTAACAAGTTTGTTCACTAAACAGCGCATTGTCGCACCCAAAGCAGTTTCATTTAAGAAACGTGACGATAAAGACACATAAACTATTCACTGAAAATAAAAGAAAACAAACAAATAATTTGCATTTGTTCATGAGGATATATTTGTGACAGTGGTGAAAGTGTATTCCTAGCCTTGAATGTCCGCTTTGATAAAGGTTCAACCAAAACAATTCAACAAGTCTCCTTGAGTCCAAATCTTGACCAAATCTCGATCTGAGGCTGGAAGCAGCGCAACCAAGAGGAAAGCTATGAAATTAAGATAATAGACTATGGGGAATAATTTAATACATATTTGTGGAAAAAATATATCAAAATTAAATTAATATTCTGATGCTGTTTAGGCTAGCAGAGAAGGCCTTGCTGGCCCTGACGGCCCACCACTGATGTATGGGGATGGGGAGGGACACACGCGATGTTGCAATATTGAAACATCAAAAGCAGGAAATATGAAATACATGTGCCAACACAGAGCTTGTATGTGTAACAGAAGCCACCGACACCTAGAAGAGGTTCTAGCGATGAAGTTTGAGCCTGTGGGTTTGAGCTTTAGAGCGACTGCCTCTCATGCCGGGGGGCCGTGAGTTCGAGCCCAGCGCGGGACACTCTTACATACGTGATGACAGTATCTGCTCCTGTGTTACGCTGGCAGATGAGCATCCAGGAGTACGAGCTGCTCAAGGAGGAGGACGAGGCGGGACTGAAGCAGTACCGCAAGCGCTGCATGAAGGAGATGCATGAGAAGCTGAGCTTCGGGCCAACCTTCCAGGCCGTGCACGAGCTGGCCAGCGGCGACGCCTTCCTGGAGGTCATCGAGAAGGAGCACCACACCACCGTGGTGGTGGTCCACATCTACAAGGCCGGGGTCAAAGGTTGCGAGGAGCTCAACGGCTGCCTGGACTGCCTGGCCACCGAGTACCCCGCAGTCAAGTTCTGCAGGATCGACGCGGTGGCGTCGGGCGCCGGCGAGCGCTTCTCCGACGACCTCCTGCCCACGCTGCTGGTGTACAAGGCCGGGGAGCTGCTGGGCAACTTCCTGGCCTGCACTCGGCACCTGAGCGAGGAGTTCTTCGCCACCGACGTGGAGGCTTTCCTCAGAGGCTACGGCTTGCTGCCGGATAAGGAGATGCCCGGGATGGAGGGCGAGGAGAATGACGTAGAGTGAGGGGAGGGGTGCCACGGGGGGCTATGGAGGATAAGGGGCCGGGGTTGTTTAAGGGTACAGTAAATAGAAAACCCCAAAATCTTCACTATAGCTCAATAGTGTTCAAAGGTGTGTTTGAATGCAAATTCAATGGGTTTGCAGCCATATTGTGAAGGTCATATCTGAGGTAAAGGATGACTCTTACTTGAAGGGAATTGGCTAAATACGTATGTATATGGCATATGAAGGCCCAAGACCCAGAGTTAGCTGTGTGCTCACACACAAAACCCAACAAATCACAATAAAACAAATCACTAACTAACTAATTACAAACTACTAACATTAACTTTAGTATTTTTCTAAATATCAATTTTTGTTAAATAGTTGTTTACTAATAAGTATCTGTGTCTATCTGATTTGAATGTACATCTTACATACAACATGAAAAGCTTAGATGAAAAAGGTGACGACAATGGAATGTTCAACAAAGTGAGTTAAAGTACTTAAAATCGTCAGGTCGTCATCAGCCGAGCGTAATATCAACCCGATGCCCCCAACCTCTGATCTGCTGTATCCACAGTGACGTGTCCAGCCTGTGCTAAATAAATACTGTCATCTTGTTTCCGGTGTATACTACTGTGGAGGCGGACGACGGCACTCTGGACGAAACTCATCCAGCGCCATCTTGTTATAGGAAGGAATCGTCAGGCTTGTTGTCATCGTTGTTGTCATCGTTGTTGTAGCACCTTTTTGATGAGGAATGTGCAATACATGTACAACTCTGTACTGTACCGTGATGGAATATGAATATAAAAATGTTTAAAAAGCTGTTGACTGGACTACCGAAATAAAAAAATATTAAAATATTTTGTTGTTGTTTGTACAATATTCTTTCTTTTAAATGTGTCTTTTGTGTCACAACATTTTTTACGTAACAAAATGAAATAAGAAAATGAGCTTCAACTGGCAAAATGTAACAAAAGCCTTGCAGCATATACCCTACTTGCCTTCTCTATGACCCTGGACATGTTTGAAGAGCTACTTAAACCAAACAATCCCCAGGATTTGAGATACTGACTGGAGGGCAAACGCTAAAATGCTAAATGTTCAGAGCCACATCTATGCACACGCAACTGAGGATCTAAGGACACGCAGAGCGGAGGCTATCATTTAGCTCACACGGGCTGGCGACAGACAAAACAGCAACTGAAAACAACAACATGAACCGTAAAGTAAAGAGTAAACTCTCCTCCATACGATGTCATCTTGTTGCTGTATTTGTTAAGGTTGATCTTGCTCTCCATGGAGGCAACCTCAAAGCATCACACGTCAGCTGTATTATATAATCGCTTATTTTTAAGACAGACGGGCCGGCGAGAGATCTTGTGTGCTGAGGACGAATCTAGCCTGATCCTGTAATAGGATTGGCTGTCCCGCCAGGTGCCTTCACACCTTATGGGACATTCAGAACTAGAACAGGAACTCCACTGCTCCGTCCATTCAGTGGCATCAGAACCAGAACACGTTTGCTCTCCCTTAACAGCGCATCAGAAACCAACCATCATTATTATGTTATTTTTGTTTTATTGCCCTTGACATTGCATGCTGGGTAACCATGAGGTCACCTAAGACCCTTCAAAGAGAAAATCCCTCTGTTGATTTTAATGGGGAGAAATTAATCTTCGTCTTTCCATATCTGATTTGCAACAGCTTCCTGACTTAATTGCAGAGACACATGCTATAGCGTCTAGCCTGGTGTTATGCTATCGCATAGTTCTCTATAGTTACGGTTGTTAGCTCAACGCCACATCTGGCATTGGCGTGCATTGCCTCGAGCACACCATCGCCTGCCTTTGCAGAGTAGCGTGTCTGACATTTATCATCGCCTTTCACTGAATACCTCCCACCAGAGCTGGGCTTTTTCCCTGAGGTGTCCCAACATGTCACAGCTCCCGCCTGGCAGGCCCTGCACCAGGACGAACCATGCATGCTGCTTTAAGAGCCCGCTAGCCAAATATGCGTGCGAGCAGGTGCCTTATATGTAACCAGGGGTAATACATAGTTGACTGTTATGAATCGAATCTATTCTGGGGTATCCCAACAACCACAACAAGGCATGTGCTGTCTTGATTTGGAATCGGTATTATACAGTCTACGCGGTATACAAACCCAATTCCTCCATCTGTTGGCTCATTGCACCCTTTAAACCAATATTTACATCATGGCACTCCGCATCACTTTGGATGATGCACGGTTGGATTGTTGTGTTTTTTTCCCCTCTAAAGTTGTTGACACAGTTTTACTAATTATAGCTCCTCTTGTTGACAGGACCACGCGGTCGGCCATGCTCTGTTTCACCCACACTAAAGCTGGGCCCAACACCATGTGACACAACCCCCTTCCGCCCCCCAACCTTAAATGGACTGCAGGATATTGGAGGGAATGACATACTGTAGCTTACATGACCCTTTTAAATCTAGACTTTATCATAATTCCCTTGTCCTACTTTTTGGATACACATTTGGATACTTATGGTATTTTCCACACCTCACCCTTCGATTTACGGGATTATTCTGCTGTATGATTCCAAAACTATGACATGATTCAAATAGACATTGGATTCATTCCCATCGGATGGAGGAAGATGTTGAAACCATGAAATCATGACCACAGCTAGGCACACATGAGCCTCATCCATGCTAAGAACAAAACAAAGGCCAGGGTTGAGTAATCCGGAAAAGGTGAAGAGAAGGATGTAGGGGATAAAGGTAGAGGATCGCAGGGATAGAAGAAGGAGGAGGTCAGGATCGGAATCCTGTTAAATGGCAAATTACAGTGTGTCTGCCACCCACCTATACAGTCCCTCACTTCAAAAGCATTTCATTGAAGGTTCTCACGAAGAAGCGTGAGTCACGCTATACAATCACACTACAGGATCACCAGGGTTGGTTTCCTTCAGCATTTAGCAAGAGATGTAAAAGGAGTAGCCAGAGCCTTCACGGCTCTGGCTCCACAGTGGTGGAATGAACTCCCGTCTCATGTCAGGATGGCAGAGTCCCTCGCCAGCTTCCGCAAGAGACTCAAGACCCACCTGTTCAGAGTCCACCTGGACTCTCCATGAACCCTCCTTCTCCTTTGTGAACCCCTAACTTGCTTAAGTCCTGACATCTCTCTTAGCATGTTGTATATTCTAGCAAGTGTATATCCTTAATGTTGATAACATGCTCTTATCACAGCTACTTAAGCAGGTAACATGGCAGTACGAAATTGTGTTATTCATCTTGTTAATATGAATGCTTGTGAACTGCTCTATTTTTATGTTCGTGTACCTCAGCGTTATGCTATTGTCTGCTTCAACAAATGTACTCCTTGTAAGTCACTTTGGATAAAAGCGTCTGCCAAATGTCCTAAATGGAAATGTAAATGAGTAGAAGGAGAAGTAGACCTCAATACATCTTCAGAACTCTAATGCATTAAGCATCAATGAGGAATGAAGACAGAATAAAAAAGGATTTCATCATCCATTTAATTCAATTGAATATATAACATGTATACATAATCCTAGGCCGATGATTGGATGATACTTGTACTGTCTGAATCGGTGTTGGCAACAGTCAAACTGATGCTGAGTCAAGTTCAGAAGCTTGCACAGCAAACTGGAGGAATCCAGTCGGTATCCAGTATGCCCGCCGTCTCCAGTACGACTTTGACTCTGCAGTTTCTCTAATCTCATCTGTGGTCTTGTGGAGAGACAACAGCGATTAAAACTGGTTCAAACATGGCAGAAATGCCTACAATGCCTGACGTGTCCTAAATAGGGGGGGGGGGGGGGGGGAGAAGCTTAAGAATTAAGTGAACTGAAACTTCACTATGGAGCATATTATGGAGTTATCGCGTTTAACAGGGTTTGACAGAGTCTAATTCAAGTTCATTCATCCAAACATCATTCACACATCATCAATGTGACATAATGACATAATATACATGGTATGCGTCTGACTAGTGAAAATTCAATGTGTTTCTATATGCTTTCTAAATTCAATGTGTTTCTATATTGTTTTAGTATATAGTCTGTAGGTTATAACAAATTACTTCAATTACATATTTTATTGATTCAAGTTAGGACATGGAACAAACAACCCGATTAACACTTGAGGAGGACTCCACTCTCGATGTAAGGCTCCAGTCATAGACCTTCAGTTCCAGTGATACCTGCATGCTCACACAAGACACAGGCAGGCCTCTCTCACATGACTCACTCCATCAGGGAGGTCAACTACTTGATCACTACTCATAGAGATAGACTTTTAGTACCTACGCTAAAAGTTTTGTAAAAAGAAATACAAAACTAAAACAAAATAAAGAGGCAGGTACCACAAGACTTCATTCATCATTTATAATTGAATGATATTTTCTATGAATGTGCAGACTTTACTCATTCAACTTAATGTGAAATAATTTTGTTTGATGATGACAATAATAGTGTTCGAGTTTGTAGCATGGTTGGTTTATATTAGACGACATTAGACCACATTCTGCAAGTCAAAAATGTGTACTATGTGCTGACGTCGTGGTGTAATTTAAAGCCTGACCTGTTTGGATAAAAGTGTCTGCTAAATGACTAAATGTACTGTAAATGTCATCCATGGCTGCATAATAAGAACTGAAGGTGCACATTGGTGAATGTAAGGTCAACGTAATGCCAACATAATATGGGTTTTAGCGCCCCCTGCTGTCATTGTATCGTAGTGCTTTATATAAAAACAGATGGGGCACAAAACAATGTGTTGGTCAATAGTGTTTCATTGTACCATTATAACGGTCCCTTTAGGTATTTGTAAAAAAGTAACATTTGTAAAACGTTTAAAAATATCCTTTTCATGTCACTTTCACTGTAACGTGACATAATATACATGGTATGCGTCTGACTAGTGACAATTCAATGTGTTTCTATACGGTCAAGTATATTGTTTTAGTAATATAGTCTGTAGGATATGGCAAATGATTTCAATTACATATTTTTTTTTACATATTTTATTGATTCAAGTTAGGACAAGGAACAACGCAACCCGATCAACACTTGAGGAGGACTCCACTCTCGATGTAAGGCTCCAGTCATAGACCTTCAGTTCCAGTGATACCTGCATGCTCACACAAGACACAGGCAGGCCTCTCTCACATGACTCACTCCATCAGGGAGGTCAACTACTTGATCACTACTCATAGAGATAGACTTTTAGTACCTACGCTAAAAGTTTTGTAAAAAAAATACAAAACTAAAACAAAATAAAGAGGAGATTCAGATTCAGATTCAGAAAACTTTATTAATCCCGAGGGAAATTAAGGTGCAACAGTTGACACAGGGGGAATAAATGCACACACAAAAATACTAATACCTAAGCTATAAAAACAAAACAACAACTAACTAAATAAACCTATTATAAACAAAATAGTTATAATAATTCTAAATGAAGTCTAAATGTATTGATAATGAAGATAAATTTACAGTATTTTACAGTAATACGTAGGTATATATAATACACAACAATACGTACAGTGCAAATTGGCAGTGAATATATTAATAAATAACTCAACTGAAAAGTGACATGTGAAAAGTGAAAAAGTGAAAAGTGAATTCGGATTTGAAATAGAATTTACAGTGCAAAGTACAATGAGATGATTACAGTGCGTTGACCAAAAATAAAATAAAAATAAGTACGTTGGCCTCAGGTCACTGAGTCTCCACTGTCCCTCTCACGACCCGAGGTAGAGGAATTGAAGAGTCTAATGGCCACAGGAAGAAAGGACTTCCTATGGCGTTCTGTGGTGCACCTGGGTGGAATGAGTCTGTTGCTAAAGGTGCTTCTATATGAGGTCAGCACCTGATGGAGAGGGTGAGAGTTGTTGTCAAGGATACTACGCAGCTTGCGCAGCATCCTTCTCTCAGACACCACCAACAAGGAGTCCAGCTGGACCCCCAGGACAGCGCCAGCCTTCCTGACAATCCTGCTGATCTTGTTGGCGTCTGCTGATCTCAACCTGCTTCCCCAGCACACGACTCCGGAGAAGATGGCACTGGCTACCACCGACTGGTAGAACACATTCAGCATCTTGTTGCAAACGTTGAAGGACCGGAGCCTCCGCAGGAAGTAAAGACGGCTCTGGCCCTTCTTGTAAACAGCCTCAGAGTTCTTGGCCCAGACCAGTTTGTTGTCCAGATGAACTCCCAGGTATTTATATTCCTGGACAGCTTCAGCGGACACACCCTTGATGGAAATGGGTGTGGGTGTGGATTTCCTCCTGCGGAAGTCCACCACCATCTCCTTCGTCTTGTCAGTGTTGAGCTGCATGTGGTTCAGCTCACACCACTCAACGAAGGAGTCCACGACGCCCCTGTACTCCTCATCGTTTCCCTCGCTGACACAACCAACAACTGCAGAGTCGTCCGAGAACTTCTGCAGATGGCAGGACACAGAGTTGTACTGGAAGTCTGAGGTGTACAGGGTGAACAGGAATGGGGAAAGAACAGTTCCCTGTGGAGCACCAGTGCTGCTGACCACAGTGTCAGACACACAGTCCTGCAGTCTGACAAACTGTGGACGACCCGTCAAATAGTCTATAATCCAGGAAACCAGGGAAGAGTCCACCTTCATCGCCGTCAGCTTACTTCCCAGCAGGGCAGGCCGGATGGTGTTGAACGCACTGGAGAAGTCGAAAAACATGATTCTCACAGTGCTCCCGGGTCTGTCCAAGTGGGCGTAGGCACGATGGAGCAGGAAGATGATGGCGTCCTCCACTCCCAGTTTCGGCTGGTAGGCAAACTGAAGAGGGTCCAGCGATGATCTGACCAGGGGCCGAAGAAGCGTCAGGACCAGCCTCTCAAAGGATTTCGCCACGTGGGACGTCAGCGCCACCGGTCTGTAGTCGTTTGAGGTGCTGGGACGTGCCTTCTTCGGAACCGGCACCAGGCAGGATGTCTTCCACAGCACAGGGACCCTCTCCAGTCTCATGCTCAGGTTGAAGATGTACTGCAGGACTCCACTCAGCTGGGCAGCACATGTTTTGAGGACCCTCGGGCTGACGCCGTCAGGACCTGCAGCCTTGCCTGGATGGAGCCTGCACAGCACTTTCCTCACCTGCTCAGCTGTGAAGGTATGTGTGCCGTGTGTGGGGGCTGGAAGAGTCACTGTTGTGTTGATGGGGGAGGGGTGAGGTAGTGGTGGTGGTGGTGGGGGAGAGAGAACAGGTATGTTGATGCTGGAGAGGGACGGTGGGGGAGGGGGGACAGCAGGGCTGGGGGGCTGGAGGGGAATGGTTGTAGAGGGGCTGGGGGAGGGGGGGTAGACCGGAGCCCACTCATTGAATCTATTGAAAAACAAATTCAACTCGTTGGCCCGATCAGGACCCCCCCCTATTGTCTGGCTACCAGGTTGTTTGTAGCCAGTGATGCTCCTCATGCCACTCCACACATCCTTCAGGTTGTTCTGCTGAAGTTTGTGCTCCAGCTTCCTCCTGTAGTTGTCTTTGCCCTGCTGGATCCTCTCCTTCAGCTCCCTCTGAAACCGCCTCATCTGCTCCCTATCCCCATCTCTGAAGGCCCTCTTCTTCTCATTGAGCAGGACCTTGATGTCTCGGGTGACCCATGGCTTGTTGTTGGGGAAACAGCGTACAGTCTCTGTGGGAACAACACTGTCCACACAGAAGTTGATGTACCCTGTTATACATTCCGTGAGATCATCAAGGTCCTCTCCATGCAAATCACAGAGGAAATCCCAGTCTGTTGACTCAAAGCAGCCGGAAGCAGCAGGAAATTGTCATAAATAAAATATATAGCCAGATACCACAAGACTTTCAATCATTTATAATTAAATGATATTGTCTATGAATGTGCAGACTTTACTCATTCAACTTTATGTGAAATAATTGTTTTGATGATGACAATAAACCCAAGTACAAGTGTTTAGGTTTGTAAGCATGGTTGGTTTATATTAGACCACATTCTACTCGATAAGCGGCAGTCAAAAATGTGTACTATGTGCTGACGTCGTGGTGTAATTTAAAGCCTGACCTGTTTTGATAAAAGTGTCTGCTAAATGACTAAATGTACTGTAAATGTCATCCATGGCTGCATAATAAGAACTGAAGGTGCACATTGGTGAATGTAAGGTCAACGTAATGTCAACATAGTATGGGTGTTAGCGCCCTCTGCTGTCATTGTATCGTAGTGTTTCATATAAAAACAGATAGGGCACAAAACAATGTATTGGAAAATAGTGTTTCATAGTACGGCCCCATTTGTAAAATGTATAAAAATATACTTTTCATGTCAACAAGCTACATTGTGTGTTTTTTGTTGTTGTTTTTGTATTACCGCAAAATACTACATTTACCACAATGCTCCACGGGAGGCCGACGTCAGAGCTTCAACAAAAATGGCGGCACCTTTGCTGCAAGTGCTGGAGCGAACCGAAATAACCAAACTACCCAAAGGGATTCAAAATAAACTCGAGAAGTTCCTTTCCGATCAGCAATACGAGATTGATTCGTTGAAAGCCCACCAGGAGCAGTTCCGTGTGGACAGTGGTAAGGCGTCGCTTCGCTCTTCAGTAGTACTTCCAGCGAGCGAGCTAGCTTAGCTAGCCCCAAGCTAACGGTGTGTTTTGCTCGCTCACATGTCAAGAAAACAAAAAGTATTTATTATTAAAGTGACTTATTGGACGGGTTTAGCTTCTATAAACTCCTCTCTACCCACCCTACGCCAATACAAAGTTAACCTTCAGCTTTTAATACATACATTGTCTGATTCAAGCTACGATAGGCAGGAAAGTTGTAAGATCTTGTATTAATTCACCTGTTAACTCTCATCATATTCCCATTGTTGCAGAACAACAGTTCTTCGATAAGTCCAAACGACTTGAACAGTGTCAGGATGAGTTCTTAACCCAGACACAAGAGTACCAGAAGCTGAAACAGGACTTCTCCAAGTGTGGTGAGTGGGTTGTTTTTTAAAACATGATGATCATCATCATTTATGTCACTTTTTCAGTATTCATCTGAGTTATTTATAAGTATTTTATTACTGCCAATTTGCACTATACGTATTGTTGTATATTGTATATACTTACGTATTACTGTAATGATACTGTAAATGGTGCAATTCATCTGTCAATACATTTAGAGTTCATTTAGTTATATTTTGTTTATACTAGTTTAGTTTAGTTTGTTGTTATTTCGTTTTTAGGTATTAGTATATTTTGTGTGCATTTATTCCCCCTGTTATATCCCTCGGGATAAATAAAGTCATCTTGAATCATTACAAGATATAAGGCTGACGAGGTGTATGTATGTATATTGACAAAATCTAACGTCCAACGTCAAATGTACACCTTTAGCTGTGGAGCTCAAAGGTGTGTGTGAGAAGAACCGGGAACATGAGTCTGCTCACGAGAAGTTATCTGGGGAACAGGTAATGACAAACAACACTTAAAAGACATGTTTATTAATGACACTTAATTCTTGAAACAGTGTAACGTTCTCCAGGTGAAATTAAACGGAATACATTGGCGTAGTGTGTGTGATGTCGTTTTAGTGGTGGTGTTGCACATCCCAAGCAGATGTGCCAATTTAAATCAAATATGAATGTTTAATGTATAACCCTGATCAATTTATTGAAACACTCTTTTTTTTTTTTTAGGGTTTTCTTTCCAAAGCAAAGGACGAGTTGGAGGCAGAGAACCGAGAGCTTGTGCGGACCTTGGAGAGGAGGTCCGTGGTAGTGGAGCATATCAATGGTATTGTCAACATTTTTTAATGAAAACATCTTTTGAAGCTACAGACTACTGATTTTAACGTTTTTTTTTTTTTTGCAGTACTGTAGCTGTGCAATGACAATACATTTTAAATCTACTCTAATACTGACACTAGTGTTATCTGTGTGTACCATGTTGGGAGTGTTATATGGCCCTAGTGATGCCCTAAACACGTGACTGGTGATCAGCTGATCAACTTAAACTACTGGATTACAGGAGCTGATGATGTTGAAAATATTGTGCATTTTCATTGCTCTGACTCGTCTCATCTCAGCATCTTCGGTGCTGAAATGTGTCCCTTCTAGCCGTCCATTGAACACTTTAACTGCATGTCTATGTAAACATTTACTTGGAATTGTGTTTTGTGTAAAATGTGTATTTCTCTCGCATTAGATGACGTGAGGAAGCTCAATGACAAATTGGTGGAAGCCAGCAGCTCCAAAATTGGGATGCAGCTCAAACTGGAAGAGCTTGAAGTGGCAGAGGTCAACATCAAGGTAAGCCACCACCAATGAGTTGGATTCATATCACACATGTTGATGGTAACTTCAGTATGTGTCCAAGGTTCCACTTTAAATGACCTTGAGCAATATGCGTAATATGCTTTGGGTGAGATATTTCTCCCCTCTAACCTCGATTATTATTAATTCATTGTTAACTTTTGTGTTGGTGGCCTCTTCAGTACCGGGAGAAGCGTATGGAGCAGGAGCGAGAGCTGCTCAAGAACCAGTCAACATGGCTCAATAATGAACTCAAAGCCAAGAGTGAGGAGCTACTGGCCCTGTCACGACAGAAGGGCAATGAGATCCTGGAACTCAAGTGTAGCCTGGAAAACAAAGAGGATGCGGTATGTTCCTCGGCTGGACCTCTGTGTGTACTTTGTGTTAAACTAAACACTAATGAGGTTTTTCTTTTGGTGGGCTGATCTTCAGGTGACTCAGCTCCAAGACCAAGTAGTCAGTTTGAAGGCTTCTCATGAACACTCCCAGAAGCAAGTTGAAGACCTGATCAACAATCTGAAAGAAGTAAGTGTTGACTATCTCTTTCTGGGTTACACTAAGGCTAATTGAATTAAGATTCGATCATATGGGGAAAACCAATTAAGTGAATCTGTTTTTTTTCTCTTAACTTCTTTCAGGTCAAGCAGCAGCAAGCCAGCATTGAAGATAAATTCAGGAATGAACTTAATGCCAACATCAAGCTCTCCAACTTATACAAGGCAAGTGATATCAGCTCAAGTGTGTTGTTTCACTGGTGGCTGGAGCGGTGAAACAACACAAACTTGTATACATATTTCTTCATTTTGAAGCGCTGGTTCTAAAAGACTGTGGTTGCAGGGTGCCGCAGCAGACGCTGAGACCAAGAGTGCAGAGCTGAGTGGTGCAGTGGAAGAGCTGCACAAGCTGCTGAAGGATGCCGGAGAAGGTAGACGCAATTAAAATAACATATCAATAACATTACTGTTCAGTATTGCAACTAGTGGTTCGTTGAGCATCCAAATGGTAATAATGTTATTATAGAATATATCATATGTATATGAATATTATACATCCTTTTAATAATGTTTTGTATGCTAAATGTGTGATGAATGAATGGATCATGGTCATGTTTTCTGAAGTGAATGCAGGGTATATGCATGTACATGCATATCTTCCTCACTGTAATCTGGTTTGACTGTGAATGTCTTGTACCACTCTAGATGTAGGTGTATTACACCCGCTTATTGCTAAACAATGTTTCCCTCGTGTCAGCGATCAAAGCTCAGGAGCAGGACCTACAGGAGATGAACGGTGCCAAGGATGTGACTGTGGCAGAACATCAGCAGAGGATCAAGGGCCTTGAGAAGGAGCTGGACAATGCTAACGCGCTGTTGTCTGACTGCAAACAGCGAGGTCAGCATCCCAGACCCCTGAATATTGCCTTTCCTAGTGGGTGAACTAGACCCTCACAGTCCTCGGTCTGTCCTGCCTCATCCGTGTTGGTTTTAATGTGCTCGTGTAGGCAACGTACAGTTCAGTTCAAGATGACCTGTATCTTTTATATAGTGCTTGTTGATTGTAAGTCCCAACAGTTGAACCTCAGAGCAACACTGTCACTGTTCACAATCTCAGGTCTTCCCGGTTCATCCTCGCTGCATTCAGAAGGCCAGATCACCACCATGTCTCCGACCGCGGCGGCGGTAGCCAAGATCAAACCTGGCATGAAGCTGACCGAGGTATTTACAGCTGGTTCTAATCATTCAAACCAAGCAAGACAAATGATTGCACCATTGTTGCTATTGCAGTGTTTCCCACATATTTGGATAGCTGGTTTGGGGGGAACAAAACAAAAACACGTGATCTTTTAAGAACATTTAGATTTATTGAATTGACTCATATTCAGTGTGCACAAAGATGGCACTGTGGGGGGTTCCGGCAGTGATTGGAGGTCGTTTAACTTCAGTGTTTACAATGCTTAGACAGCTGATTCGGTGGTTTCATAGTTTCAAACGGCTCTTTTTTCGCGTCCTGAGTTATCGATAAAGAGCTGTGCGCCTGGGTTTTTCAGCCTGCAAAACAACTGCACCTAATGTGAGGAATGTGACTGTAGAAATAAAAAGCAGAATCCGTGACATTTTTTGCAATTTTAGAAATCCTGCCCGGACATGTAAAATCAGATTTTACCGATGCAAAGATTAGGAAACGATACATCTCCACTCCAGGCAATATTACCGTGACTTTAATGCCGGTGTACCGATGCAAATCTGTGAATCTTGACATCCCTTCAGCAGACCCTTGACGCTATAGCAGAGCGGGTACAGGAGAAGTAGAGCAAGGGGATTATTGATCACTTGTTAATCGATAGTGGATCTCGTCGTGCTCTCGGATGGATACATTTTTTTAAATTTATATTTAACTAAATATACTTGGGCGCCCATTAATATATCTAGGCGGCCTGCCCAAGTGAAGTCTTTGTGGGAAACCGTATCAAATGTGTTTGTGTTCGATTTCCCTCTCGTCTCCCCTCAGTTGTACACGGCCTATGTGGAGAGTCAGGAGCAGCTGCAGCTGGAGCGCTTGGAGAACAAGCGTGTGAACAAGTACCTGGACGACATCGTGCAGGAGGTCGAGGCCAAGGCCCCCATTCTCAAGCGGCAGAGGGATGAGCACGAGCGCATGCAGAAGTCCGTGGCCAGCCTGTCGTCCAAGCTCGAGCATGCTGTGAAGGTGATTGCTCCACCAGTAGAAATGTTCGCGGTAATAGCACGTGTGTACTAGTGGGGTCTTCCCCACAAAGAGGTAGCAGTTGGAGGATTTGGTCCCAGTAACACCTGTTTGGTTGCAGGAGGTGTACCGGCTGCAGAAGGAGACTGACGAGGCCAACAAGCGCTCCTCCGTCTCTGAGCGGGACACCCAGCGCTTCGAGCTACAGCTTGCTGACACGGCTCAACAGGTGGGTCCTTTCACAGGTGTTTTCTTTGGGTTTGCCTTATTTCCTGCAAAGTAGTCAACCAGTTAACTGGTCAGTCGGAAACCATGATATGGCTTCAAGGTTTTGGTCCGATGTTTGGTTTGGTTTTACTGATAGTTTTTATAGGTAAATCTGGGTGGGCCATGTCACCAAGGAACGCACTTTTCGTCAAGTGACAATTTTGACACGTCCTGTCATGGCGAATCACACTCGCACCAGGTAGTATAACATTGTTCGGGCGGCAGGGTAGCTCAGTCAGTAGGGGCTTGAGAACCAGGAGGTCTCCGGTTAAAGTCCCCGAAACACCTGAGCACTGCTGAGGTGCCCTTGAGCAAGGCACCAGACCCCTTTACTGCTCCCCGGGCAGCTGTGTATATACAATAGTTTCCCACTGCTCCTAATACTACGAAGGGGTTAATGCAGAGAAACAAATTTCACTGTGTGTACACTGTATGTGACCAATAAAGAGGATTCAATCCTCCAGAGATTTAGATAACATGGCCCCTTTAACGTTTGTGTCTGTGCCGCCAGGTGCGCGTGCTGCTCATCGAGCTGGAAGAGGCCCGCGGGAACCACGTGCTCCAGGAGGAGGACGTGAGCTCGGCCAACATCAGCAGCACGTCGGAGGTTATCAGCCAGCACCTGGTGACCTTCCGCAGTGTGGAGGAGCTGCAGCAGCAGAACCAGCGCCTCCTTCTGGCCCTCAGGGAGCTGGGCGACTCCCAGGAGCAGGAGGAGTTTGAGGCCGTCGGCAGCAAGTAAGCTACCGTGCACTCTGGATTTATTTCAGAAAATAAAATAAAAAGGAATGTTAATGTACGTATGATTAACAATATAAACTTTCATTGAGTCCAGGCTTCGACGGTGTTTTTGAGTGGATTTATGAGCCCATAGTCACACTAAAGTGTTTGTATCGTCCTAGGTGTGGTGAAATGGCCGAGAGTCTGGAGAAGGCCCAGGCTGAGCTGGAGTGTCTGAAGGAGCAGCGTACCCAACAGATGCAGATGACGGAGTCCATAGTGAGGCAGCGGGACATGTACCGCGTGCTCCTGGCTCAGGCCACCGGGGTCAGCTTCCCACAGCAAGGTGAACTCGCACACCCATGGACACAGTTTGTGGTCAAGATGTTATCCACATGGTTGGTCATCTCCTTGGTCCGTGTCATTATAGTCTTGTAAACCAGGCTGACTTTCCCTTCTCTCCGGTGATCTCGGTACAGGTGCAGCCCCCCAAGAGACTTCTCTCACGTCTACCCCCCGCCGCTCCCCGGCCACCACGCCCACCGCGGCCACGCCCACTGCTATGGTCTCCATGGTGACGGACTCCACAGAAGCAGTGGAGGCCAAGGCTGCTTTGCGGCAGGTCGGTCTCGAGTAGAAGCGCAACCCCGACTATTGGGTTCCCACACGTTCCTTCCAACACAGTTCCACGGGGACTTGACTAACCCTAGAGCTGATATGTTTTTGCTGGCTGTGTCCACCATGAACCATTTACTTATAATAAACAAAAAACTAGTAAATACTAGTAAATAAATGTCAAACTCCTAAAGGATGTCCTTCCTTAATGCGGCTTTAGATTGACCGTTATTTGATACGTTTACAGGTTACAAGATTGAGTCTGCTATTAACAGACCCAGGTGGTGTAGTCTCAGGACCAGTGATGAATTGTTACTCTGCGTTGACCTGCGTAGTAACAATGGCGTGCTCCTCCTTTAGTTGCAGGAGCTGTTCTCCACCTACAAGAAGGAGCGAGTGGAGAAGGACAAGGTGCTGACCCAGCAAACAGACAAGCTGCAGGAGCAGCATTCTGACCTCCGCTCGCAGAACACCAAGACCTCCACTCAGCTGGAGTTTGCCTCTAAAAGGTAAAAGACACAATTAATAACATCAAAACAATGTTTGTTGCTTCTGTGACTCTTCCCTCCTGTAGCTGTTTGGTTTGACTGTGTGCAGTAGTTGTGTTCTCATGGGCTGACACAGTGCCTGGTCGTGTTGTTGACCCTAGGTACGAGATGCTACAGGACAACGTGGAGGGCTACAGGAAAGAGATCGCCTCCCTCCGAGAGAAGGAGCAGAAAATGGCCTCAGCCACTCAGAGGAGCGAGCTGACGGCCCACACCATGAGCCAGGAGCTGAAGGCCGTCCAGGAGAAGCTCAGCATGGCCCAGGTGAGTTGACGGGGCCTGTCGATGTCACGCGGGGCCGTCGCTGCGTGTCAGTGAAATCACATTGATGTGATTTGTGTCTCCTAGCGTCACGCGGAGGGCCTGCGTGAGGAGAGAGACATGCTGAAACTGGCGGAGTCCCGGCTGACTCATGAGAAGGAGTCTGTTGTGGGCCAGCAGCGCAGCCAGAACCTCCTGCTGACCAACCTCCAGGCCATCCAGGTGCTGAGACACATCACCACTTCATTGCTGTCTCCTTATAAAAGGTGTGTGTGTGTGTTTCTCGTTCTGACCGCGTTGCGTGTTGTGTGTCCTAGGCCACTCTGGAGCGTTCTGAGACTGATGGCCGCCAGCGTCTGAACAACCAGCTGGAGAAGCAGGAGAGGGAGATCTCCCAGCTGCAGAAGAGACTGGAGCAGGAAGTGGAACAGCGCCACCTGCACGGCAGGAACCAAGAAGTATGCTACTACTCAAACTGTGTTCACCTGAAACGTCTTTGAAGAAAAATAGCCCATTGACACACATTGTCATTTGAAACATTCCAGCGCAAACTACATTTTGCTATGTTTACCCGTGTATTGGAGCCATCCGTGGCTCAAGAGGTAGCAACTATATGGTTGATTGTTCCATCCCTGACTCCCTTGCTAAGTGTCCTGAGCAAGAGACCTAACCCTAACGGCTCCAAACGAGCCCGCCGTCTCCTTGTGCGGCTGACATCGCCATGTAAAGTGCTTTGAGCGGCCACAGGTCTGAAAAGTGCAATATAAATGCAGGCCATTGTCATTTACTACATTGCTCGGTATGCATGTTGTGAGAATTGCATCAAAGGGTTTTAACTAAATCTAGTGTCTTTTGCACCACTTTTAGCATTCTGCCAGTATATTTGAATGACGTGTGCGTCTCCCGGGTCTCGTCTCCAGGTCCAGCTGATGGATGCCAAGCGACAGCTGGAGCAGCAGGGTGCACAGCACCAGAAGACCACGGAGCTGCTGAACGCCACTCAGCAGGAGGTCAGCAACCTCCGCATGCAGCCAGGCGGTGGAGATGCACGCCTCCCCCTCAGCTCACCTTCCCACTTCAGAGGTACACACACACACACACACACACACACACACACACACACACACACACACACACACACACACACACACACACACACACACACACACACCACACACACACACACACACACACACACACACACACACACACACACACACACACACACACACACACACACACACACACACACACACACACACACACACACACACACACACACACACACACTTTCTGATGGAGCACCGGGGTTAGCCTGGTGCCTGTAATCTCTATGGCAATGTCTAGACATCACTGGGGCCGCTCTACCCACATACAAGTCCTGTTGGTCTGAGGAAAGTTGGTCCTTCAGATTGATTTGTCCGTCCCATGTTTGCGCTTGTTGTGCATCCTTGTCATAATGTATTCTATCCACGTTTCCACAAGTTGAAGAGAGATGGGTTCCCTGGCAGAGCAATTTACTCCTGCCAAGAAGGGGTGCTGTACTTTATTGGATTTTTCTTTTGGAGAGTCTTGTAAAAGGGCTAATAAAACGTCAAAGTAATTTTAAAACACTGTTAGCCGTGTAATAGTCCAGATTATTTTTAAGTCTCAATTTAAAAAAAACAACAATGTTACAAAAACACCATTGTTTTTGTAACATTTGAGCCCCGAGTTATGCATGGCGGCTCTGATTGACACAACACGCTCCATCTTCCGTACCCCCAGGCCTCCAGGGCTCGGAGCAGGACACCGAGGAGCTGCGCGGCCGCCTGCGGCGGGCCGAGACCCAGGCTGAGGAGCTGGCAGAGAGCCTGCGGGCCGCCACCTCCAGCGTGGAGCAGTACAGGACCATGGCCCAGAGCCTGGAGGAGTCCCTGGACAAGGAGAAACAGGTCACCCTCAAGCTACCCCCTCACACCCCAGTGTCTCGTAGGAACATTGAGATGTACTGTATGTGCAACATGTTTTGGACTCCATCAAATCTATTGAGCACACATATCAAATAATGCTACTACACGTATTAGCAAAATGAATAGAATTGTCTTGTATATGGAATGCCTTTTGTAGGTTAGTTAGTTTTTAGTATAGTTATTGTTTATATTATTGTTAATATTGTGTGGGAGCGAATGGGGAGTAAGCATTCCATTGCACATGGCAAAATAAAGAACCTTGAATCTCTTGAATCTTGCTTTCATGAATGTGACTAAATCGATGTCTGCTATTTATTGTTGCTCCATTTGTGCGGGTGTAGGTGACGGAGCAGGTGCGCTGCTCCATCGAGGTTCGCATGAAGGAGGCTGAGACGCAGCGCCAGCAGCTGGAGCAGAAGCTCCAGACAGCGGAGAAGGAGAAGCAGGAGGCAGCGGAGGAGAAGATGAAGGCTCTGAGCTCTCTGGAGGAACAGGTACACCCAGCATACACATTATAGGATACTTCATTTGTCAATACATCAGAAAGAAAAGGGTCCAATGTTGGATTTAAAATATAAATATTATTTTCTACAAGGCATTTTGTAGTAAAATATTATAGTCTTGAATGTAACCAAACATGACTCGGTATCTGTGTTCTCCTGGTTTTGACTTGTCTGCTCCCTGCTTGCCCCTTAGATAAGCGAGCTGAGGAAAAATCTGAGCCGTGCCCTGGCTGACCACCAGGAGGCGTTGCAGAGTGTGGCGGAGGCAGCAGCCCAGCAGCAGCAGACCTTGCTGGACAGCCAGGAACAAGTATGGGGCAATCTGCTGCTGTTGCCACCCATGTCTCATAGTACTGTGGAACATGTGGTGCATTAGCACAGTCTTTCATTTTTCATGTGTGTGTGTTGCTATAATAATGCATGTTTTGTATTTGGTGAGATGATGAAGAAACGGCTATATATATATTTAAATGAAATGAAATGATTTGGTTGTCTAAGACTTGATCACATCAGCGGTGTACTGTTGTACAATTGGACAGATGGGACTATAATGACCAGATAGCACACTAATACTAAAATACACACTAATACTAAAATACAAAGTATTTTACTCTCCGTCACTGCTGTGTGCAGGCCTATAGGTATTGAGGGCTTTGCACACTGTGATGATTCCATGGTTTTCTCAAAGCCCACGTGTCCCTCTGCCAGGCGAGGCTGGTGGCCGAGGCCCAGGATAAATACGAGCGGGAGATGATGCTCCACGCGGCGGACGTGGCGGCCCTCCAGGGGGCCAAGGCCGAGGCCCTGCGGGCAGCCCAGCTCAAACACCAACTGGATGAGCGCTTCCAGACAACCGGGGCCCAGCTGCTGGAGGCCAGGGTGTCCTGGGAGGAGCAGGAGAAGATCCTCAAGGTGAGCAGGGGTGGACGGCATGGATGGAAATGTACAGCGACATGACCTCTGAAACCTAAACTGCATACGGAGGATTTTAGGACGAGTAACCCGAGTGTACAATTCAGTTTCGTTTCCGTTTTTTTTTCTTTCTTCCTATGAACAAAAAAAAGCGGTTACATTAAAAAAAAAAATTTTAAATGCATTTTATTTTGTGACTTCCAGGAAGAGATGGTCAAGTTGGAGCGCCACTCGGAGGAGCTGCAGAGGCAGAACACGCTGCTCCACGAGCAGATCCAGACCATGAGCACCGCAGTGGCCGCCAACCTGCAGCGCGCCACTGACGAGAGTCCCCTCAACATCTCCTTCACCGATGAGGGCAAGTCCCAGGACCAGATCCTGGAGATACTCCGGTAAGAGAGCCCTCAGTACAACGTTCAATGCTTTGGTCATATCCCATCTGGACTACTGCAACTCCCTCCTTGCTGGCGCCCGGTGTCTGCCATCAGACCCCTGGAGCTTGTTCAGAAAGCTTCAGCTCTTATGGTGTTTAACGACCCAAGTTCTCCCTGACACATCTACCCTTCTCCGGTCTCTACACTGGCTCCCTGTAGCTGCTCGCATCCAGTTCAGTTGCTTCTTCGGGGCATCTACTTGCCCTGTCGCTTGGGGGCCCTTGGGACCGATTTACGCGGTCACGGCTCTTCTCTTCTCTGTGGCCCCAAAGTGGTGGAATAAACTCCCCACGGATGTCCCCTGCAGGCTGAAAACTCACCTCTTCAGGAAACACTGCCCGGATCCTTCGTCCTAGCGCGTCCTCTTATCACTTTTTACTATCTTTACTAGGGTCTTACAAAGTAGATTGTTTGCTTGTCAGTAAGTTAAATAGTTATGTTTGCCAAACTTATTGTTCTTTTACCTGAGCACTGGCTCAGTTCTTGGAGTCTTGTTGGGAATGAAATGCACTTTTGACTTCTGGTGAACAGTTGTTCTCTTAACTACCTTTGTTGAACGCACTATTGTCACGTCGCCTTGGACATAAGTGTCTGCTAAATGACTGTACTGTAATGTAATGTTTCACCACTAAATCAAATTGAAATGTCGAAACGTAGGAGAGATCCACATAATGTCTCACTGTAGTTTAAATGCACCCCCCCCCCACATGTCCCAGGTTTGTGCGTCGGGAGAAGGAGTTAACGGAGGCCCGTTATGAGATGGTCCAGGGGGAGAGCCTGCGCCACCGCCTGAGGGTGGGCCACCTGGAGCGAGAGCTGAAGGAGGCCCAGGACACCCTGAACGCAGAGACCGAGAGGATGAAGGTCAGTCACACTACTACTAAAAAACAAATATTTTCCAATTACAATGGAATGATTACTCCCCATTCCCTCCCACAGTATACATTTCTAAAACAATACTATAAAAATACTATACGCAATAAAAATGAACATAAAAAGAACGATAAAGTGACTGATGGATGAATTGTGCAAAAAGCATTTTTAAGTGCCAGTATTTTAGCAGCATAATAAATACAGTGCAGTCACTGTAATAAGTCCAGAAAGTCCAGCAAAGTATGATGGTGTAATGTATATGACAATGTTATGATAGTGGCAGCACTCCTAGCAGTTCAGTAGGTGCACTGCCTGTGGATAAAAAACTGTCCTTGAACCCGGTAGTCCTTGTACGGATGCTGCGGAACCGGCGACCGGACGGTAGGGGGAGAGGGTGGTCGCGGTCATTAGTGATGGAGATGGCGTCTTTACATGTGGTCGAAGAGCCGGACGGAGGGAGCACAATTCCTTTCTCTGTCTCTGCCGTCTGTATGCAGTGGGGCTGTCCTATGCTCACCGTCGTGCCTCTCCCACTCTTCTCTGAGCCAGGTCACAGCCAAGACTCTGTCCCAGCACGACGAACTGATGAAGAAGACTGAGAGCATGGGCGTCCTGATGGAGACCAACACACTGCTGAGGGAGGAGAAGGACGGGCTGCAGCAAGATCTGGAGCAGACCAAGGCTAAGGTACCACATCAGTACCCAGGCTAAGCTACCGCAACTAACAGTACCCAGGCTAAGGTACCACCTCAGTACCCAGGCTAAGCTACCACAACTAACTGTACCCAGGCTAAGCTACCACATCTAACAGTACCCAGGCTAAGCTACCACAACTAACAGTACCCAGGCTAAGCTACCACAACTAACCGTACCCATGCTAAGGTACCACATCAGTACCCAGGCTAAGCTAGGTCAAGGTCAAGGTCAGATTTATTTATATAGCACATTTTTTAAATCAACCGAAGTTGCACCAAAGTTCTTTACAGTATACAGAAACAGACATAATACAAAATACCATATAAAATGCACAGGTCAATGCAATACAATAAAATTAATAATAAAAATACTATATAAAATGCACGAGTCAATGCAATACAATACAATAAATAAATAGTCACAACACGACCACGGTGTGCAGCTTAACACACCTCAAAACGCCAAAGAAAACAGGTGAGTTTTCAGCCGTGACTTAAAAATGTTAAGCTACCGCAACTAACCGTACCCAGGCTAAGGTACCACATCAGTACCTAGGCTAAGCTACCGCAACTAACAGTACCCAGGCTAAGGTACCACATCAGTACCCAGGCTAAGCTACCGCAACTAACAGTACCCAGGCTAAGGTACCACATCAGTACCCAGGCTAAGCTACCGCAACTAACTGTACCCAGGCTAAGCTACCACATCTAACAGTACCCAGGCTAAGCTACCACAACTAACAGTACCCAGGCTAAGCTACCGCAACTAACTGTACCCAGGCTAAGCTACCACATCTAACAGTACCCAGGCTAAGCTACCGCAACTAACTGTACCCAGGCTAAGCTACCACATCTAACAGTACCCAGGCTAAGGTACCACAACTAACGGTAATCAGGCTAAGGTACCACAACGAACGGTACCCAGGCTAAGGTACCACAACTGACAGTACCCAGGCTAAGGTACCACAACTGACAGTACCCAGGCTAAGCTACCGCAACTAACGGTACCCAGGCTAAGCTACCACAACTAATGGTACCCAGGCTAAGCTACCACAACTAACAGTACCCAGGCTAAGCTACCACAACTAACGGTACCCAGGCTAAGCTACCACAACTAACGGTACCCAGGCTAAGCTACCACAACTAACGGTACCCAGGCTAAGCTACCACAACTAACGGTACCCAGGCTAAGCTACCACAACTAACGGTACTCGGGCTAAGGTACCACAACTAACGGTACTCAGGCTAAGGTACCACAACTAACGGTACCCGGGCTAAGGTACCGCAACTGACGGTACCCAGGCTAAGGTACCGCAACTGACAGTACCCAGGCTAAGGTACCGCAACTGACAGTACCCAGGCTAAGGTACCGCAACTGACAGTACCCAGGCTAAGGTACCGCCATTGACAGTACCCAGGCTAAGGTACCGCAACTGACAGTACCCAGGCTAAGGTACCGCAACTGACAGTACCCAGGCTAAGGTACCACAACTGACGGTACCCAGGCTAAGGTACCACCAGAATGGTACCAGCCTGATGTATCACCAATAAAGTACCCAGGAAACAACAGTGTAGTTCTTGTTCTTGTTGTTCCTGATCAGTTCCTCGCTGGTATTAGAACATACTAGAGAGAGAACCAGAGGGTTACACTGCATCCATATAATGCTCGTGGAAGATGAAAATAGCATTGCCAATGCCTTCCATCACCATAACTGTTTCATCATTTGGTGTTTTGAATGAATCACCGTGATTTTAACCTGATCCCAGAGACTCACTTCTCCTCCTCCTCTCTCCCCCGGTGTTCAGTTGCAGAAGCTGCAGTCGGAGGTCATGCCCGTGCAGCAGGCCAACTCCGAGCTGAGCGAGAAGACTGCCATGTTGCAGGCTGAGAAGAAGATCCTGGAGGAGGAAATCAAGCGCTGGAAGAACCGCACCCAGGTCAGTGGAATAGATGGATCGTTGAGCACCAGGCTGATTCTGCTGCTGCTGCTAAATGTCTATTCTAGAAAAGCCCAAAGCACACAAGAGTGGAAATCTCAGTTCCTTTTTGCATTTGGACCCCAACAAAAATAAATGGAATACAAATAGGAAATCATGTTATTTGTGCAACGGTGCAAAGCGCACCGTGTCTGTTGTGGAGAACAAGCTTCTAGCATATTAGGGGCGGCAGTATAGCGCAGGAGGTAGAGCGGTCGCCTCTGGAGGAGGCAGCGCAGGAGGTAGAGGTAGGTTCGATCCCCCGGCTCCTCCTAGCAAAAACTGTCGGTGTCCTTGTGCTCCTGATGTGCTGGCTCCTTGTATGGCTGACTCTGCCGTCAGAGTATGAATGGGTGATGTGAGGCATGACTTGTAAAGCACTTTGGATAAAAGCGCTATATAAAAGCCAGCATTATTATTATTGTGCGTCTGTCCCATCAATGTCCCGGTGTGCTTTGTCATCTCATTATCCTCACCTAAGCTGTTTTGTTTCTTTCTAGCACCTGGTGAGCCAGCAGAAGGACGCGGACCCAGAGGAGTACAAGCGTCTGCTGTCGGAGAAGGACGGCTACCTCAATCGCATCCAGCTGCTGGCCGAGGACAACGGCAAGCTCAAAGCTGAGGTTTCCAGGTGAGGTTCTGCTAGCTTCTCCTCAAAACCTATTTACAGAACAGGAAGCATACAGTAAAGACAATGAGATATAATATTAGGCTAGCCCAAACTTGAATATGAATACAGTACATACATTCATAATTTTCTAGACAACATGATTTGTATGGAATATAACTAATATCCTTTTTTACTATAAAGTTTCTTAAACAAAAGTAGGGCTGTACCAGTCGCCATTTAGAAAGCTTTTAAATAAATACTTTAACTTCAACTTTAAATAAAAAAAGTGGACTCTTTTAACAAAAAGCGGCTGTTTTTAATGTGTTATATTAACCGCATAAAATATGATTTTAATATACAAAATTCCATTCCATATTATTCAAGACGGGTAATGCTTCAGAAGGAGACATATTTCATGTTGGATCTAATGAGTATACAAAAAAAAGTATGTGACATTCATGGTTTAACTGAGTCTCCGGTCTGTTTGGATTGTTTTACCACACAATCAGAAGTCTGTGTGGAACCTACAAAGTTTGACCTTTTGACTAATCAGTGTCTTACCTAATCTCCTATCATCACTTTCATCCGTTCTATTGGTTTTGCTCTGACTAGGTTCGGGACCGTGGTGAGCAGCCTGCAGAGCCAGGTCCTGAGCCTGCGGGAGAACATCGGCAAGGTCAGCGAGGAGAGGAACACGCTGAAGAGGGACCTGGACCAGAGGAACCAGGAGATCCTTGAAAGGGTGAACACCATCATCCAGGTCAAGAAGATCGGCCGCCGCTACAAGACTCAGTACGACGATCTCAAGGCGGAACATGACAAGGTAACGGTCCACTTTTCCTCCATGTCCGTAACCTCAAGTGCATTCTTATTTAAATTACCAAATAGCCCGTCTTGTCTTGACCGCAGCTTTCCTTTGTCACTGGTTACATTCTTGATCGTAGTCTAAGTTGGCTCGGGAATTTGTCCTGATAACGTATCTGAAAAGTAATTGGTACAAGCCACACATGTGCTATTGACTTGGCTCAATGCCTTCATCTTCAACATGGTCAAGACCGCCCAAACATTGAATCCTGTCCCCTGCAGATGGTAGTGGAGGCTGCAGCCGGACCATCCCAGGAGCAGGAGGTCCAGCAGGCCTCCCTTCAGGAACTCCAGGGCCTCAGAGACTCACTGGGCCAGGCTGAAGCTCGGACCAGAGAGATGGAGGGACAGCTGGAGAACCTGAACAAGGTCACTGCTAGTTTTTGTTCATAAGCGAAAGTTGATATTACTCGGTAAAATTCAAAAAGCTTCAGTCTTATGTCATTACTCTCCACATGCCCCCTCTGCTGGCTAGTTAGCACCAACACTGTTCGTCCCTTGCCGCAGGTGGCTGGGGAGCGGGAGGCGGAGGTACGTGTGGCCCAGGAGCAAGCGTCCAGGCTACAGACGGAGCTGGCAAGGCTGAGGCAGGAGCTGCAGGACAAGGCCTCCCAGGGGGACACGTTCAGGCAGCAGATAGCCGACAAGGAGGAGAAGACCCGGAAGGTGATCGTCGGTGCCAAGCAGAAGATCAATCAGCTCGTGGGTGAGTACCATCTTCTGCCTAGCTGTCCCCAGGGCACATTTCCTCCTGCTGATCTCACCTTAAAAATCACTCCCACATCCCCCTTCATCTCACAATGGACGTCCCACAACCATACCCTTCATCTATGGGGAGTGAGGCTTCAGCCTGTTTATCACACAATCCACCTTATTGCTTTGCTTCTTTGAGGCTAGCTGTGAGTTAGGGCACACATCTGTTCTTTTAAGATGGATTTTGTCATGTTTGATTGTTTCTAATGGCCATAGTTGGTGGCTTTAAAATGTATTGGGTCAATGCCCCACAGTAGGTTTCGTGCGTGTGAGATTTATAAACGTCATGTTAATGTCATCCACCAGCCACCAAGGAGACGCTGCATAAGGAGAACGAGGAGCTGAAGCTGCATCGGGAGGAGCTGGACGTCCGTGTTAGTGCCCTGAAGTCCCAGTACGAGGGCCGCCTGAACCGCCAGGAGAGGGAACTCCGGGACCTGCGGGGCCAGCAGGAGAGACAGGAGCAGAGGGACGAGCCCCAGGAGGCGGGCCCCAGCAAGGTGAGCTTGACTGCCCCCGACTGACTGCTCATTTCTGGTGCCAGGGCAGCAGCGGCAGCCAGTATACTGGCACTGTTCCATTCAGTGTAGCTCTCATCAAGGTTAAAATGGAATGTGGCGCTTTATCCACCCTTTACTTAACTCGAGAAAGGCACACGTAGGCTTGAATGAAACCAAAACGACTAGGACTACTGCTAATGTTAATGTGTCCTGAATGGTTAGACCCAGGAGCAGCAGAGGAACACGGAGCAGAGACAGATCAGTCTCAAGCCCACCCCAGCTGCTGATAGGGGCAGGTACGTGACCCATTAACCTACATATTATATTATATTACGGTATGGTGTCCATTTGGAGTGGAATCCTGATTCTATTGTCATCAACCCTTGCAGTGCCAGCACCTCTGAGCCCCCTACGGCCAACATCAAGCCCACCCCACTGGTGGCGACGGCCGGCAAACAGCCAGTGAACCCGGGCAACAAGCCCACTCCCAGGGCCAGCATCAGGCCTATGATCACTCCCGCCACCGTGCCCACCCCCACCCCCACGGCTACGGTCATGCCCACCACCCAAGTGGAGAACCAAGAAGGTAAAATAAAAGTGATAGTTAGGTTTTGTAACATTTTGGGATTTTGTGCTGTTTTTTTTTTTTGTCGTAAATCATGTTTTACAAAAGGATTTTTAAAACCAACCTGTGGCGTTCTCCTCTATCCCACTCCCGTCCGTCCGTGGAGCAGCCATGCAGTCGAGCGAAGGCCCGCCGGTGGAGCACGTGACTGTGTACGGCAGTGCCAGCGGCTCGGTGCGCTCCACCAGCCCCAGCGTCCAGACCGGCCTGGCCGGGCCCATGCTGGCCGTGCAGCAGCAGCAGCAGCAGCAGCAGCAGCAGCAGCAGCAGCAGCAGCAGCAGTCGCAGCAGCAGCAGCAGCAGCAGCAGCAGCAGTCGCAGACGCAGACGCAGACCACCGCCTTCGTCCAGCCCACGCAGCAGCAGAGCCAGGCCCACCCGGAGCCGGCCAGCCAGGAGCCCCCGGCCCTCGTGCTGATGGAGGCGGCCCCCAGCACGCAGGTGGAGAGGCCCTCCACGTCCTCCGCCGTGTTCGGCACCGGTACGCCACCCTCGAATCCACTGGAACGCACTAGTACACAGGACATGGCAACACTTTACATAAGTGTACAAGCGACCGGGTTCAAGAATCGGTTTTATTCACAGGAAGTGTGCCTACTGAACTGCTAGGAGTGCTGCCAGTTTCATAACATTAACATTACACTGTCATACTTTGCTGGACTTTGTGGACTCATCACAGTTACTGCACTTTTTTTTGTATTCATATTGCGGGAGGGAATGGGGAGTAAGCATTTTATTGCAAATGGCCAATAAAAATCCAGAATGGATAACTGAAACCTCACCCTCTCTCACACCCTCTCCCCACCTCCAGTGTCAGGGACCTCCTCCATGTCCAAGAGGCCCCGGGAGGAGGAGCAGGACAGCAGCACCACCATGACGGAGATGGACACCCCCCAGGAAGACACCGCCGAGCCCCCCATCCCCAAAAAGCTCCGCATCATCCAGCGTGTTGGACCCGAGGTGAGGCCCATATTGGTATCACGGGGGGGTTCACCAGAACGAAGTGTGGTGGTTGATGTTAAACTGATGTGTGTGTGTGTGTGTCAGGAGGAGGTTCTGAACGAGGACAGTACTGAGGCAGAGGGAGTGGTCCCCACCAACTCCCAGGGAGGCCAAGACAGCAGCCAGGTCAGTCACATTGGAATAAATTTAGCCCCAAAACAGTTTTTATCATGGACCTTTCTGGATTAATCGGTAAAAGCTTCACGTCTTTTTCGTAACCGAGGATTCAAGATTCAAGTACAATGTGATGCTCCCCATTCACTCCCGCATTTAGAATTTCAATAACTATACTATACTAGACATAACACTATATACTACCAACTATATTCTATGTTTGACCTACTATATACTTTAAACGGCACTAAACTATAACCTACTGTACACGATAATAATAACAATTAAGTGCAGATACATAAGGTTCATCCTTTGAATGCATGTTCTATGCAAATCCTGTATTTGCGTCAGTAACTATGACTTTGTGTGGAGCATGGTGTTGATGTACCAGAGACCTCCCTGTCTCTCTGAACTCCCCCCCCCCCCAGGCCACAGACTGTTCCGTTGTTATCCATCACCTGTGACCTGGTTCTGGCCCCCATGTAGTGGATGGTGTCTGATCAGGTTTTCCCCCACCCGCCACTGCAGGACGAGGAGTTTGCCACGCTGGAGCTAGAGCAGGACGAGGACGAGGGGGCCTCCCGGTCCGTCCCCGGGGACCTGGAGATGAGGGAGACCCCCGACCAGCCCCAGCATGACGTCATCGTCATAGAAACTGACTCGGAGGGCGAGGACGACGAGGAAGAAGAGGAAGAGGAGGAGGTAGGCTGTTCTTCTTGGGTGTGGTTTTCCTTTGGTTAGAACGGTTACTGTGTTGGAGGCCAGTAGGATACGGTGTCGTTTTAAGTTGCACAATAGTTTATTTCTGCTTCCCTATATTACAATCTTAAAACAGAAAAGTGACAGTAAACGGTCACACATACAGTACAGAGACATGGAATAATCGGAGGGTAAAATGGTCAGCATGGTCAAAGAGAGGAGCAGGGGTGTTACCCCAGAATGTTTTTCAAGAGCAAGTTGACGGGAATACACGACCCTCCTTTGCAAAAAACTGAACTTGTAGTTCCTCACCCTTATACTGTCGATGGTTCGCTCATTATGGGCTGTGCTGTCGTCATATCGTCAGTAAATAAGCAAATCCTCCAAGCTATGACCTTAATGCGGTGCTTGGAATATATGTATATACAATTTTCGAAAAGAAAAACGTATCCTGCTATTGATATTTCTATCTAAATTGATGTTTATATTTATAAGCATGGAATAAAGATAGTAATTTCCCCGCTGTTAAACCTAGGACTACGAAGAGGAAGATGAGGAGGAGGAAGAGGAGGAGGAGGACGACGAGGAAGAGGAGGATGATGGCGGCATGGGGGAGGAGGGCGAGGACAGTAACGACGGCAGCGGAGACGCCAACGACGGCTACGAGGGAGACGACGCAGAGGTTTGAACACACACACACACACACACACACACACACACACACACACACACACACACACACACACACACACACACACACACACACACACACACACACACACACACACACACACACACACACACACACACACACACACACACACACACACACACACACACACACACACACACACACACACACACACACACACACACACACACACACACACACTTTTCCCACCCATTCCTGGAATATTATCCTACACATTCCTCCCCCCTTTCTCCTCCAGACTTCACCCCCTTTCCGTGCTCACAGTTTCCATACCGTCGCTCTCGTTCAATTTCTCCCCCTCTCCTGGCGTGTGGCACAACGGAGGAGTCTGTGTTCGTACGTTCTGCTTGTGTTGACTTGAAGGATTGACCCTTTGACTGTGGTGTCCACGCAGTGGGCGGGTGAGTCAACCTTCAAGGGGGCGGTGAGCTGACCGCCAGCCCATTAAGTGTGCTGTGAGTTCAAGCTGTGGGAAAGGCCTTCTACCCACATGTGCTCTTTATTATGTTTCCCCCATTAAAACATGTGTGGAAATGGGTGAATTATATACAAGACAAGTGCACAGATGGGATTGTGTGAGATAACCTCGAGATTCAAAAATGTATAAGTACAATGGAATGCTTACTCCCCATTCCCTCCCACAGTTTGAATTTTTTTGAAAAACAGTACTATAAAAAAAAAAATACTGTACACAATAAAAATAATTACAAAATAACCATTAAAGTGACTGATAGATAGATATGGACATGTGTTGTCATATGTACTCAGCCCGTCACTCGGTAATTCTTATGAACCTTCTTATTGTTATGATTCGTGTGAGCTTTTAAATTCAACATCGCCATACCAGTAAGCCTAGGACAGTGGTTCTCAAACGATCTTTTACAAGTGTACTCCCTGCCAAGTACCCCGTTCACCAGCGCAAAGGGTTGGTGAAAATCAACACAGGCTTTGCTTATGATTTCGGTCTTTCATTGGAAATATTTCCAGGAGGGGGTGCTCTAGTTTTCAGATACACTTAATATTTACATTTCAAGATTCAAGATGTTTTTGTGTGCCATATGCAACAAGTACAATGGAATGCTTAATCCCCATTCCCTCTAGCAGTATTCAATTAGAAAGCAATACTATACTATACTACCTCTACTATACTACAGGGGGTACAATAAGTACATCCTTGAAAGTACCCCGTTTGGGAACCACGGTTTTAGGACATTGTGTGTTACCATTCTGTGTGTAAATCATTTTAATAAGGTGATTTACCGTGTGTCTTCCCAGGGAGCAGATGTGACGGACCCAGGCACCGAGACGGAGGAGAGCCTGGGGGCTTCAGAGTCCACCCAGAGGCCGGCCGACTCCCAGACACACAGCTGTAAGATCCAGGAAACCCTGTCGAAGACTCATCCAGCCAAAACCCCTCACACACCACTGCGGATATACACGCCACAAGCGCACACATAGACACACCGACACAAACACGCACACACACATGCCACACACTCAAAATGTGTTTTTCACAAGCAGACACTAATGAATGTTCCGACGCATATCATCTAAAACCGGACGTTGGATTTCTCAGACACGGACACATACACGCGGTCGGACCAAACGCACACACGCCGTTGCCAGTATAGTGACACAAACACGGATCAAAACTCTTTCCATGCAGGGGCCACTGAATTCTTAGACGCACAAACACACACACACACACACACCAGACTCCCCAGAGACGATTGACAGTCTTATAAAGACTCGGTGCTGCAATGCTCTGCAGCATCACAGCCGTCTAATTAGCTATCTGACCGCAGGGGGATGACGGAGAGTGCTGTAATGTGTTGTTGTCTGGCTGGAGACGTCTAATAGTCACAGTCACTTTCAACCGTGGCCCACGTCAAGTTTCTGTGCTCTTGTTTTTATTCCCTTTTTTAATTTTAATTTTTTTTTTTAATGTCGCGTCAAATAAACAAATGTCAATCTTCCAGTGTTTGATGGTCAAGTTATTGCCCCCTGTATAGATGTATTTTGAATCTCTGAGCCAGTTAAGCCAGTTAATTTGATTGGCCACCTCCAGCGGAAGACTTGTTAAAACACTTCTGCCTTTTTCTGCGTGAGCGTTACAAGCACTAAGTTGACCGTTTGCGGTCAACTTAGCGCTTGTAGGACATCCCAGGTGTGTGGGCTGCTCATCGCCGCTTACCAAGCCGAAGAAAAGCAGCCCTCTGAAAAAGCAGCCGTCTGTTTTCTGTACCTCCCGACAGTTGAGACCTGCACAATGGAGGCCTTCTCCGCAGAGCCGCCAATCACGAGCTCCGCCTCACGCATGCCCCAGTCGCCACGGAGACCACCGCACCACCTGCCCGCTCAGGTCCAGGTGTGGCGCCACACGCACATGCACACACACACACACTCCCCCACCCACTTAACCCCTGAGCTTGTCTTGGTTCATGGAATGGAGACAATGGTGATCACTCAAATGTGTTCTAATAATTCCACTTTGTCCTTTTAAACAAATGTTTTGTCCCTTTTTTGAGTTTTCCCAGTACATGGTTATTATCTACAGTCCTGTGTGTGTTGGTGGTGTCCTAAGTCATGTCTTGTGTCGTCTTGCAGAGGATTCCTGTTCGTGGCCAGTCGGTGGGCCGGGTCCCCCAGCTCCCTCCTGGGATGGCCAGTAGTGCAGTAAGTCCAGAGGTTTCCACTCTTATCAGAGTTTTGCCTGTCTGTCTCTCTCTGACTGTCTCACGTCTGTCTCTCTCTTCTCTGGTTCTCCTCTGTCCCTCTCTTCTGTCTCTCTTCTCTCGGCCCCTCTGTCTCTCTCTCGCTCTGTCTTTCTCTTCTCTCTGTTTCTCTCTGTCACTGTGTTTGTGTGTGTATCCGTCTGTCACTGTGTCTCTCTGTCACTGTGTCTCTCTGTCACTGTGTGTCTGTCTGTCTCTCTCACTGTAGGTGTGTGTCTGTCACTGTCTCTCTGGCACTGTGTGTGTGTATCTGTCACTGTCTATCTGTCACTGTAGGTGTGTGTGTGTCTGTCTCTGTCACTGTGTGTGTGTGTGTGTCTCATGGTCCTCTGTATCCCCTTCTACACAGCAGCAGCATTATTTTGAAGAGGACGACCGCAAGGTCCCCAGTGCCCCGACTCTTGTGGTGCCCCATCGTGTAGAAGGCTTCGACCAGTAAGACATCTCCACGTTCAAAGGTTAACTGAATGTAGTGTCCTTTTTTACCTGTTTTAACGTGTGTGTGTGTGTGTGTGTGTGTGTGTGCGCTCGCCTGTCTCAGCGCCCCCCAGGTGGCCGGCATTCCCCGCTTCAGGTTCGGGCCTCCGGATGAGGTGCCGCAGACCAGCTCCTCCTCCTCCCACTCTGACCTGGGCCAGCTGGCCTCCCAGGGAGGTGAGTCGGGCCCTGGGCCCCCAGATGGCTCCGTCTTCTGTGTATTGGGTCGTCAGCACGCTAACGTCGTTTACATGTCCCACCTCTAAACATCTCCTCAGAAACTAAACTATCTCTCACACACACACACACAGCATGCTACCTTAGACTAGAGTCTCTTCTCTTACTATTCTTGTCTATTCTAGACTCATTAACGTGTGTGTGTGTGTGTGTGTGTGTGTGTACGCAGGTTTGGGGATGTATGACAGCCCTCTTTTCCTCGCAACCCATGAGGAACAGTCTGGAGGGCGCAGCGTTCCCACCACACCGCTCCAAGTGGCGACTGCAGGTACTGTCCCTTCCTAATGTCATCACATGAACATGCATGGCATCACTCCTCACGGTCATCTGTTATCCTTATTCATACTTTGGTTTTGTAGCAAATATGTTTGTAGAGTTTAGTTTAGTTAAGAAAGGTTAAGTAATGAGTCGTATGATTTTTAAATGCATCATTTTGAACACTTGACTTCATCAGTACAAAGATTAAGTAAAACCATGAGGAAGCAGGCGTGATAGTTTCAGAGCTCCGGTCTTGTACTACCTTCATGGTACATACAGCCCACCTAGCCAGTGACGGTCCCTCTGTTCCTCCCCTGTCCCTCAGGTACCATGTTCTCAGAGGTGCTTGGGTCTGACGCCGGGGACCACGCTTCCCAGTCTGTCCCCACGGTGAGCACCTCCACCCCGAGCCTGGTGGTGGCAGCAGCTACCACCGGGGACGACAGGGACGACGCCTTCCTGGAGCCAGACGGAGACAGGTGAGGTCTTCTGGTACGCTCTGCGTTAGCTCCTTCTCAGACCGATATCGGGAATGTTCTCAGTGTATCTAACTGCTTGTTTGTCTACCCCCCCCAGCCGGCCCAGCGCAGAGGCGTCGCTGGACTCTGTGGCTTCCCAGGGAGAAGCGGACGAGACGGGCCAGCCGTCGGACGAGGCTAGCCTCCCCTCCACCAGCCAGGAGCCGTCCTCTAGCTCGGGCCCGCTGGGCACCTTTTCCAGAGCAGGTCATGCTTCCCTTCACGGTCTCGGTGGTGGATGTCACTCATAGAGATTTAACTCCACAGTATATAATGGGTTTTAATGCAAGTGTGTTGATGGTCATGTTGTGTTCATTCCAGATACGAGCAGCGGTCAGCCTCGACCCTCCAGACCCACAGCAGGCAGGCAACTGCAGCGCTGGTCTGAGAACCGAGGAGGTCGCATGAAGAGAGGTAGTGAGAGACCACTCTTTAACCTTCGATTTTTCTATAATTTAGCTTTCCATGACTATACATGAGAGGAAATGTTCTTCTTGTTCCTAGTTCACGGTGTAACTGTAAAACGAGAGTGCACCACAGGAAGAGCCTCAACCTGTGCATTTTTCCGTGTGACGGCAATGTCCCTCAGGATGAATGACATTACTTGGTTGTGATTTGAGCCAATCGGGAATCGTACATTTCATGACCCGTTTCGCTACAGCAGTGCCTTGATTATAGTTTTAGTTTTGAAACACAATACTAGCTTTCCCCTGCCAAAAACAACAAAGTAACTGATGGATATCCTTTATTTAGGTCACATATTGTACATGGTACACACAATGTGTAGAGTTTGTCCATTCGGATAATGTCTCTGATTAGGATTATGCATTTGTCACAGAACACAATTGACTTGGTAACATTTTAATATTTTACTAACAGCAATACAAAGAAATGCACATCACCACCCTGTATATTTTGATGCATTATCGTCTTGCATCTCACACACACACACACACATCAATACTGTACGCAAATGTGTGTGTGACTTTTTGTAACCGTCGTTTCCTGCCTCTCTAGGCCATGCATTCCCATCTCGGGGTTCAGGCCCCAGACGGTTCGCCAGGTGAATCCCCAGACCCCACCTGGACCACCCAGATCCCGCCCAGACCCCCCGGGCTCCCACCACCCCCACCGCTTGGTTCAGACTGAAACCGCCCGTTTTGAAATCTAAGTTTTCATCCCATGCTTGGATTCCGTTCCATTTAATTGTGTGAACTTTTGATGCCCTTCGTGAAAGTACTTCTGCGCCTGCAGTTCATGTTGAAGCAGTGTTGTTTTAATAAGTAATAAACATTTGTTGTTTTATAAGAGTTTGATGTGTGTGTGTGTGTTTGAGTCCTTGTTTCGGTGTACGTTTGGGCTTCAGGCTTTGAAGAGAGGTCTCATGGACAGCTGAAGAAGTTATTCGCTGAGTTCCGCTGCGGTGGAGAGTTGACCGGCGGGAGAGCGATGACGGGCCGCTGAGCGCTCATCTGGACGTTGTAGTACGCCGCTAAACAGAAGACAAGACATCCGTGGATGATAAGTTAAAATACAGTACATACGGTACTAGTGTTACAGTCTGTGTCTGACGACCTCCGGCATGAGGGCTGACGTTCTAACGTGAGAAGTTAAAACCCACGGGCCCTAGTTGGCTTCATCGCTAGAGCGTCTATGAAGGCTTTGGGGAGTGAGGTTTACCACTGCACAGCGCCACCCGCTGGCGTCCGTAACACTAGCACGTTGCCATGTCTACCAAAACATGCATCGTCACTAAAGCCTAAAACTGAAACATTGGATTAGGCTGAGGGTTAACCGTGACCTGATGTTTTTGTTTAGAGAACTAATTAAACCAGACCGCACCCAAAGCCTCTTCTGGTCCACATGGTAGATGGCATTGGCTTGAGAGGAAGTGACGCCATGATGGCTGGAGAGTCTGCAGGCTGTGCTCTTCGCTCCGTCATGGAACATCCGGGAGCGGCCCGGTCTGGTGGTGTAGGTGGTGTAACCAGACCCGCTAGTCGCTCCACCCCAGACACATGCTGCTAGCCAGGCGTGACTAATGTCTTTGTGAAGTTATTACGCTCTCAAGTTATCCCACCTCTTCAAACTGGCTTTCCCCTAGTAAACACCCACCCACCATCCATCCCATGACTTTACATTTTAATTCTACTTTAAAAATTGTAATTGTTTGAATCTATTTTATTCTGTCTTGGAATCTATATAACTATTAAATGATTTTACTGTACGTGCAATTTAACCATGTCTGTAAAGCGCCTTGGTTATCCAGAAAAACACTGAAATACAATGTATTATTAAGGAGACCAATTTTAGATTTTGAAGTGAAGGTAATTGGAAAGTGTAAACGACAAAACTTAACCCTGCAACATCTAGTCCTGAAATGGGATGTTTTCTTTTATTTTCACTCTTCCTCTTCTTTCTTTCTTTTTGGGACCTAAAAGATGCTTCCGACCGGGATCTCTAAATATACAAGTGTCCTTTATTCGAGTCACATCACTTTCCATCACTTTGACCGCTCTCCTGATGTCCCGCCTTCTCTCATCCCTCAAACCCATCCTGCTATCCTCCTGCCCCGACCAAACTAAATATGGTCACCCTCCCTGAAAGCTCTCTTCTAGTGGTGTAGTGGTCTAGTGGTCGTTCGCGAACAAACAAGTCTTAACGAACAAGTCTTTTCAGTGAACGAGAACAAGTCTTTTCATTCCCATCTCATTCGTTCGTTCGTTCACGTGTCTTCAATGATGGGGCTGTTGATCGGATGACAGTCCGTTTTGGTAGTAGGCAGGTAGGGCTACACATAGTACAGTAGGTCACTTACATCTCGAGAACACGTAATACTTGTAGCCCTCCGGCGACCTGCGGCTGGGGACGGACACGGCCGATGTGATGCTGGTGGGGAACCCCCCCCAGGACACACGGATGTTGATGGCTGGCGCCAGCACGGACACTGGGAGGGAGGAAGAAAGAAAAAAGTACAACTTCAGCTTTGCATTTCTTCTTGTGTCAGTTGGGTTGGGTTTAAGAGTGTTTGTTACCTGCATGGCGGGCCACACGCTGGTGCACCAGGTGAACCGTGTACTTGGGCTTCCTGCCACACGTTGAGCTGGTGCCAAACTGGTACGAGTATTTCTGGACATATCCCCCTAAGCAGAGACAAGAAGACGAGTGTTGATCATCTTACAACCAATTAAAGAAGGGTATATTATATTATTAACGGTATATTTTGTCACCTCTTTTGAAGAAGTAAACAGATTCTTCCCTCCTCTGATACTGGGGCACAGACAGGGCAGCTGTTATGTGGCCACGGAGGCCGTCAAAGCCCTGATGGATTAACTTGGGGTAGCCAGGGTCCACCACGTCATTGTCAAACCTCCAGTACAGGGGACCCTTTAGACGGCATACAGGAAACGAGAGGGTAGAATGTACAGGTCCATCAGTATGGTGTCAGATTCTACCAAGAGTCAAGAACGCTTACTCCCATTCCCCCTGCAGTATGAATATCCACTTTTACTTAAAAAAATACTTTGCACAAATTTTGAAACTGAACAAACCATAAGCTTTACCCAACATACATACTAGGGAGGGGGGGGGGTGGACGTAAACGACAATAACAATAACAAGAGTTACTCTGAAGAAGTATGTTTTGCCCTGGCAGTTGCAGCGAGTGAATACGGTGTCCACAGGAGACGGGACGCCCCACACTTGGCTGATGGAGCGAGCCGGTCCGGGAACCCTGTTTCTGTTCAGCATCCAGAAGTAGTGTCCTAAAGGGAACGTGAACGTCACATGGTCGTACCCGTTTCTCTCGTTTACAATAATATTTTGTAAACAGAAGTTGAACAGTCCACTTCCATTGTCCATTCTGACCCCGAGTCCCAACAGACTGAGCTATCCTGCCGCCCTAATTCTATTCTAAGTCTATTCATCAAACATTACACTATACAGACATAGACACGGAATACTCAGTGATTGGAGCATCGCATCCCATGATGACACGTGGGAAATAAGGGGGACATATTGATAATCTTTCCACAACAGATGAGACATGCTGTACGTGGGAAGGCGTGTGCGCACGGCTTCACTTGTTTTTCCTGGCGCTTACCTCGGAAAACCACCACCGTGCCATTCCGGAGTGTGGTTACCGCGCCGACCGGGCGTCCACTGCAGAGGTTGGTATCGTGACTGTCGTCTAGAGAAGAGCAAATGTCACACACACTTTTGCATTCATATTGTGTCACTGTGACAGCGACCCCCAATGAGCACAAACCCCAGGGTCAAACTAGAAAGAAACCAGGCCGGCCAATAGAACACTAATACAAGCAGCTTCAAATCTGCAGTGTAAACATGATAGCATGCCATATGTGAAATGGCAATAGAGGCCTTGCAGAGAAAGAGAGGGGCAATGGGAGAGAATCATGCACAGCTTACCTGCTTGGAAGGTTGTCTGTGCCACGTCCAGAGGCTTGACCAGGCTGGGTTTATGTGCTGCTGGTGTAGGACGGTTTTGTGTGGGACGGTTTGGTGTGGGACGGTTTTGTGTAGGACGGTTTGGTGTGGGACGGTTGGATCTTGCCTTGGGTTTTGTGGTAGGTTTAGATGTTGCAGGTTTGGTCGGAGCTGGGGTCACTCTTCCCTCCTTCCGGTCGTCCTTTACTGTCAGGTCTGTGGGTTTATGGGGAGGAAGGGTGTCTGTTTGTGGTCCAGGGGTACCCTTGGTCACTGGAGCTTGGGGTTCACTGGCTTCTGGGTTTTTGCCCGGGATGGATGAAGCTGTGGATGTTGGGGCATCCTTGGAAGAAGTGTTTGGTTCTGAGGACAAGGAACCTGGAGCCTCTACGCCCTCCTCCTTGTCGTCCTTTACTCTTGGGTCTGTGAGTGAGGGAGCGGGGCTCATAGTGTCTGTTTGCGGCCCAGGGCTTGAAGTGGCGACCGGGGTCGGAACAGTGGAGGCACTGGAAGAAGTATTTGGTACTGAGGAGGAGGAGGATGGACCCAGCGAAACTCCTGTGGTATCTGGAACAACAGATGGATAAGCATCTAGACTGGAGGTCGTTGTCATGGTTAGGCCTGGGGTGGTAGTTGGTTCTGTTGGTTCAGTTGGGTTAGCATCAGCAGTGTTTGGTTCTGAGGAGGAGGAGGAACCCTCTGGAAGTCCTGTGGTATCTGGAACAACAGATGGACTGGCATCTAGACTGGAGGTTGTTGTCATGGTTAGGCCTGGGGTGGTAGTTGGTTCTGTTGGTTCAGTTGGGTTAGCATCAGCAGTGTTTGGTTCTGAGGAGGAGGAACCCTCTGGAAGTCCTGTGGTATCTGGAACAACAGATGGACTAGCATCTAGACTAGAGGTTGTTGTCACGGTTAGGCCTGGGGTAGTAGTTGGTTCTGTTGGTTCAGTTGGGTTAGCATCAGCAGTGTTTGGTTCTGAGGAGGAGGAACCCTCTGGAAGTCCTGTGGTATCTGGAACAACAGATGGACTAGCATCTAGACTAGAGGTTGTTGTCACGGTTAGGCCTGGGGTAGTAGTTGGTTCTGTTGGTTCAGTTGGGTTAGCATCAGCAGTGTTTGGTTCTGAGGAGGAGGAACCCTCTGGAAGTCCTGTGGTATCTGGAACAACAGATGGACTAGCATCTAGACTAGAGGTTGTTGTCACGGTTAGGTCTGAGGTGGTAGTCGGCTGAGGGGTTTGGGTTGTGTCGGTATAAGCATTGTTTGGTTCTGGGGAAGAAGAGCCCTGTGATTCTCCTGTGGTATCTGGAACAGTTGCAATACCATCTAGACTAGAGGTGGTGGTCACAGTGAGGCCTGGGGTGGCGGTGGGTGACTGGGTTGGATCCATTGTGTTGGTAGGACCAGTTGTCTGGTCTGGTCTCCAGTCACCCTCTGGAACACCTGTGGTATCTGGAACAGTGTCATTAGCATCTAGATCGGAGGGTGGGGTTACAGCAGTGAGGCCGGGGGTAGTGGTTGGCTGCATTGGTTCTGTGGCGGCTGTAGAAGGCAGGACCTCCTCTGGAGAGGGCTTACTTGGCTCACCAGGTTTGTCTTCATCTGGTCCACTGGCTTCAACCTCCAGTTCAGTTTGGAGATCGGATGTGTCCTCTGTGGGAATAGACCCGGGTTGGGCTGTTGAGCTTAGATCAGGTTCTCCAGAGGCCTCAGAGCTGGCTGTGGCAGTGGTAGAGTCTGGAGGTGAGGTTGATCCTGTATCTTGGACTTGGGTTATAGGTTCAGACTCTGGAATAGTGGGGAGTTAAGAAACAATGTTAAACTTAAAATGAGATGTGAATTGACGATCAAATCAATAATTTGTAAGCATCTTGTGTAAAAGTCCCACACTGGGTTTGAACTCACGACCACTGGCATTAGAGGTACAATTAGGTTGTGAACATTTGAGACTTGAACCTCAAACCTTTGGGTTGAGAGTCGAACACCCTAAACGCCACTGTAGTATTCTTAGTGAAAACAAATGATCAAAATGATCAGACTTCTGAGTTTGAATGATGGGCATGCATTTGTGTACCAGTAGGGGGCTGGTCAGATGGATCAGATGGCGAGGGGGCGGAGTCAAAGTCGGTTGGCTTGTTCTCTGAAGAATCTGTAGAAGCCACCTCTGTCTGAGGGGAGACTGTGGATGGATTCCCATACTCCAGGTCTGCGTTGTCCTGGGTGAGTGGTACGGTGGGGTCAGTGGCTTCAATGTCTGGTAGGGTGTCTTGGGTTGGCTCAAGGTCACTGGTGCTCTCCAGGACAGATGTGGCCTCAAGGTCCTCTTTTGAAAAAGGATCCTTATCATAAATATCTGTGGGGGAATGTGAAAGTATGAAGAGAAAACGTGAATAAAGGGGCATCCAAATGCTGTTCAGGTATTAACATAGAATTTGGAGTTGACTACAGGATTAACATAATCTCCCGCACCATTGCTGAAATCGTCGTATTGTTCCAATGGAGTGGCCTGTGAAATCGAAGGGTCGTCTGCAGGAAAGAAAACCAATCTTACATGTTTGACAGTATCACATGAGGCTGATATTTTCTGTATTCGTCTTGCTAAATATTCTTTATTGCTTCTATTCATATAAAGTAGTGGGGTCACCTGCGAAAGACCATTTCTGCAACTCTGCTTCTTCATCCGCTGTTGTGGATAAGAATTCAATTAGCAGTTTTCCAAAGCTTGGTTTTTGTAAAAAATTCTAAAACCTTGTCAGCCAAAGCCTTAGGTTTAGTGTAGTTTATCACATGAGCTAGTTAGGGTCTACATTGATGATGAAAACCTTTTTTCAAGACAGATAGGTGCATCCTATCCTTCAGTGTACCTTCCGTGTCACAGTGGCTGTCGTAGTCCGAGCAGCACTGTTTGAACTTCACGCAATTTGGATCACAGGTACACCTGCTGCCCCTCTTAAAAACCTCACCACACCGGCCTTTACATGAGTGTCCTATACACACACAGGCACACACACACACACACACACACACACACATACAGAAACACACACACAAGCATGCACACACAAACAAACACACACACACATGAAAAATATCAAGCTATAAAGTGGTGTAAAACTTTATACTTCATGAGCTTCCTATTTTTTGTAAAATCATTAATGAACTAACCGGGTGGGTTAAACACAATGGTTTATTATTATTATTATTATTATTATTATTGTTGTTATTGTTATTATTATTATAATCAAATGAATAGGCCAAGCGTCCTTACTTTCAGTGCATTGGGATTCGTAGTCTGTGCAGCACTCCTCATGGGCCAAACAGGAGTAGTCACACTGGCACATGTAACCCCTGTAGAACTCCATCCCGCATTGGCCCTTGCAGCTGGCTGTTAAAGGAAGCGTTTAGAGACATTTGACAGTCAGACAGAAGGTCATGGGATTCATGGAGGGAGTAATTCCAGATACATGTCAAGTGAAATCAAAACATATTGACATGTCCTTTTTTTCTCTCCAAACACTAAGTAATTCATTCATGGCAGAGCAAATAAAGAGAGAACAACCCTGATAGCTTCCAGGAAAGCCTCTCATTACAAATGTTTATGTTTAGTGGGTGAATCACATTGCACATCTACAGTATACTATCACATGTAAATGACTGGACATTGAACGAGACTACAGCTTGAAGTCATACTTACTTTGGGCCACAACACATGAAATCGTTGTGGTCAATATAGTGGTCGTCATAACCCAGAATAGAGATGAAGACATCTTTTAAAGGCTTTCGTTATCTCTATAAAACAAATAAAGCCAAATGAACAGAGAACACATTGAACTGGACGAAAAGTCACAGGTAAAAATGCTTTTTATGGGCTAAAGAGCAGAGATAACTTTGTAACTCACCTTCTCCCCAAGCCTCCGTAAATGTTTCCCTCGGATCAATGCTGGAGGTTTGCGAGTGAGGTCCTTTTTAAAGGGGTGAGGGCCTTTCCATCCGGTGTCATTAAAGTGGTGATGAGTTCACAGGCATCCAACCCCAAGTCCCAGACAGGGAGGTCCTTCGCTTTTAGGACGGCCCTCGCAAAACCATTCCTCCATTCCTCCAAGCACATCAACACACATCTGTGCCAGGGAGTTTGGCATTTATCTCAGACTTAGTCCCTGACCAATACATTTCTATGTTTGTGTGTGTGTGTATATATATATTTATATCACAATAATCATATACATCAATCTGAATCAGAATGCCTTTATTGTCATTGTACTAGTACAACAAAATTGAATAGCAAGTCACTCTTTACAAACAGCAATTGAAAAATATAAATGATAATATATATATATATAAATATATATATATAAAAATATATATAAATATATATATATATATATATATATATAAATATATATATATCATCATTTATATTTTTCAATTGCTGATAAAAAAATACAGATTATTTATTATTTGTATAAGGTACAGTGTACACATGTGCCATTGTATCACCACTTATATTATCACTAGTTATATTATTATATATATAATAAATATATACAATATAGATATAATACTGGAAATGACTTATAATATGAAATCATAGTGGTTTCTTTTAAATATTGGCGTTGTAGAGAGAGAGAGAGAGAGAGAGAGAGAGAGAGAGAGAGAGAGAGAGTAATAAGTTGGTGCAATAAACTCTCCTATTTCATTAGTATTTTTGTTCAAAACAAACTATTTCCAAATAATCAAGAACAAATAAGACAATGAAAAAAAATCAAATTTTGAAAATAAAGACCGCACTTTCCCACTACAGATGGAGCAAGTGCGCCCCCTTGTGGTCATGTGGCACAAACCAAGAGCAATCGTCGTTAGTAGGTTTATATATATATATTAGATTAGATTACATTCAAATGTATTGTCATTGCACAGCACAAGTACAGTATAGCGAAAATAATGTGGCATCCAACCAGAGTGCAACTGTTACAGTAAAACATCTGTATCTCTCTCTATACTAAAAACAGGTATAAAATAACTTATAGAGTAGGTATGAGATATATGCAAAATGATAGGTATATATATATATACAAGGTAAGTATACAAATATGAACAGGTAGTAAGCAGGGGTATGCAGTTATATCAACAAGATAAATATAAATGTATACACAGCAGGTAGTGAGCAGGGGTGTGTCAGCAGTTGACAATTAATATATACGGTAAGTACAGTAGAAATGTACATGACTATCATAATGCATAATGCAGGTATTTTTCACATAATGCTGTAGGCCTATATGCATTGTGCATTCACAGATTTATTTCTGCTGTGATTCCTGTGTTTCTACATGAACGATGGTTTCAGGTGATAAATAGCATTAAAAAATGACACACAGTCGGAGTACAGTCAAAGGCACAGACAGGAATGAAAATAAAGAATATTATATCATATTGACACGAGGCAGAGGATGGTGGTGGTGGTGGTGGTGGTGGTGGTATGTTTCACCAGGGGTCACTGTGTTCAACACAACACAGAAATGACCTTCGTATGTGTAGGTGGATCTCGAAGGTATGACCAGCACAAATCGTAGACAAATAGGACAAAAGAGAGACCAGATAAATAGATAGACAGCGATGGAGGAACTGAGAGAGAGAGAGAGAGAGAGAGAGAGAGAGAGAGAGAGAGAGAGGAGAGAGAGAGAGAGAGAGAGAGAGAGAGAGAGAGAGAGAGAGAGGAGAGAGAGAGAGGAGAGAGAGAGAGAGGGAGAGAGAGAGAGAGGGAGAGAGAGAGGATGAGCTGGGACTCAGGGTTTGTTGTTGTAATAACAGTTATAGAGGTTTCATTCCATTACACTTCATCATCATCAATCATTGTTCTGAATCATTGGCTTAAGAGTAAGCATGTCAACAGAAATGCCTATTATTTCCCATTATTATATTTTTATTAAAGTTCAAACAGTATTGTTTTTCTTTTCATTATGTAACATAGAGTTAGAAAACGGCTTTTTCTCAGTTGTCGGAGGACAGGTTAAATTAGAAATGGTCGATTTTTGGAAGCAGGTAAACAGCCAGAACCCACGTCGAGCTCAGTCGTGACACATACTGATCAGTACAGAACACGTTTCGTCTGAGGTCATGATGTCACATGCATTACGAGCCAACCAGGAAGAGACGGAGACACACAAGAGGCGGCAGTAGCTCAGTTATGTTGGGACTTGGGGCTTGGAAGGGTCGCCGGTTCAAGTCCCTGAAACACCCTGAGGGCACCAGACCCCGACAATGCCCCCTACACTGCTCCCCAGGCGGCTGTATATACAATAGCCGCCCCACTGCTCTTAATACTAGGATGGGTTAAATGCAGAGGAACACATTTCACTGTGTGTGTGTGTGTGTGTGTGTGTGTGTGTGTGTGTGTGTGTGTGTGTGTGTGTGTGTGTGTGTGTGTGTGTGTGTGTGTGTGTGTGTGTGTTTATCATAATTTAATTTCACTGTATGTGACCAACAAAGAGGATTCAATCGTCCAGATTTTTAGGATGCAGACAATCCCATGGATAGATAGATGATCCACTCACAAGAACAGCCAACCCCCACCACTCCATCACGTTTCCCTCCATAAAGTGGACCCCCCCACACACACACACACACACACACACACACACACACACACACACACACACACACACACACACACACACACACACACACACTATAGGCCTGTCTGTCTCCTCCATAAAGTGGACCCCACACACCACCACCAACCACCAGCACATCTGTCCGTGATTTAGAATGAGGACGGTTTTCAAACGGGCCAATAGGGGTCGACAAATAAAAGCCCACGAGCACAGCGTGTGCGTCACACGGGAGGACAGGAATAGAACAGAGTAACAGGTGGCGGGAGCCGCAGACACAATCATCCCCGTCGCTTTAATGGACATTTCTGTTTATTTCGGGGAGCTGCATGTGAATTAAAGTCTCAACAGATGGCACGTGGTTTCGTCTGTTGTTGCCGTTCACATCCCCATGATAACGATGGTACATGTTCATGTTTGTTATTATCATACACACATACAGGTGCTTATTATGCTGGTTCCTATTTTGGGATCAGTGTTGCAACACACTGGATCAGGAGATGGACCTGTTGTTAGACACACACACACACACACGCACACGCACACACACACGCACACACGCACGCGCGCACACACACCCACACACGCACACACACGCGCACACACACACTCACACACGCACGCGCACACACGCACGCACACGCACACACACGCGCGCACACACACACACACACACTATAGGCCTGTCTGTCTCCTCTTTCTCACACCGTTTCCATAACAACCAAAAACTTTTATGTTTGCCTATTATCAATATATTTTCACTCTCTGTGTCCTTGCCTTCTTTATGTTCAATATCCAATCTGCAATATGCAGTCTAGTCTGTTACCATTTGACAAAGTGTATCATGAGTAGTTATGGCATTTGGGTCTATACTTTGGTCTATACGTTGTCTTATTGAAAAGTCATTGTCTTGTATATATATTGTGTTGCCTGAGTACATTGGCTACCTGCTGGTCCGTGATTGGAAATAACAACAAAGTAAGACCAATAGCAAGGGTTTGATCTGAGTTGTACATTGCTGAGTGTGTGTCCTTAATATCGATAGATAAAATCCACTTAAACAAATGTTTTATTTACAGGTATCATGCATTATTTATCTCCCCCCCACGACCCACTGAAGTCAGCCTAGTATACGATCATACTGATAATGAACAGGCAACACTATGACATGTTGAAAAGACACTTTCACACTAAAGTTTCACACTAAATAGTGACCTGTATATATATAAGTGGAAGGGTCATCGCCCTTGAATATCCCACAGGACAATCCCTACCTGGAGACATCACAATAACAATGACACTATGTTGTGGTTCGGGGGGAAATGTTGTTAGCACTGTATGCAGAAAAGAGGTGTTTTCATGTTTTCAGGTCAAGCGTCCTGTAGTGGCTGTAAATAGCATGTGTGGCCCTAGGCCTGACTACAAATACAAGTACATGCATTTGTATTACAAGATATATTTATAAAGTGATTACAAATATTTGAACTGATACATACTGATCTAAAGCATAGCTTGAATATTGCAATATCACCATTGTTTGTTCAGCAGTAAGACAGAAATAGGTCTACTTTTAATGTATTTAATTATTCTAAATATTCTCTTTATTTGACAAATGGCAAACATTCAGAATCCTTTTGTCATTTGTGAATCATTATCATTATTTCTTTATTTTTTTTAATGGGGTGTAAACTTAAAACAAAAAAATACATCCAATGATATCTCGGTATATGATATAAGGCCCGCCTCCAAATGGTTGCTATGCCTACAACACATTTCTGCCTGAGTGAAAAACGTACCAGCCAATCAGAGTCGAGGAGGGGTGGGAGTTTGCGCGCTCACTGAAACCCGCCTGGTTCTACTATGATCGAATGTCTTTAGTGGGGTTAGGCTAGTACTGCTGGACACAGAGGGGCTGGTGGTGGACAGGACATGTACTATGTGTTTTAAAGGGGTTCGCGGATACCGAATCAGGTAATTAATCATTGGTTTGAATACGTGTGTTTTTGCCATTTGGTAACTGCGTGAAAATGACAAGAGAGAAAGTAGCTGGAGGGACTGCGCCAATGTGCCGACTAGTCCATGCATGACAGACAGGGACGGTAGGTTCATGCTATTGGCTCTTCACCGATCGATAAAGACATTTACCGATACTTAAACGATAGGTTAAGAGAGAGGGGACCTATGTCCTATATCATATCCTATACACACACATTCGATTTAGTCATTTCTCACAAAATCGCGTCTTCATGTGAATGTTTAAACTGATGCACGTATAGCCTACTTGATTTAGCTCTGATGAAAGACATCCTAACTAAGTCCGATGCAAAAAGTTAAGCACTTGGTTATCTTATAGTAGTAGTAGTCGTCTATTTGGCCGTCGCCTATTTGCTCATTTCATCAGCAATTATGTTCAGATTAATTCATTAGAAGATGTCATGTTTTAAAAGTTGTCCCTTAATGATCATTGTTTCATCCATGTGATGTGTGGACTCTGACTCTCCTCCTGTGGACTCTGACTCTGACTCTCCTCCTGTGGACTCTGACTCTGACTCTCCTCCTGTGGACTCTGACTCTGACTCTCCTCCTGTGGACTCTGACTCTGACTCTCCTCCTGTGTGGAGTCTGACTGACTCTCCTCCTGTGGACTCTGACTCTCCTCATGTGGACTCTGACTCTTCTCCTGTGGAGTCTGACTCTCCTCTTGTGGACTCTGACTCTTCTCCTGTGGACTCTGACTCTCCCCCTATGGAGTCTGACTCTGACTCTCCTCCTATGGAGTCTGACTTTCCTCATGTGAGTCTGACCTGACTCTCCTCCTGTGAGTCTGACTCTGACTCTCGTCCTGTGGATTCTGACTGTCCTCCTTTGGACTCTGACTCTCCTCCTGTGGAGTCTGACTCTGACTCTCCTCCTGTGGACTCTGACTCTCCTCCTGTGGACTCTGACTCTCCTCCTGTGGAGTCTGACTCTCCTCCTGTGGACTCTGACTCTCCTCCTGTGGAGTCTGACTCTGACTCTCCTCCTGTGGAGTCTGACTCCTCCTGTGGACTCTGACTCTGACTCTCCTCCTGTGGACTCTGACTCTGACTCTCCTCCTGTGGAGTCTGACTCTGACTCTCCTCCTATGGAGTGTGACTCTCCTCCTATGAGTCTGACTCTGACTCTCCTCCTATGGAGTCTGACCTCTCCTCCTGTGAGTCTGACTCTGACTCTCCTCCTATGGAGTCTGACTTTCCTCATGTGAGCTCTGACCTCCGTGACTGACTCTCCTCCTGTGAGCTCTGACTCTGACTCTGACTCTCCTCCTGTGGACTCTCTGACTCTCCTCCTGTGGACTCTGACTCTCCGTGACTCTCTCCTCCTGTGGACTCTGACTCTGACTCTCCTCCTGTGGTCGACTCTGACTCTCCTCCTGTGGACTCTGACTCTCCTCCTGTGGACTTTGACTCTCCTCCATCAGGCTGTATTGTATGGTATAGTGGCACTGTTCTGTTCTGTGAGGAATTTAAGCAACATAAATCATAAAGTTTCATTGTTTTTACAGTGAGACCTTATGGACGACGTATACCATATACGTTGAGGGAGTTCCTCCCTTTACCCTACATGTCTATTCTCTATTGCCTTTTATCTGATTGGGTATTATTTTTAAAATGAAGAGCGTTTAACTAGTCTATCATCTGAACCTAACCATTTCCTAGGACGTATAGTCTCCCTATATCCCTAAAACCAGATTTGGGCTTAAGACTTCAGTGCTAGTTTGTGATTTCAAATACTTATCTGAGCTGTCTGACTGGCTATTTATTTTCTGTTCATGTAATACCGAGAGGCGAAGTCACCTTTGTGTCTGTTAGTTGTTATTGAATGGAGGTGGATGAGAGACACTGAGAGAGTGTGTCATTCTTATGCATTCAATTGGTCTAACTCCATTGGGGATGTATGCTCTTAGCACTTTACCATCTGCTGCCTCTTGGTTCATCCCTGACTGAACAGTTTGTGGTTACACTTCAAGGGCTTCCACTGTGATTTAAGTTCAGCTTTTACATTTGTCTATTTAGATGTTGTTAAACTTATATTGTTAGATGTATCTAATATAATATAATCTTGTTCATAACCATGATAAGATTGGACCCCAAACACGTAAGCATGAATTATGCCAAGAAGAGGTGTCTATATCGATTAAGTTGTTGTTCCCGGCTAATTAATTAAGCATTTGCATCTTGTGGGCAGATTTCCTTATACGCTTGTGATCTGTTGTCATCCAACATCTGTGAGATGTTGAAAGCCTGAAGCCAAAGCCGTTGCTTTCATTATTCTTGGCTGGTTGTCCTAATATCCCTTCTAAAATGTGATACTATAAGGACACATGTTAGTTTGAGAAGCTGTTCAGAGAAGATTGATTACCAGCAGGCAAGCTGTCTGTCGTAGATTAATGTTGATAGGAGTCAGAGCCGTTTGCCATTTATTTAACAGATAAGTAGTATAGCATAGCTTTTTTACATTAACACGTCCTTAAAGAGCAGTTGAATAAATGTCATATCAAGTTCTGAATTAAGTTCCCGTCTCTCCCACTTAACAAGAAGTGTGAGAAGGCAAAGCTTAACTTGCCCATTGCTGCAATACGTGATCCAGATGTAGAACATTACTGTTTCTGAGATAATCAATACGTCTACATTCCAGTACTGACGCTGCAGTAAAGAAATAACCATCCTTGCTACAGTTTTGTCCTGAGCTCGGTTGATAACCTAATCAGCGTGGTGTGGTCTCAACGGAGATTGAGCAACTTGCGTTCACATATGCTGTTTGAACTGTGATGGGTGATGGGGTAGGGAGGGGGGGGTGGTGTTGGTGTTGGTAGTGTTGTTGGGGGTTGTGATGATGCTTATAAAGATCATTTTAGACCTAATAGACGACACACGGCCACTAACTGATGGCTGCCATGATCTACATCTCCCCAAGCCAGCAGGGGGTCCCTCCCCCCAAGCCAGCAGGGGGTCCCTCCCCCCAAGCCAGCAGGGGGTCCCTCCCCCCAATCACGAACGCCAATGTGCGGATGGCAGTTTATTTGAGGTATTTCAGTATTTTTGCCCTGCCAGGACCTCATAATGACCTAGGAGGGGGGGGGGGGAGTGACGGGAGACAAAAGAAGGCATGATGTAATGAGGGCAATTCATTGATTTGTCGTGCAGGTAGTGAACCACCTGGTTAATTACTCACCTCCAATCATACCATGACAATGGCAAAAGCAGGTGCATGTACTTTTGCAGTCATGCATACTTAACTCTCCCTAACCTAACCTAACCTCCCCTCCCCTCCCCTCCTGCTGGGACTCGGATACCTCGTCTCTCTGTGACCCGTGGGGGATCCTCTTACCAGCAACACACTTCGTAGTGATCCTCCTCGTCCTCCTCCTCCTCCTCCTCCTCCTTTACGCTCTCCCGGGCTCCACGGGTACGATGCCACTGGCAGATATCAATAATCGATGGCGGTGGCCCTCTGTGGCTCTGCTACACTGCTGCGAGGCCTTCCCCCCACCTCCCCCCCCCCCCCCCCCCCGGCTGCCGGCTGGCAGGAAGCCTGGAGGCAGGAAACCATAACGGTGCTAGCCACCCCCGGGTTACATAACATAGAAGCCACGCGCTAGCTTCGACCGTAGCATACGGGAAACACATGTCTATGGCCCTGTTGGTGAAGTGCATTGCTGTGTTTTGATTGTGGAAATGTAGGGGGGGGGTGTGGGGGTGGCATTATTTTTACACTTGCCTTCTCATAGACCAGATGGAAGGATTCTGGATGGTAGTAGTATCCACTACTACTACACCAACACCCACCAGGCCAAGGCAGGCCTGGAGTCAAGTCCTAGTTCTATTTCTGGGTTACTGGTTCATGGGATGCTGGACTGAGGTGTGTGCCAGTGATAAGGGGAGGTGGAGGGATGTGATGACCATTTAAACCTGTTGGTTGCCCGCCATGACGGCTGTCAGGACTTACCAGTGGTCCCATATCAACGTGATGGATGGTTTTGGTTTAGAGACGAGACGGCTCAGACGGGTTGGTAGAATGTAGGCTGCAAGAGCTGCGTGGAGGACATCTGGCTGGCTATATGCAAAGTCCTTTTTATTCTACTTTTACTAGAAAAGTAAGACTTTTAGGCAGGACATTACACTGATTATTCCTGGTGGTCCATAAATGATGTGTGAAATGTGATGTTATTCTATTTTTCATTTATATTCTCGTTTTAATGTAGCTTTTTAAGTGATCACCTTCTCGGTCCATAAAGCTTTAAAAAACATTTCACAACGACCACAGAATACATGAAGAAAACATTTGCACGATAAATAATAACAATAGCACAAAATATAAACCATAAGGGTTAATCAATGAACATAGTGCGGAGGGGTGAGAAGAGTGTAATTGTGGAAGGGTCCTTGCTATGCTGTCATCCAGCCCATGCTCCCCTCTCCCCCCGGTCCTGGCTATCACTCCCCCTGGCACGGTCACTGTGACTGGACTGCATCACTTGGACTGACAAAGGGACACTGTGGTCAGCACAATGAGTGGCACTAAGGGCTGTGCTTACATATAACTCTCTCTCTCCTTTTTCACTTCTCACTTTTAGGCTATAGTCCTATATGTGCCTTACAGGCAGCTGGTGTGTGTGTGTGTGTGTGTGTGTGTGTGTGTGTGTGTGTGTGTGTGTGTGTGTGTGTGTGTGTGTGTGTGTGTGTGTGTGTGTGTGTGTGTGTGTGTGTGTGTGTGTGTGTGTGTGTGTGTGTGTGTGTGTGTGTGTGTGTGTGTGTGTGTGTGTGTGTGTGTGTGTGTGTGTGTGTGTGTGTGTGTGTGTGTGTGTGTGTGTGTGTGTGGCACTCCTGAAGGAAAATGGGGCAAGAGTTTTTGTAAACTGCTTCAGTCATGAAAGTCAGTGTTCAGTCACCAGGCTTCCATGTGACTGTTGGCATTCTGTTTGGTTGGCATGCAGTGGTGGACATAAGTGCATGGATATGCTTGTTTTGTACCAATCCCCCTGATGCTGCTACTTCTGCTGCTGATCATAATAATAATAATAATAATGATGATAATTGTAGCAATTATCTGTCTGGTAACTTGAGGCAGGCTACAAGGCTGGATGATGTGGCCATCATGGCCAGTTATTTTTTGTTCCCCAAACCTCTGCAGAAAAGTCTTCTGTTGTTGACATCTTCCCAGACTGTGGAACTAGATTAATACATTACGTTTACAACAAACCTTTATACCTTTTAATGTGTGCAATATGATTCTCTGACGGTTGTTATGATTATTGACCTATATTTACATATGATGAAGTGCACGCCGGGACGGATCTGATGGGAAGGGGGTTGACTGAGGACTGGATACAGAACTTATTTCAATCATAAAAAAATAAAATACAAATGTTGGGGGCCATGTTTAATTTGAAACGGGTGAATCATAGGTCAGTCCACCCCTGACTTGTGCACAAAAGTCGAGGACTAGTCAGAACGGCTTGCAGGAGGAAGAGCTGCATGCAGCAGTCACAAAATGATGTCTTCTCTGTGTGCAGGAGAGTGTATCTCCTCTCTGCCCCGTCTCCTTCATTTACCTCACAGCCTTGTTCCTGCTAAGGCTACAAAACATGATCAGCAAATGATCATTATTTATGTCGAGCTGCCAATGCAATCTCTTCGGTACTGCACCAGAGAACGGCTATCATTGGACCGGTTCATCTATTGTAACCCTAACCCTCTCTTATTTCCCTTCTATAAAATGTGTCTTTCGATTTATTTTCTTGGATTTAGTGTAGCCTTGTCACAGCTTCTTTTGTTTCAACGTCAACGCGGCTGTCTGGTGAAATCATGTACAGTGCAGTGGAAAAACACAGGATGGTTCGCATATTGTCACCGTTGCTGAAAAGGATTCCCGCCCACCTTGTCCTACCCCTCTCTGTGTTCGTCCCCCACGCTTTCTCATCCTTCTTCTTCACCTACCCCCCTCCCACCTCCTTCTCCCTCCTCCCTCCTCCCTCCCTCCTTCCCTCGTCCCCACCGACAAAGACAGATGGGACGGTTAGCAGCCTGGCTCCTTTTGTTCTACAGTTGGATATCTGTTGTTTTTGTCTTTTAACCCAAAGCCTATTAGTTGATACCAGGGGTGGGAATCTTTGGGAATCTCATGATTAGATTTGATTTTGATTCCTGATTCTTGATTTCAACATTGGGAGCAGCAAGGACACCATTTCACCCAGTGGTCAATGTTCATCGACCTATTTAGGTCAAGGTTACTACCCTAGTCTAAATGTAAGCAAAGATCATACTCAATTAAAAGTTAAACCTAATGATAGTGCTTGTTTTATATATAGATAATAGATAGATAATCATCGCATTAATGCTAGACTGAATTTGACAGTGGCCTAGTTATGGAAAATATATAAGGCTTATACATTATATAGGAAGTGCATTTACATTCAAACATAAAATAAAATAGGCCAATAGGTTGTGTGAAAAGTTAACCCCTCACACAAAAGCTTTCCCAAAAGTGAATTTAACAACTGAACGTGACTGGAAATGATTGCGCTTAATGTTAAGTGCTAATTGGTCTAAGAAGGATGAACTGTCTGAAATGAATTCTTTGAACAACTCTTATAACACCGCGTTTTAAATGAAGATGCTTTGGTCCAACTCACCCCCCCCCTGTTTGCCAACGCTACACTACATGTAAACACAAATGATGAAATATAATGAAATAACGCACACCCGTCTCTGCATCAAACAAAGTCAGCTAATATTTCACATTTGTGATTGATTTCATATAGCCGACACCATTCTGCGTCCAAAAAAAAGGTGATAAAACTGTGTGACGAAAAACTCACTCTACCCCAGTCCTCTTTTCCCCTCCAGAATATGGCCTGTTTGTTTGCGGGCGACAAAAAACATCAATCCTTTTTCTTTTAAGAAGAAAGACGTCTGCCCCTTTTAAAGTTTTATCTCCACCGCTGTGGAACAATCTCCCCACAGTATGTCCTCAGCCTCCGTTTCAGAAAACATCTAAAGAGCCCACCTGTACAGACTGGCGTTTCTATATCTTTATAATGTCTATTCAAATATTCGAGACTTGAGATGTTTTTATTGGATTTATTTATTTATTATTTTATGGAATGCTTACTCCCCATGCCCTCGTGCAGCATGAATTGTCAATTAACAATAAACTATACAATACTATACTTAACAATACTTTACTGTAAACAACAATTGTTCTAAGTTGTTCTGTCTTCTTTCATCTTGTTTGACCACTTTTTTTTTAAATGACACTTTCTGTGTATAGACTTATAGACTTTACCCCAACCACGTCCACGACCCCCCATGTCTCCTGAACGCTACATCATGTCACCCAGTTTAATAAGAAAGACGAGAGACTCCTCATGAAGTCACTAGCTGCATTACACCAAGAAGTATATAAAAATAACACAGATTTACATCTGTGACACATTCAAGTGTCGGGTCTGGACCTAGCGTTTTTATAATTGTATTTTCGTCCCTTTCACTTCCCCTGTTCATGAGAAATGAAAGCAGGTTGAGGTGTTGATGTGAGGATGGAGGAGGAGGAGGAGGAGGAGGAGGAGGAGGAGGAGGAGGAGGAGGAGGAGGATGAGGAGGAGGAGGAGGAGGAGGAGGAGGAGGAGGAGGAGGAGGAGGAGGAGGAGGAGGAGGAGGAGGAGGAGGAGGAGGAGGAGGAGGTGGAGGAGGAGGAGGAGGCGGAGGAGGAGGAGGAGGAGGAGGAGGAGGAGGAGGAGGAGGTCTGAGGGCAGGTGTCAGCAAACTCTGCCTACTAAATCAAGCAGTGGAAAAAAACTGAGTTGAGATTGAGTGGTTCAGATGCACCAAATGTTTCCTGTTTGATGAATGGAAGTGGGTGTTTTTGTGTGTGTGTGTGTGTGTGTGACCAAAGCGTTAGCCCCATCTCTCTCTCTCTCGCCTCTCTCGCTCTCTCGCTCAGCTCGCTCTCTCTCGGTCAGCTCTTGCTCTCGCTCTCGCTCACACTCTCTCGCCTCTCGCTCTCTCGCCTCTCTCGCTTTCTCTCTCTCTCGCTCTCACTGTCAGCTCTCTCTCGGTCTCTCTGCCAGCTCTCTCTCTCTCTCTCTCTCTCTCTCTCTCTCTCTCTCTCTCTCTCTCTCTCTCTCTCTCTCCTCTCTCTCTCTCTCTCTCTCTCTCTCTCTCTCTCTCTCTCTCTCTCTCTCTCTCTCTCTCTCTCCTCTTTTGCTCCTCATTTTTCCTGGTGACCTCCCTCCTGTGTGTTGTCGGCCCTTGTGAAGGGGGACATGGGTCTGCCTCAGAGAAGAGAGTTTATCTTCTGTGACGGTTTAGGCTGGTGGACCCGTCCCCTGCCTGGCTGCTGCTGATATCATTAGACAAGCGGAGAGAGAGAGAACCCGTGTCAAGACTTTTCAAAGTTAATTTATGTAGCCCTTTTATCACAGACGGTAAGGGGGCTTCAGAGACCAATTTGAAATTAATTTATTGACTGAACTTTCTCTTTCGCCTGCGTCACTGAAGGTCTTAAAAGGACATGACAAATGCCATAAGAATACCCACTGCAAACGTAAGAAACTTGGAAAGCCTTGTATAAGAAATGATTCATAAGAGGGGCGGCTATGAGTGCACTAGGTTTTCAGACGTCAAATCAGCATGAAGGACTGCTGTGAAAATAGAATAGCATTTTTTTTCCTGTGGCCAGTAGATTGGATCTAGTTAATGTGTCCTTGCTTCCCGCTTGGAAGCAAGGACACAATCAGCCACAACCTGATTGAGCCGGCCAGCACAGAGCTAGCTACAGTGGCAGTCGTCCAAGGAAGGCAGGAAGGCAGGTACACAGGTGTGGAAGCCACACATGACGGTAGAAGGTGTGTGTGTGTGTGTGTGTGTGTGTGTGTGTGTGTGTGTGTGTGTGTGTGTGTGTGTGTGTGTGTGTGTGTGTGTGTGTGTGTGTGTGTGTGTGTGTGTGTGTGTGTGTGTGTGTGTGTGTGTGTGTGTGTGTGTGTGTGTGTGTGTGTGTGTGTGTGTGTGTGTGTGTGTGTGTGTGTGTGGTGTGTGGGAGGAGGGCTGTATGCGACCTAGGTTTGACACTAAACAGAGAATTAGTTTTGCAGGCAGATTGACAGCATCAAAAGGTGGAGATAAAGCAGGGTGGACACAGTGAGAAATGACTTGACTGTTGTCCCCGTGTAGGGCGGCAGGACTAAACCATCAGCTATGGTGTACCCTTCCTGCACCCAGACTCCCCAACGGGATTCAACCCAATGATCAGCAAAGGATCAACTGGTGGCATTTGACCTTTCTTGTGTTCCTTGAAAGTGGGTATTGGGTTCAGACAGTCTGGGTATTGGATTCAGGCTGCAGCTGACTTGTCGGTCTGTCCCGCTCTCTGCTCAAAAGCTTTACACCTTTTATGTAAAAACGCAAGGACAACAGAAGGCAAATGTCTTCAAGCAGAGGCTAGTGTAGTGTAGTGCGGGTTGTATGTATGCATGTTGTGTTTTAATGGTTGTGCAGGATATCGAGTGGCTAATGCGGCTGCCATAACATTTGTACATGTATTGAGCGTTGTCAAACAGTGGTTAGCTGTAACGGAGCCTGACATATGACAAATCAATGCATCTTTTGATTTGCCAGTAAGTTGCCAGTTTTATCCGCCATATCACCGCACGTTGCATAAAGAAAGCCTCCAGAGAAAGCCAAACCTCGAACAGGAAACACTTTAAAACACATTGGCTGATCTTCAATCCTGGGCCCGTTATTATAATATGTCCATGGTCTGTAGCAGTTCATAACAGTTATAACATCAGAGATTGTGCCAGGTCTGTGGGTTTGTATGGTATCATGGACTGGTCTAGAGCGTCTTCTGTAGCTGCTGCAGACGTTCATCGTCTTCACGGTAGAAATGCCAGACCTCAGACTTTATGAGCCTGCTGTAGTTTGGTTTTGCTAATACTACACGAGTACACTCTGAAAGGCAGTTCAGAAACACCATTACTGCATAAATAATCTTTCTTTGCAAACTTCCATGCTGCATGTATACAAGCATTGTTTCTTTGCTCATTGAAATGAGATACTGAAAGTGCACATGTAAACGGTAAATAACGGTTTATATCTTATATATCTTATACAGTTGATATATTATATATAGTACATATTATCTATCAGTCACGTTATTGTTCTTTTTATTGTTATTTTATTGTGTACAGTATTTTTTTTTGCATAGTGTTATAGGAAATGCATACTGCGGGAGGGAATGGGAATGGACACGTTCCATTGAACTTGTTATAAATATGTTATAAAATAAAAATCTTGAATAGCCATGAAATTTCGAGTATTCTGGCTCCAATAAATATCAGTCATTTCTTCCACTCAGTAAGACTTGGCTGAGGTTATAGTCTTGTGTAGCTCTTTGGGCAACAACAAAACAACAAGGCAACAAGCTCAATCTCCCCGAGCCAAGCTCCCAGCATAGGGTTAGGGTGGTTCTGCCGGACGGCACTGAGACAGCACACATAAACCTGGAAGTCCCGAGCAAAATCCATTTGCGGGGACATTCCAGGGAAGAAAATAACTGTATTTTTGATCCACACAATGCATTTCTAAGCAGTTTTTTCACTTGTAGGTTTTTGTTATGCAACTTGGAGACAACTTGGAGATTTAAGGGGAATTATTTTCGAAACTCTGTGGAATCATGTACCTTTTTAATAATGCTTTGCCATTCTATTGTGTTTTAACTTGATTAATATGTATGTGGCTTATTTAATGAGGCATTCACAGAGTATCTGTGGATAATACCTTTTGGTTTTTGTGTGGATACTTCTCTGTTTCAAATGCCCATATCTCAGGCTGGTGAAACGTTTTGCAATTTGTCACGCATATTTGTATAAAAGTTTGGTAATATTTCGCTGTGATTTGCGGCCAAAGTTTAACACTCAAATGCTGAGCATATTTTGCCTCTTGGACCTATAAGGTCCAGCTGGATATGTTTCTCCAATTCTCCAAAAACTTGAGCAATCTAATTCTAAATGACCACGAACCCATATGGCAAACAAAAATGGATAGATGCTCTATGGATCATATATATATGTCTCTCTGAGAAGGGATTGAACAAAAGGTAATAAGCTGAGTTATTGCAGAATACAATACTTGTCTGGGATGGCGGTTGCTAGGGTGGCGGAGCTGGATGGCGGTTGCTGGGTGGCGTCGCTGGATGCGGTGTGTGTGTGTGTGTGTGTGTGTGTGTGTGTGTGTGTGTGTGTGTGTGTGTGTGTGTGTGTGTGTGTGTGTGTGTGTGTGTGTGTGTGTGTGTGTGTGTGTGTGTGTGTGTGTGTGTGTGTGTGTGTGTGTGTGTGTGTGTGTGTGTGTGTGTGTGTGTGTGTGTGTGTGTGTGTGTGTGTGTGTGTGTGTACGGTTGCCGGTGTGTGAGGGGTGAATACCTATTAATTCTATCTGTGTTTATGCGTCTGTGAGGAACTCTATGAAGTACATTTACATTTACCTGCCAGTTTATTTATTCATGCAGATTGATGGCAATTAATGGTGTTTTCGTACTCCCTTCCTTGTCCGCTGAGGCCGGACGGAGCTCAATGTTTCTTGAAGGCACACACTGGATGCTGGATGTCAGATTTGTCATTCATCATTTAAATAGTGTAACCTTTCTCAAGGTTGATGCATTGGTATTCGTCTTACGTATTTCAGTTTTGCGGTCTAAGGATTGTAACTGCTTTATTTCTTGCGTATGCGTCGGCAAGCTGTCTTCTTGTCCCTCTGCCTTTGCATTGACGTCACATGCGGAGCACATTGATAGATTTTCTGTGATATTTGTATACACTTCCGACTCTCTATACCAGGCCCGAGATAACACGGAACAAATAATAAGATCCGTCCGTCGTCTTTGTTTGAGCGGTCCTTTCCTCCTGGTCTCTGTCCTGCTTGCCCCATGGCTGTCATAATGTTCTCCACATGGTACCTTGGGGCTCCCACTGCTTAGTTAATAAGCTAACTCACTGTGGCCTTGGCCCAGGGCCACTGAAACGGGCTACAGGCCACAGCAGGCCCACTTACACATACGAATACACACACACGTACGCACGCACATACATACGGTATGCACACACACACACACACACACACACACACACACACACACACACACACACACACACACACACACACACACACACACACACACACACACACACACACACACACACACACACACACACACACACACACACACACACACACACACACACACAGGGAATGGGGAGTAAGCATGGAGGGTTATTTCCGGGAAGCTGAAATGATATGTGTGTGTAATGTGCTTCCAGGAGATGTATAAATACATACCTATCAAAGTAGGCAGCATCACAGAATCACATTCTTTCAGTGCAGCTGCATTCGGGTTCTTGCAGCACTCCGTCGTCTGCTGTTTATGTAACAGGCAAGGGGGAACATGTGGGGAAGATGGTACTCACTTGCGTATCTTTTACCTCCTACCACTCTTCCGGAAAACACAAGAAATCTCAGTACCTCAGAGTACCTGTACCCGCACCTACGATCACTTCCTAACGTTCCTCCCAGGAGCAGATGACGCGTTGTTATCGAAACGCAGTGACGCGTGTACTGATTGATGTTCCACGCATCTGTTGTATCAGGGAACGTGTCCGTCTTTTGTGGAGCTGGTTTGATACCCTGAAACACACCCCTCTGGTGGTCGGCCTGCTTCCTTCCCCCCCCCTCGTTCTACAAGACCTACTCACAACAACTATCTCCATTAGGGATGTTTCTGACAACTAATTACGGTTAACCTGACGTTTTACAAATTACTAATTGTCAAAGAAATGCCTAGAAATCGCTCCAAATAGAGCCCATTACAATCGAAGAGACCAAACACGGTCATAAGAAAAACATTGTATTGTATAAGATTATTAGAGCCATTTGAAATGCTTGATGTAAAGTTTCTATCACCAGATCCTATTTTAAATGAGGCTGAAAAAAGTGTGCCTTTCTCAGAGAGAGAACGAAAAGCTGCACTACCAACCAAGCACAGCAATGACTATCGGACTGATGGACTAGTCGTCAACAACATCCTTAAGCTGCATGTCTCTCTCCCCCCGTACCACAACCACCCTCCTCCGTCCCTTCCTTCGTCATCCCTTCAGACTAAATGATGTCTGCACTCACGGGGGGGGAAGAGGGGGAGGGATGGCAGTCTGTAGCACCCTCACCGTCTCCTCCTCTATACGCCTCCTCCCGACCAGGCTCCCTCGTGACGTCTGAAGCCCATCCATGAAGTGTTGTCTGGTGGCTCTGGTGTTTCCAGCCGGGTGTCGCCTCAGAGACGACGGCGCCGACGGCATCATCTGTTACGCGCTTTTACTCTTCTTTATTGAGCTGGGAGCCGCCTGGCGTGCTGCTTGTAGTCAATGTGAGGTTGCTCGCTGAGGGTTTTTAATAAAGGGCAGGATAATAAGATGTCTCACATCCCACGTCCCTCCGTCTGGGGAAGACCAACAACATGAGATGTGTGTTCAATTTAAGAACCACCTAATGGGAAATATGAGTCCAGGCGACTCATTTCCCGCTCTTTTTATTGGAATTGTTTGGGCCTTGTAGAGATGGAGATGTAGGAGAAGGAGAGATGAAAGGTCGAACAAGGGGAGAGACGAGTGGGGGAAACAAGCGTCTAATGGGGCAACCGGGTCTGTCTCCTGGGTCTAATGGGTCTCTCTCTCTGTCTGTCTGTCTGTCTCTCTGTCTGTCTGTCTGTCTGTCTCTCTGTCTGTCTGTCTGTCTCTCTCTGTCTGTCTTTCTCTCTTTCTTTGTCCACTGTAGGTTGCTGTGAGACAATCCCTGACCCAAGATGGCATTCTTTCAGAACAACTTCTGGGTGAGTCACTACCGCTATGAGGTTGTTAATAAACTGGTGATGGTGGAGGGAGAGGTATATTGAAGATGTTTGAGATATTTAACCAGTTTAACCCTCAGCGATTCACAGCCACTTATGGTTCTAGTTATGGTTTTGGTATGATTCTCAATCATAAAAAAGTAGGCACACACACACACACACACACACAGGTGTGACCTAGTTCTTTGGCCCTGCCTCATCAGACTCAGACTGGGACCAAAAACCCCCTGGTCTTCTGCTTACTCTACCTAAAGTGCTGGTATATTTTCTAAATATGATATATGGATATACCGCATAGTATATGGTCATCTGTCTGAGCTTTCTGCAGACCTTTCCCTCCGCTGGTCAAACAGCCGTAACAGTTCCATGTAGCTGTAAACGGTGGGAATGTGATAATATGTCATTATTGTAATGATCGGTTGTCACAGTTGGGAGTGCTGGGTTGTGTTTTGCTAGCTCACCTCCTTCTCATTAGCGGTGGGAGCGTCATTAGGCAGGTCATGTGAGTGTGTTAGCTGAAGGGCAAAGGTTCAGGTAAGCACAAGGTACAAGGTAGCTTGTCCAGATGGAGGCAACAAGGCAGGCAGGGGTTATGTAGCGGGTGGTAGGCACTATTAACCCCCCAAGCGCCAGATGGTTCTGTTACACATAACACACCTGGGAAGACATCCTTTGAAACTGATTAGAAAAAGGGCTGGCACTTTAAACTTGGGATTGTGATTGGATGAACCATCTGTCTATCACCATCTATTACGTGCTCACTTCAACCAGTCGGACCAACAAAACCGTATGGCCTAGTAGAACGAAAAACATATTTTTCTTAGCCTTCAGTGATGTTCTTCGCTCTTCTTTCAAAGAAGACATACTCTCCAGTTCAGATTAAACGGGTGCTGTTGGGCCACAAGCGGATAACTTGCTTGCTTGGCAAAAGATGGATTCTCGCCTGAATGTGATCTCGCAAATCCAGCTGCCTCGCAAGGTAAAGGCAAGATGGCAGCATTGTGTGAAGACGTTTATCAAGCTAAAATGACAGGTAGGCAAACACAAAATGGTCGAGGGGCCAGGAATAGTAGGCAGTGGGGGGGAAGAACTTTTTTTTAGACCTTGAACGTTTTTGTAAAAGAAACGTTTACATTTAAACCCAAAAAAACGACATAAATATGTACTGTACAGTATGTCTAGGTGAGTGAGGAAGGCATTCTTCTAGTAGTGGAGGCGTTCATCACGCCACACACACTGTTCCACTCAAAACCACCAGGTTAGCCCTCGGCCATTAGGATGATCGGATACATCTCGGGAACAAAGCAGCATGCAGCTTTTTATGGTTCCTTGGTGGCGCCGACCCCACCTGCTCCGTGTAGCTGGCCGTCGGTTCCCTTTAGGACCATTAGAGAACCACTTAGAACCAGCAGGGGACAAAGTAGTATCCACCAGGTTGTTATGTCTCTTGGCAAATTAGGAGCTACTTTAAATTAAAACATTAATATGCAAAAGGAGCTGATGAAGGCTCTTTAGTATGATAGAACGTACGGCTGCCAGGTCACTAAAGCGGATGTTGTAAATATTCCTCCAGGAAATGTATAATAATAACGAAGGCATGTTGTTTAAGTGTCTTGTTAGAAATGGGTTCTAAAATAATCACTTTTGTTTCCAATGCAGTTATCCCTTTAGGAGGTCAATTAAGGAATCAAATATGGACACACGTGAACGCATGTTTGTTTTTGGTTGAGAACCGAATTCAAACACAAGCTTGTGTCCTACATTATTCAATGTTGAACTCTCAAGAGCCTGGAAGAGTATTTAAGGGAAAGCATAGTTTTGTCTGATTTATAAAGTTGGATAATATATAACACATGCACACACACACACACACACCACACACACACACGTTGTTATATAAATAAATCTTCAATCTTGCCCCTACTTGTTCTCATGTTATTTCTTTCTTGTTTACCGTCTTGCGCGAAACCGCAGTGTTTAATTTCTGGCAACTGAAATAGTCGTTCCGTTCACGTCCTATATTGTTTTTATTGAGTGTTTCAATAAAAAAAAAACTGTAAAAGTGACATCTTGTTTCCACCCAACTGCGGCGCCCAGGCAGACCAACAGGCTTACTGCAGACGTGGCTCTCATTTGATGCTTCATGGGGATGTTAACGAGTGTAGACTATTGCCTTGACTGCTCTATAGAGCGTGGGTTCTCAAACTGGGGTCCTATGTCTGGCTCTATATTCAGGAATGAATATGCATTAGGTTGAATGTGAACCGTTCATCTTGGACCATTTAGAAGATTAGTAAAACGACACAAAGCACTTTTATCCTGACACTGTTGTATGGCATGAATGCTAATCTTTATCGATTCTTTTTCTTTCTTTCCTACAGCCCCAGGGTCCTCTTCTATTAAACCAGTGGTCCTTAAAACTCTTTTGTCAGGCCCCCTTTGGTCAAAATAAGTAAGCCCTGTTGCCACAAAAACAAACAAAATTTAATTAAATGATTGAACCCCTAGCTCGATGAATTCAAATAATAGCCTGTTTTTTCATGACAGTCCACGTACGGCCACCGGTTTGCCCCAACATTAAGTTGTAAATAAATGACTTGGTGGTCCTTTATTAACAACTTGTGTGCAACTTGTGTGTTCTAAGTGTTCGGTCCACCTGTTCTTTGCCTCTATACATTGTGTGGTTGAGCTTCCCCCCCCTTCACTAAAATACATAACATTATCCCTTCCATCACATCTCCCTTACAACGTAACTTCCATTTTAAAGGGTGTCCTCTCCTTGTCCACCAGCTGTTCAGCTGTCACTCATGGGCCCCCGCGTTCCCTCCCTGCCTGGAGGCCTGCTCCCTGCTCTGCTGGATAATACACTACTAGACTAATAGCTAATGTACTAATAGCACTGGGCACATATGGGCCGTCTGTCTCTAAAGGACATCTCAATCAAAGTGTGTGTGTGTGTGTGTGTGTGTGTGTGTGTGTGTGTGTGTGTGTGTGTGTGTGTGTGTGTGTGTGTGTGTGTGTGTGTGTGTGTGTGTGTGTGTGTGTGTGTGTGTGTGTGTGTGTGTGTGTGTGTGTGTGTGTGTGTGTGTGTGTGTTGAGAAGACGCATAGGTGTCTATTGGTGTTTAGCTCACTTAAAGAAGTATATTCCAGCTGGAAAGTAGGGCTTTTCATAAAACTCTGCTGTCTATGCAGTAGGAGACACAACCAAAAATAGAAATTGGTTCTTCATGACCAGAGAACAACAGTTGGAACAACAGCCCTAGAGAACTGGTGTTACATGACCATAGAACAACAGTTGGAACAACAGCAATAGAGAACTGGTGTTATTATCCCTACTTTGACACTTTATTGTTCTTTATTCTTTTTTATATTATTGTTAATATTATTTTGGAATTGTTAAGAATTCATAACACAGGAGCGAATGGGGAGTAAGCATTCCATTGAATGATGCGTTATCCGGCGAACTTTTGCTGGCGAACCAATTTGCAAAACTGAATGCTGATAGAATGGAGGGGAATTGATCATTGTTCATTTTCATGTACTACCCACCTAACATGAAAATTAACAATTTGTGACCAAAAGAGAGCTGAGCTGCTCAAATTTTTCAAGCTACCCGTCAGTCTTCGTTCCTAACCTAACCAATGGTCATGAACTATGTGTAATAGGACGAGAAAAAGGACGAGATTTTGAATACAAGCGGCCAAAATGAGTTTCCTCAGGAGGGTGGCTGGTATCTCCCTTAGGGATAGGGTGAGAAGCCTTGTGAGAGACTCTGAGTAGAGCCACTGCTCCTTCACGTAGAAAGGAGCCAGTTGCGGTGGTCCTGGCATCTAGTAAGGATGCTTCCTGGTCACCTCCCCAGGCAGGTTTTCCAGGCACGTCCTGGAAGATGGGAGGAGACCACGGGGCAGACCGAGGTACAGACGGGGTGAGTTCATCGCCACACTGGCCTGGGAACGTCTCGGGATCCCCCAGTCAGATCTGGTTGAGGATGCCAGGGAGAGGGAAGTTTGGTGTGCGCTTGTGCTGCTACCTCTGCGACCCAATCCCGGACGATGGATGGATGGACCCACATTGTAATGGTACAAACTTGGTTGAAAACCGGCAAAGTATTCCTTTAAATAAAGGTTTGGGTGCGCATACCAGAGGTGTGTGTGTGTGGCTGCATATGAGAGGGAACTAAATGCTAACTGCCGACTCTGTCCTCCCAGTCTGTGTGTATGCATCCTACTGTGTTGCAGTGACCGTCGGCTCTGGGCTTCCAGACTGCTTGCTAAGAGGTTCACCTGCAGCGTCAGCGCAGAGCACTCTGTGCTGAGTCAGCCGGTCATCATGACACACACACGCACATGCACACACACACACACACACACACACACAGGCACACGCTGGTGATTTGGCTGGTGGATGGACTATCTCTTTATAGCAGAGTGGTTGATAATGTGGGTGTGACGATATTGATTATAAACTGCTGCACACAAGTAGTGTTTTGATGGTAAAATAACCATTACTTATTTTCAAGTTCACTAAAAGTTTGTTACACTGTAATATAACAATATTGGTTGTTGTTTTTTCTTGCCAGGATCAATTATTTGCTGCTGAAGCAATATCCTCATAAAACTTTCATAATTTTAGCCTATCTTCATTATACAATTTTGGTCTAAACTTTAATGGACCTTTAATGGACCTAATAAGTTGTTTTGTTTTGTAGCATATTGTTGTGTATGACCACCAAGAACAAGGAAAATCTTTCCCGTACAATGGAGCTACCATTCAGTGAGCTGCTGTGGACCACACAGTGAATGAAGAGACCGCATTATCGTAGAAGCCCGAGCCCGGGCTGAGCACTGGCAGTCTCTCGTTTCTGTCTCCATGGTGATAGGGAAAAGATCAACCAAACCAAAATGAGCAGCAGCACAACAGCGGTGAGGTTTGGTTCCCAAACACTTACTTCATCCCCGCTGCCTAAATGTTGTCTAGTCATCTCTTCCATTAGTGCTGAGAATCACGTTGGCTTCATGCTACTCTTAAGCCCATCATCCAGAGGAATGGCTGTGCCTGAGCCAGTTCTTGCCGACTGCGGCTAGAGAGAGGCAGGGCAACGGACGATTATCATCCTAAGTTAAGTGAAGAAGCTGTGGGCCAGACAGTACTGCCCAGTGTTCATTTGGGCTGAGCTTTGGTCACACTCTGCCTTGAGGTTTGGTGCAGGACGGAGAGGGTTACCGTTAATTAGCGTCAAGTGAGAGCAGTTAGCCTGGCTCCGCCTCCTTGCACGGCTGTTAAGAAGAAGGCTTAACATGCGCAAGACTGTCTGTCTACAAGATACAAGATGGAATGCTTACTCCCCATTCCCTCCCGCAGAATACATTTCTAAAACAATACTATAGAAATACACAATACAAATACAAATACAGTGCAGTGCAGTAACTGTGAGTCTAGTCCAGCTAGAAAAGTATGATAGTGTAATGTTAATGACAATGTTATGAAAGTGGCAGCACTCGGTAGGCGCAGTAACCTGGTAGTCCTTGTACGGATGCTGCGGATGTCTGCTACTATCTGTGGGTTTTGTACTAACTACTGGGTTAGTGTTGGCCCCCTATAGTAGGGACTGTAACCACCATGTACACACGCCTCTGTTCGTCCTTGCCGCACAATGGCCCAGAGTGTGCATTCTGCTCGTGGCGTCGTTGTGCTATCGGGTCCTCGTCCAACAACATACCGCCGTTACGTTCAGATTGCCCCCACTCCTCTAGAGGTCCTCCTGTCTGTCGTCTGGCTGATGTAATCAGCCAGCACTTAGTAAACCAATTGGAACAAGAGTGGTCATGTGAGTGTACCCAGAGTGTACCCAGACAGCCTTCACAGTTTAAACAGGCCTTCAGGCAATAACTAAGACATTCGCGAGTCCTTCTGAGAAAGTTGTGCATGAAAAAGCCTTGCATATATTACGCGCGCGCGCGCACACACACACACACACCACACACACACACACACCACACACACACACACCACACACACACACACACACACACACACACACACACACACACACACACACACACACACACACACACACACACACACACACACACACACCTGTCATCTTCTCTCCCATCGTGCCTACAATTGTTATGGTAATGTGCTCTTCAGAGCAAGACCTGAATGCTCATCTCAATTGATGAAAAAGCGAAGAATGGAGAGTGAATGGGATGAGTGGGCTTGGGAGGGGGGGGGGGGGGGGGTATATATCTGACAAATAAGTATCCAAGGCCTGTGGATTCAATGTTGGCAGCCCCCGGGAGAAGAAGAATCTTGCTGCGATGGCTGCTCAGATCATCATCATAACGCAAGGTGGTTTTGGCTTCATGAAATATATTTAACTTACACTGCAGTAAAATATGGTTTCCTTTTTGTCCTCTGTTGCTGTGTTCCCATTCAAGACATTTCTATCTGCCAGGTGCAGTCAAGTACAATGGAATGCTTACTCCCCATTCCCTCCCGCAGTATAAATGTCCTACGGTTGAACACTTTATACTATACTATGTTCTATACTTATACTATACAAAACGATATACTATAACGATGACGGTAACCATTAAAGCTGGTTTCTGCTAAAGTTCTCCAAAGAGTTATTGTATCGGTGAGACGACAGATGACAAATGAGAAGTTAATTTCCTGAATGTTCTTTTTCTATCACTATTATTATTCCTGCCTGAACAGAAAAGAGCCATTGACAATATGACATTTGACCCATGCTGGGGTCTCTTTTCCTTGTATAGTTCTCACATTTTATGGATTCCCAGGAGCTATTGAAGCACATTGTAATTCAGGGGGACTTTCAATGGCAGCTGGGGGGCATATTTCTGTAATTCACATAAAGACCGAGGAGTCCTGGCAGACTCAAAGAACCAATCGTTTGTTTCACAGAAGGTCAGCTGACCTTGCTATGACCTAGATAGGGTTTCTACACCGTACAGACACAGCAGCACATGGCTGGAAGAAGATGAATAGCAAAAGAGTCATTTTGGTAATGCAAGTATGGCACATCAATAAAAACATTTTAATAATTTGCGCATTCAAGCATTTGTTTAAAATATTATTCAAGTGTATTATTAAGTGATGTCCTCACTTTAGTTTATATTGTAGTGTTATGCAAGGGGCCCTATTGCTGCTGTCTGAAGGTAATGGGAACAGGTGTGGTTGAGATGTTCTCTCTTCACCTCTTGGTCCTGAGTGGTGAAGTACAGTCGGGTCAGCCCGTGACTGATCCTCAGTGTGTCAGCAGCCTGTCTGAGACTGGGCCTGGCTCCCAGTCCCAGGGAAACACTCCCTGGACACTTTGCATTGCAAAAGTGTGTGTGTGTGTGTGTGTGTGTGTTTTTTGTGTGTGTGAGAGAGAGAGAGTGTGGCAGCAGCATTATTAACCCTATTTGTTGGCTCTTGATGGCTTCTTACGGAGTATGGTGCGTACCGAGGCACGTGGTACTTTCCTCTGACTCCATGACTCTTGTTATTCCCAGACACCCGCTTGGCATTCCGGCCATTCCCCTGCTACCTGGCAGCTTGTCTCCCCTCCGTCAGGAGAGTATTTATAGCTCTCTCCCCCCCTCCCCCCCCCCCCCCCCCCCGAAGCAGCTGCCCGTCTCTCCAGCCGGCCACACTAGGCTAGAAAGGGCCCTCTGTTGACTGAGGAGAACCAGCGTGTGGAGGTCTCGAGGAACCAGGCTGCCTGCCTCATCCAGGCTGCTGGATTGGATGCTGCTTCGAGTGGCTGAGGCTCAGAGTGCATGAGAGGCTAGCGTTAGATGTCGTTCCGATACGAGGCCGTTAAATCGGGGAAATGGCTGTCAGACTAAATGGAGCAAATTTAGTGTGATTCAAGATCCAATGACCCCAATCAACATGGATACGATGCTTTTGGAAACTTTTGGAAATGTAGTTCATCGCGTTCATAAACGGTATGGGTGCATGCGGGTCACAGCAGCCATGTCTGCCTGTGGTGAAAGGTGACAGGTGGGGGTGGTGAAACCCACCGAAACCTACCCGCTCGTCACGGGGAAAATCCCCCCGTTTCCCCTCCATCGGGCCCTCCCACTGATCTACGCTGAGACACGTTTGTTCAGCTCGTTGTGTAATGAAATCCCCCCCCCACCCCCCTTATATACTTAAAGTTACCGTCCGCCAATGCTTAATATAGACGAGCACTTGTGAAGACGGGCTCCTTTGATTTGTGTTCAGTTATGCATCATAAACCCCCGACTTGGCCTGGAACTCCTACTACATAAACCCTGAGAGTTGGTTTGCTCTCTAAACGTCACGAGGGCTCTTGTTCCTGTGAGCCTGAGTGATAAAGAGTTAAAGACAAAGGACATAGTTTAGACCACTTGTTGTGTGACTGGAGAACTCTTATTCTGAGACATTTTATGTCCTGCCATTGAGTTTAAACACTGGCAACACAAATAACTCAAAAGAAAATATTTGTTCGGCTAAAGCTATTTTTAAAGGTATATTTTTGTCTAAACCGGTTTGTATGTATGTGTGTTTGCTTATTTCAACAGGGGGAGAAGAACACTGGATTCGATGTTCTTTACCACAACATGAAACATGGCCAGCTGGCTACCAAGGAGATGGCTGAGTTTATTCGTGAGAGGTAAGGTTTCAGCGGGTGCGACTTTGCACCGTTTGTGACAATTAAACTATTCAAATGCCCGCCAGTAGGGGGAGATGATGTGTGTTTTTTTATTAATGTGTGTTTGCACACCAGGAGCGTATTGTGCTTTGCCTTTGAGCAGCAAGACCTATTGGAAAGACCACTAGATCACTGAGAGCACAATGACAACATTGAGATTACACTTAATACTGGCCATATGTAAACTAACTGTTCTCGTTATTCTGACGTGTTTAATACATATAAAACATTAAAACACTCACATTAAGTCTCAGTTTGATGGGAGTTTTCCAAATCTCAGTTTTCCACTATACAAAATACTAATATTCAAAAATATCCAGATACGTGTGGACAGGGCCTTGGTCTCCCTGTCTATTTCTCAACTTTTGTCTTCTATCTATCACCCTAGATAAACCGACTGCTCCTGTGCTTGTCACCTATGTACACACACACACACACACACACACACACACACACACACACACACACACACACACACACACACACACACACACACACACACACACACACACACACACACACACACACACACACTGTGTGTCGTCGGGTATTGCACATAAGATTTTCACACCACTGCTTTATACTGTGAAGTGACAATAAACTTGACTTGACTTGACACACACACACACTGATTGGGGGGTGGGGTCCCATGTCCTTGGGGATACCTGTGTATTTTTGGGCCTCCTCCTCCACTCATGCCCTTTCTTTGAGGTTATGGAAGCAGAACCGCACAGAACTTTCCTGAGCTCTGTTTTATAATCACGACTCCCCTGAAGACTGAGATAGTCTCCCCGTACCTCGCCGAGATTCCAAGACCAAAGCACAATTTGCGATGTCACAGGTTGTACATCCTGGTCCACTTGGAGAGATGAAGATTTGTTTTAAATTAGCTGGTATGTAAATGGACTTCCTTTTTTATATAGCGCTTTTATCCAAAGTCATGCCTCACATTCACCCATTCACCCACCGACGGCGGAGTCTGCCAGCACATCAGGAGCAGTAAGAGTTAAGGTGTCTTTCTCAAGACGAGAGGCACCTCGGCAGCCGGGGGATCAAACCAGCAACTCTTCCGGCTGTGAAGCGACCGCTCTACCTCTTGAGTTACTGCCACCGTGGTTCAGAGATCCGAGATCGGGTTAATTTGTAGCATGAAGGCCATGGTCCTCTCTGGAGGAGTTTCCGCTCCCAGTGGCAGTGGAGCACGGGAGAAGCATGTCCCCCGGTACACCAGGATGGACTCAGACAAACGCTCTCCACTGGAGGGCAGGCGCACGGCACACTGGGCACACTGGCCACACAGCACACTGCACACTGGGCACACTGCACACTGCTACCAGGAAATGGAATGGGAGGGAAATGAGGAGACGTTTAGTGCTGAGGTCCCTGGGTGGAGCAGCTGCAGCAGCCTATTGTGCTGATACATGCCCTCAGCTCCCGGTCAACCAGTGGTGTTTAATGGACTAGAAAGTCATTGTTGAGTCAGGGCACAGATAGCTTGATTGACTGAAGGTAAAAATCATCAATCAAGTCATCCAAACAAAATCACTTCAGTAAAACTCAAAGTAGCTCGAATTAAATTGACCAAAGTATCAAGAGGATTTTTACTGGGTTTAAATGAATTAAGTAGTTAAGTATCAAAAGTTAAAGTAAAAAAGTACAAGGAAACAAAACATCGGCTAAGAAGAATCCTACATATATAGGTAAACATTTGCGGTAGCCTAAATATGATTAGATTAGATTCAAATGCATTGTCATTGCACAGCACAGGCACAGTACAGAGAAAAGAAGTTGTGCAAATGTTACAGTGAAGTGCATGGTCATATACAATGTACAGTGGTTGAATAGGATGTAAAAACTGTCTATTAGATATAAAAACAGGTATTTTATAACCTATGGCGTAGGTATGGCCATGGTTGTTGGTCTTTGGTATACAGATGAGATGTGTTCATACTGCTGCTTTCGCTTTACCTTGTGGCCTCGATGTGCCTCAACTTGTCAGAGAGTTTGGCAGTTATTCTGTAGGTTGGTCTGGAAGGATGAACCATTGGCGTGATGAGGCAATGATTTTCAGATTGTATTTTGTGGCGAGTACACTCGCAACTTATTGTACTTTTCCCTTACTGTACTTTTACCTGAACTTATTGTACTTCTACCTGTGCACTGGCTCAGTTCTTGGAGACTTGTAAGGAATGAAATGCACTTTTGATTTCTGGTGAACAGTTGTTCTCTTACCTACCTTTGTTGAACGCACTATTGTAAGTCGCTTTGGATCAAAGCGTCTGCTGAATGATTGTAATGTAATGTAAGTTAATGAGTAATGATGCAAATGTATTGTAGTAAATGTACAATTTTTCTTTCTTAAATGTACTAAAGGCAGAAGTCGGCACAGAAATATAAAAACTCAGGGAGAATTTAGATACAGAAACAAAAATTGCGTATTTTAACGTTGTTACGTTACACACCTTTTCACTAATCTCTCACTCTCTCTCCGTCTCTTGCTCTCGCTCTCCTTCCTGTTCCTTGTTGTTGCTCACTCTCTTTTTGTTGATCTCCCAGTCACTTCATTTCGCTCTCTTCCTCCTTTAGACAGCCTGTGCGATAGGCCGTCTGAAGCGCTATTTGCTAAGAAGTCGGAGAAAATACGCCACGTGACCTCATCTCCCTTTTGGCGTGACGTGGCGTCCATTTAGTTGTTCGTCACATTACATGGCGACGTCACCCGTTCACACCTGCTCTGTAATGTCTGTTCCTACTGAGTGAGAGTGAGTCTTGGCTCCCAAGGACTTTACAAACAACCCTTGTGATGGTGATGCCTCGTAAGACGGCTTTCTTTACACTCTCTGACCTTCCTGTTCTTCTGTGTTTCTCCAATTCCTTCCGCCCTCCGAGAAAAACATGTCATGCACGTCGTCTCCCCTCTAGTTATATGGATCACCGTGCAGACCCCCCTCCCATCTCCCCCATCCCCTTCTCTCTCCGGGCGCTACAGATGGCTCTTCTAAGTTTTATGCAGTAGCCTCGTGGAATGAGGCCGTTTGTCACTTAATGACTAAATCATTGAAATGCTGACCCAACACTAGAGAGAAAGATCTAGCCTTGTTACGTTGTCAGTGCTGGCTCCCGCTCACTGCTTGGTGCCGTAGGAGTGCAGGCTAACACAGCATGGCACGGCCAGGAGAACTCCCAGGGCCGTGGGGATGAAGTGTTATTGCAGAAGAGCGTTTTGATAAAGTTGATAGCCTATTTAGAGGAATTTCCATTCCATTCTGAAGACAGCCAAAAACATTACTCTTCTCACGTGTGTGTGTGTGTGTGTGTGTGTGTGTGTGCGTGTGCGTGCGTGCGTTCTTACAGGGCTGCCGTGGAGGAGAGCTACTCCAAATCCATGTGCAAGCTGTCGAAGATCGCCAGCAACGGGAGTCCTCAGGGGTGAGCAGTATAGATTGTAATATACGTTGATGTTAATATATGCACCATCAGAGTCCAGAGAAGAAAGTTCTCTGGACCAAACTGCACTTCCCCCTGTATTACTATTGAAATGTGGGCCAGGGAAGCCTTCATTCATACGGGTGTGGGTGGTTACAGACGGGTATTCCCTGGTGCCACACAGCTCTCTGCTCCACTGCAGCCTTGTTAGATTTAAATAACCCACAAATGCCGATGTAATTCAATTGAGTCATTTTCCCTGAAGCGAAGGGAATGTGGCTTCCTAGTTCCTAAAATGCTTTGGTTTCCCGTGTGGCCAATCAATCGTCATTGTTAGAACCGTAGCGTGTCTCTGTCGGCTGACCCAGGACCTACGCGCCCATGTGGGACGTGTTCCGGGTGTCGTCGGACAAGCAGGCCCTCTGTCACCTGGAGCTGATGAGGAAGATGAACGACCTGATCCGCGACATCAACAAGTACGGGGACGAGCAGTGCAAGATCCACCGCAAGGTATGTTGGAGGACGAGGCTCGTCACGGGGAGGGGGAAATTAAGTTACGCACCAATTATGTAATTATCTCCCGCCCTCCAATAGTCTATTTCTGGCAGCTGTTGAGGTCTGTATCACATGCCTTGGCTCCCTGTTTTGACTCTATATCCCCCAGGAGCTTCACTTTAAGACCAGGCTTTGGGTTTGCCCTTAGAAAAGGACTCAGTAGTACAGACTAAGCACCAGGGATATCTCACTGGCCGTGATTTGCATGCATCACCAGTTTGACCCAGGTGTACTTGCCTTATTAACATAAACCACCATTCCTCTTGTGCCACCAGTAGATGGTGCTGTCTCTGCAGTACGATATATATATATATATATTGCATATGTTTAGTCTTTTAGTACTTTACAAAAGGCAGGTGAACAGGGATTGTCTTCTGACTCTACATAATAAATCTCCCTGACCACAACGCTACCCTTTGTCTGCCCATGTCTGTCCCTCGCCATCAGAACTTCAAAACATATATATTATGGAGATTTCGGTGTGTGCCCGTGAAAAGTGTGTGTGAGAAAATATGTGTGTCTCTACATGAAGAGTGTATGCGTGTGCACGTGCGTGTGTGCTAACAGTTGGTTGATATGTACGGCTTAATACAGAGGAATGGATAGCTAGAGAAACGCACATGATTGTGTGTGTGTGTGTGTGTGTGTGTGTGTGTGTGTGTGTGTGTGTGTGTGTGTGTGTGTGTGTGTGTGTGTGTGTGTGTGTGTGTGTGTGTGTGTGTGTGTGTGTGTGTGTGTGTGTGTGTGTGTGTGTGTGTGTGTGTGTGTGTGTGTGTGTGTGTGTGTGTGTGTTAGACCAAGGAGGAGGAGCTGGGGACCCTGGAGGCTGTGCAGGTGTTGCAGGTCCAGAACGGCCAGCTCCAGAAGGCCAGAGAGGGGTACCACACCAGGTGTGGGGAGCTGGATCGACTCAGGAAGGAGTGTGCGCCACAGAAGGAAGTGGAAAAGGTCAGTGACACCCTACCCCGCCTGCCCTCTATTATATACAACTGTTATACCCTAACTTACTGTTCCCTATTATATCATACCGTTAGACGCCTGCCCTGTATTACAAAAAACGTTACATACCTACCCTTTCTGCCCTCTGTAATATACAACTGTTACATACCTACCCTTTCTGCCCTCTATTATATACAACTGTTACATACCTACCCCGTCTGCCCTCTATTATATCAAACTGTTACACACCTACCCCGTCTGCCCTCTATTATATCAAACTGTTACATACCTACCCCGTCTGCCCTCTGTAATATACAACTGTTACACACCTACCCTGTCTGCCCTCTGTAATATACAACTGTTACACACCTACCCCGTCTGCCCTCTGTAATATACAACTGTTACACACCTACCCCGTCTGCCCTCTGTAATATACAACTGTTACACACCTACCGCGGTCAAAGCCAAAAGGGCCTTCACTTCCCCGAGTGTATAATTAAACCAAGTGCATTAACCCAGCTCAAAGGCATGGTTAGACGCAACTAATCAGAGCAGCTAGCGGCTAATATTTACAGACAAATGAGCAGCGCAGAGTGCAAGCAGGCTCCGGCTGTGATAGCCCCGGTCTTAACGTTGACTCCATAAACAGAGCGTCTAAACGTACCTACCCTCTCGGCCTCTGGCCTATGTTTTCACCACTTTGTTAACCACCACTCAGCGATTTGACTGGGTTTGTTGCTGCTACAATCCTAAATATTCCAGGCCTCACACTTCAGGGAGGGTTTCAGACCGACCTTGGGATATTGTCCCGGTGTGTTTGTGGCAGGTTATCTAATCAGGAGAGGATGATTGATCACAAACAAACAGGAAGTGGAAGATCATCTGTGGTGTGAAATACGTCCAGTCAAATCCACATCAAATAGGAAACCTTAGGTACTCGCTTTATTTGTTTTAAAAATAGGAATACTTTAACTTTATTTTTTTTATTTAATATATTTTGACGACAGCCTTTACGTCTACTTGTGTACTTGATGATGTATTGTTTGTTAAATATAGAAAAGCATTCTCTCTCTCTCTCTCTCTCTCTCTCTCTCTCTCTCTCTCTCTCTCTCTCTCTCTCTCTCTCTCTCTCTCTCTCTCTCTCTCTCTCTCTCTCTCTCTCTCATCTCTCTCTCTCTCTCTCTCTCTCTCTCTCTCTCTCTCTCTCTCTCTCTCTCTCTCTCTCTCTCTCTCTCTCTCTCTCTCTCTCTCTCTCTCTCTCTCTCTCTCTCTCTCTCTCTCTCTCTCTCTCTCTCTCTCTCTCTCTCTCTCTCTCTCTCTCTCTCTCTCTCTCTCTCTCTCTCTGATGAGTGTGTTTTCCTCCGGGTGGGGGGGGGGGGGGTGGTTCTGAACATGAGTCAATGGATGAAAGACTACTATTGTCTGCGTGGCTGTCTTTTTTCCTTGTTCGCTAGGCGGAGCTGAAGTCAAAGAAAGCAGCGGAGTCCCTGGTGGTGTGCATCGAGAAGTACAACCGCGTGGGCGGAGAGTTTGAGCAGAAGATGAGCGACTCTGCCCAGGTCAGTTCTGAGAACTAGATGCAGCAGGTTGTCAGCTTCTCTCTCTCTCTCTCTCTGTCTGTCTGTCTGTATCTCTCCCTCTCTCTCTGTCCCCGTCTCTATCTGTCTCTCTTCTCTCCCTCTCTCTGTCCCCGTCTCTCTTTCTCCCCTCTCTGTCCCCGTCTCTCTTTCTCTCCCTCTCTCTCTGTCCCCGTCTCTATCTGTCTCTCTCTCTTTCTCTCCCCGTCTCTCTCTCTCTCTCTTCTCTCTCTCTGTCTGTTTCTCTTTCTCTTTGTCTCTCTCTCCATCTCTGTCTATCTCTCTCTCTATCTATCTCTCCCTCTCTCCATCTCTCTGTGTCTCTGTCTCCCTCGATCCATCTTTCTCCATGTCTACCTGTCTATATATATATATATATATATATATATATATATATATATAATATATATATTGCTCGTCCTCTATATCTTCTCTATAATCAGCACATATCACCACACACACACACACACACTTACACACGTGAACACACACATGCGCGTGCACACACACACACACACGTGTGCGCACACACGCCATTCACACATGACAACAACCCCGCTCATTACCTTTAATCGCTTCCTAGAGATCACCATGGTTACCGCCGTGGTCTCCCATAGAACTCCTGGTGATGATTTTTACATGCCAAATGATGATGGTATCCCATGTGACCAATTATCCGTAGCAAAGAGCTTTCGGAGGCAGGTCCACCTGTCCCTCATTAGGGCCGTGCGGCGGCCTAATGAGGGACCACCACCACCCCACCACCCCACCTCCCCTCCTCCCCCCAGACAGGGAGTTTAGCCGGACCACAGATGGAGCAGCTGTAAGGTACAAGGCCTTGCTACAAGCCCCCCCCCCCCCTGTGTGAGCTCTTGGAGCATTGACCCAATGGGCAAGCCTCAGCAAGGCGGAGGCGGGACCAGAGGGGGGACCGGGTGGGGGGGGGGGGGAGACCCTTGAGTCTTCTGCTGATGTTCCGTGGGCTTTTTGTTTTACGCGTGTTTCTTTTCCTTGGAGGAATTCATCTAGTGGCTCATTTGGATGGATTGGGATTGGGCATTCCGGCAGCCCACACTACTTATCACTAGCGTATCACTCTGTCAGCCCTGCTGTATAGCGCTGAAGCACCAGTAGGCCAGGGCTGCTGGTCTGGTCCTGTCTGGTCTGATCTGGTCTGGTCCTGTCTGGTCCTGTCTGGTCTGGTCTGGTCTGGTCTAATCTGGTCTGATCTGGCTGATGGAGCTCTGCTGCAAGTCAGCTACACTTAACGTTTATTTTCAACTTCCAATAAAATTCATTGTAAATATATATTATAAATGAGATATATATATGTATATATATATATATATATATATATATATGTTTGGAGAGGAAAACTTTACACTTAAACCCGGTGATTTGCTGTGTGTGTGTGTGTGTGTGTGTGTGTGTGTGTGTGTGTGTGTGTGTGTGTGTGTGTGTGTGTGTGTGTGTGTGTGTGTGTGTGTGTGTGTGTGTGTGTGTGTGTGTGTGTGTGTGTGTGTGTGTGTGTGTGTGTGTGTGTGTGTGTGTGTGTGTGTGTGTGTGTGTCTTTTGTAGAAGTTTCAGGACATCGAGGAGGCCCACCTGCGGCAGATGAAACAGCTGATCAAGGGCTACTCCCACTCCATCGAGGACACCCATGTCCAAGTGGGCCAGGTATGTGTCCTGGGCTTTGACAGATACTGGGCAGTCACTGTTCATCAAAGGCGTGGCACAGAGATGTGTGAGGCTTCCTGATGCAGTAAGACCATGTGAGCACTCAGATTTGCTTCTAGACCTACTCGGTGACATCATCTGTTTCCACGCTAACATCTCTTTGGGGAAAAAATGTCTTCTAATTGTCCTTTCTTTCACTGGCAGTGGTTTTTTTTTCGTAGGCCTTTCTGATAACTATCACACTCCGTCTATCCCTTGTGCTAATGGGGCTTGTTTCGTGTCAAGGCTGCCGTCGTGTTGAAGTTAACATCCTGTGTTTCTGTGGACTCAGGTCCACGAGGAGTTCAAGCAGAATGTGGAGAACATTGGGATCGACAATCTGATCCAGAAATTTGCAGAGCAGAAGGGGACGGGCAAAGAGCGACCAGGTAGGTAGAGCGTGTGTGCGTGCGTGCGTGCATGCGTGTGTGTGTGTTCGCTCGCTCTTCACCTTAAACCAGGACTCTAACTCTCTATTCTTGCTCAGCCGTTTCTAACTCAAGCTTTTCATGATAGTTATGTTAGTGTATATAAAGTGGGTTTGACTACCCATGACAGATGTGCTTATTGTACATCAGTGATGCTAGTATCAAGTTTCACGTTAATTACCTCTGACATCGGAGATCGAATGGAGGTTGTGTTCGTCCTATCTGTTCATCTGTTTGTTTGTTTGTTTGCTAAGGAACAGTTGATTAGATGTCGGTGCAGATCTGGATCCAGGACATTTTTAGAAGGATTATTTTGCATTGGCAGGCAAAAAAAATAATCACAAAGTTACTAACATATTTGCATAAAACTTTGTGAGGCTTTGGGTGGAATGCCAATTATGATTAAATAACATTTTGGGTAAATATCAGGATACGAATCTGGACCCCCTCTGTGGGGAAAATAAGGGTAACCGATTAATCACATGGACCGGAGGAGGTGGTGAAGAACTGTTGCTTTAGGTAGATTGTTTTAGCCTCAGAAATAAGAGGGCAAAGGGGACTTGTTGTTGTGGCGGAGGTGTGCTCTCTACGGAGGGCCCTCTAGTGGACCGCTCGACTGACTATTTGCCTCCCCGTCCTTCCGGCTGGCCGGCCCCCTGCTGACCCCTGCGTGTGTCCAGCGGTGGTGGGCTTCGAGGAGTACATGCCCGCCCTGGTGGCCGAAGGAGGAAAGAAGAGCCGGGGGAAAGCCTTCCGGATCCCCGGCCTCGGCAAGCGGGACAAGGAGCCTGGGACCACGTGAGCGCCAGCCAAGCACTCTCTCTCAGACGCACCTGCTCACTCCCACATTGGGGCCTGGGAATAGCAGTAGCTCGCTCACTGGCTACCGCTACCGCTCATTTTGCTCTCACAAGCTAACACACACATTCTCTGTTTTTTGGCACACACTTTTTGCCACTTTATTCACAGGCACACGCACACACACGCACACACACGCACGCACACACGCACACACACACACACACACACACACACACGCACACACGCACACACACACACAAGGTACACACGTTCACTGACACATGCATGCATAGAGAGAAGCAGACCGACGGCATGTGGAAAGCCCTGAGCTTGTTATATTAACATATGCCCCTGTTCCTGTTTCTCTTCTGCCAGCTAACCCCCTGCCTTTAGTTTTCTCACTGAATAAGACATCACATCCACGAGCCATAACCAAACGATGATTCAGTTTTTTTTTTTTTTTTGCAGGGATTCGGCCATAGTGGACACACTGGTGAGTCAACAACAACAACAACTATTATGGAGTCAGCAGCTATCAGCGCTCTGCTGCTCCAACAGCCAACGGCAGGGCTAGTTTGTGGTTGTATGTTTGAGGGGTTGCTAGGTGTGTTCTGAGGGGAGGGGGAGAGGGAGGGAGGGAGGGTGCTGCAGGCGGGGGGGAGGGATGTAAGGGAGAGGGAGGGAGGGAGGGTGCTGCAGGCGGGGGGGAGGGATGTAAGGGAGGGGGAGAGGGAGGGAGGGTGCTGCAGGCGGAGGGGAGGGATGTAAGGGAGGGAGGGGGAGAGGGAGGGAGGGTGCTGCAGGCAGAGGGGGGGGGTGTAAGGGAGGGAGGGTGCTGCAGGCGGGGGGGGGGGGGGGGTGTAAGGGAGGGGGAGAGGGCTTTAAACCTGTGCATTCAGCTCCTTCTAAGAAAGGCTTTTCCAGGTACGACGTGTGTACGTGTGAGCTAGCAGGGACCTGAACTACAACACTTGAGTTACCTCACCCCTCAAACAGAATACACCTGGAGAGCCTGAATTACAACGGGACTTTAATCTAAAGGATGGCAATGGTGGCAGAAACTAAACTTGAGCTATGAACACGACTATGACAAGATACAAGATATATTTATTGGCCATTTGTACATTGGAATGCTTAGTCCCCATTCCCTCCCGCAGTATACATCTCCAACAATACCATAACAATTAAAATAATATCTACAATCAAAATAAACAAAAAAAGAGCAGCAAAGTGACTGTTAAATGATACTTACATGTGTTGAATGTACATGTTTTTTTTGTCACAAAAATCTTTCAAACCATTTTAAAGTGGCAGTAGTGCAGCAGCATCATGAATACAGTGCAGTACAGTGCAGTCACTGTAACGTATGACAACGTATGAATGGACTTGAAGGACAGTTTGCTCCTCCTGTGCCCCCACCCCCCCCCCCCCCCCACCACCACAAACAGAACTCCCCGCTGGACGTGGACGAGGAGGGCTTCGTGATCCGAGCGGACGGCAACCAGAACGATATCCTTTTCCTACCGCTCCTCTTTGGCGAGCTGCTCTTCCTGAAACCAGCGCAGGGGACGCCGTCATGTCGTTATTGTAACACAGAATCAAATCTAAATCTAGATCCTAATCTGGAGGAATGAATCCTCTTTATTGGTGACACACACACACACACACACAGTGAAATGAGTTTCTCTGCCTTTAACCCATCCTAGTATTAGGAGCAGTGGTCAGCTATTGTAGTGTCCGCCAGGTGTTTCATATACACACGGCGTTCACTGTATAGCTTTACATACACCCTGTAGAGTCACATGGCACGGACAACAATTCCCGTCTGATTTATTTTGAAGTGTACATACTGAGTGTGCATAGAGAGAGTTGAACCATTCTAATTGGAGAGCGCCTCAGTCTGAGTCGATCCATTCTCAACAGCCCAGGGGTCCGGTCACGGCCAACACACACACTTAACCTCTATGCACAATGGAGACAATCACAAGCTGCTCAACTCAATTAAACCAACCCATTTGCTTTTGCAAAATGGTCCCCCTTGTGAAAATGATTAACCCGCATTGCTGTGTTAACTCTATTTCCTGCCAATCGCGTTCCATCTCGAGGCACGGTGGTGGTGGTGGTGGCGGTGGTGATGATGATGATGATGACGACGATGATGATGATGATGAAGTGCAGGGCTGTGGTGGAAATGTGCCCCCACCTCGCCCACTCAGACATGAGGCTGACTCCCCACGCCCTCCAGCCACGCTAACCACCGCCTGGAGCCCTGACGGCTACCTGATGACACCTCTCCATGTCTTCACTCTCCCCTCCTCCTCCCCTTCTCTCTCTCATACCCTATTCTCACTCACACGTACTCACTCACTCATCCTCCCTCTCTCACACACACACACACACACACACACACACACACACACACACACACACACACACACACACACACACACACACACACACACACACACACACACACACACACACACACCACACACTTAATCACTTTCTCTCTCCCTCCATCTTCCAGCAGTTGCCATGCCCCTACATAACTCCTAAGGACATAAATATAGTTGATGCCCTATCTGCCACCTGGGCTGTGGCTTCTCTGGTGCTCTGGTACACACACACACACGCACACGCACAGACACACACACATGTGTACACGTACACTCGGAGAGGAGCGGTGGCCCTAGTTACATAACGGCGTGCAACCTTGTGCAGTTTGAAGAAGAGGATGGATTGAGGAAGGGTTTCATACCAAACACAGTGTAATGGGGGTGTGGGCGGATGTCAGACCGCATGGTGGTTTTACCAGAGGCGTTCACACTACTGTAGCTTCTGTGTGTTGTATCTTCTCTCTCTTTAGGGGGATATAGCTGTGGAGAATCGAGATCAATAGTCTCTAGCCTCAATCCACCCTTGTCTAGTTTGAAATATAGTGCCCCGATATTTTCCACAAAGGCACACAATGCCTTGAGAAAGCCGTTCTCTTATGTACTCCGTCTGGGTGTCGCTGGAACACTCGGTTCTCTCCGTTAAATAAATCAGCTCAAACCACACAGACAGATGCAATCTTTTTAGGTATTCACAGAGTATCTGTGGATACCTATTGTGTTTGTGCTAGATATTATTATTATGTTTATTTATGTGTCCCAAATAGACTTTAGTCCTAAGCAAAGCAAGTAAGAAAATTCAAGTTCTGCTAGAATTCCTTCTCGGTGTGTTTTTGCTACCATGAAAACAACAGGATTCTGTAGAGGTTTTTTTTTGGGTGGTGCCACAAACATGTTAGTCCTCCCCCCTCTCGCTCTGGTTCTTTAGCATGAGGCCAGAGGCTAGCTATTGTCCTTGACCTTCCGCTACGCTGTGCCGACGACAAGGAGAACAACTTCTACTCCAGCGACTCGGACTTCGACGACGAGGAGCCCAAGAAGTTCCACATCCAGATCCGCCCGGTGGCCAGCAGTGGGCGCTACAGCTCGGCCGCCACCGAGAAGGAGCTGAAGGCTACGGTGGGGGCGCTCAGCCTGCCGCCCAACCCAGGGGTACGTGTGTGCGCGTGTGCGTGCGCGCGTGTGTGTGTGTGTGTGTGTGTGTGTGTGTGTGTGTGTGTGTGTGTGTGTGTGTGTGTGTGTGTGTGTGAAGCATGACGTATTTATTTTGTTTCTGAGGCTCAAAGAAACATAAGCAGTACATAAGCTCTTCCTTTGCCTATTTATTTATTTTTGCATATTCCCTTTTGCCCTTTTTAAAGGTCAGCGTTTTGTTAATCAAGTGTGTAGTTTGTAGCTTGTTACTTTGCAGTTAGTTCATGTTTCATCCTTCTCTTCTAGGTGGCAATCAAGCGACATCTCTCCAGTAAGTCAAATGTCATGTGCCTCATTTGCCGTCTGTTTTTTTAATAGCTTCCTTTAAAAAATAAATAAATGTGTGTGTGTGTTATCTCCTCTTTCCTTCCCTCTCAATCTCCACAGGAGCCTCTAGTACCACAGGAGGTCACTCTGAAGGAGATGGAGAGGGTGCTTCTCACAGGGGTGGGTCTCTCTCTCTCTCTCTCTCTCTCGCTCTCGCTCTCGCTCTCGCTCTCGCTCTCGCTCTCTCTCCTCCACTCGTAGTGTGTACTCGTAGTGTGTACTCGTAGTGTGTACTCGTAGTGTGTACTCTAAATGGGATGCACTCAACAGTTACTGGTAACAACTATTGGTTGCCCAGGAAAACACTGTCTTTGAACATCTCTATGTATGCCACCAGCTCCACGTCCACAGAACCACGTCCAGAGCACATTGTCCAACATTCTCACAGATCAAACGGGTCTCTGAGGGAAGCGTTGGGCTCAGAGATTAAACAACATTGTGGGGTTTCAAAGCGGCAGCTGAGCTCATAGCATATCCACTCTGGGCTATTTCTGTCACAGACAGACAGATTTACCTACCTACAGACAGACAGGCAGACCTACCTACCTACCTACAGACAGACAGGCAGACCTACCTACAGACAGACAGGCAGACCCACCTACCTACAGACAGACAGGCAGATCTACCTACAGACAGACAGGCAGACCTACCTACCTACAGACAGACAGGCAGACCTACCTACCTACAGACAGACAGGCAGACCTACCTATCTACCTACAGACAGACAGGCAGACCTACCTACCTACAGACAGACAGGCAGACCTACCTACCTACAGACAGACAGGCAGACCTACCTACCTACAGACAGGCAGACCTACCTATCTACCTACAGACAGACAGGCAGACCTACCTACCTACAGAGAGACAGGAAGACCTACCTACCTACAGAGAGACAGGCAGACCTACCTACCTACAGAGAGACAGGCAGACCTACCTACAGAGAGACAGGCAGACCTACCTACCTACAGACAGACAGGCAGACCTACCTACCTACAGACAGACAGGCAGACCTACCTACCTACAGACAGGCAGACCTACCTATCTACCTACAGACAGGCAGACCTACCTACCTACAGAGAGACAGGCAGACCTACCTACCTACAGAGAGACAGGCAGACCTACCTACCTACAGAGAGACAGACAGGCAGACCTACCTACAGACAGACAGGCAGACCTACCTACCTACAGAGAGACAGACAGACCTACAGACCGAAAGACAGACAGACAGAAAGACCAACAGACAGACAGAAAGACCAACAGACAGACAGAAAGACCAACAGACAGACAGACCTACCTACAGACAGACCTACAGACAGAAAGACAGACAGACCTACCTACAGACAGACAGATAGACCTACCTACAGACAGAAATACCAGCAGACAGACAGACCTACCTACAGACAGACAGACAGACAGACCTCTGTATTTGTTGCTCACATCATAATGGATCCCCCACAATAGCATCCCCGTCACACACACACACTGTCACACACACACGTCACACACGCTGTCACACACACCACACACACGCATCCTAGAAATCATAGGGGTTGTCTGATTTGAAGTGGTCCTGTCTGATGGCGGTGCTGTGGTTGCCGTTAATCAAGGCAGGTCAAAGTGGTGGTGCTTCTCTGTGCAGGGGATGATGTTCCCTCCACACCTCCCACCCATCCCCTCCCTACTGGAAGCTCATCAATTCACGTGTGTGTGTGTGTGTGTGTGTGTGTGTGTAGATGGAGAGCCGGAGGGCCTACGCAGGTCGACCTCCAGTCCAAATCACAGCAGGTGAGACTTATTCTGTGCCCTGTCTGTCTCTCTGTGTCTCTGTCTGTGTGTGTCTCTCTCTCTCTGTCTGTGTGTGTCTCTCTGTCGGTGTCTCTCACTCTGTCTGTGTCTGTGTGTGTGTGTGTGTGTATGTCTCTCTCTCTCTGTGTGTCTGTGTATGTCTCTCTCTCTCTCCGTCTGTGTGTCTCTCTCTCTCTCGTCTGTGTCTCTGTCTGTCTTGTCTGTCTGTCTGTCTCTCTGCTTGGAGTGATTGTTCTCCCCTTACTTACCCTCTGCTTGGTGTCTCCTCTTCTAGGTTGAGCTCTACGGCCTCGGGCTCAGACAGTCTGTTCGGACCGCCCCTCGATTCTGCCTTCAAGTCCAAAAGCTTTGCGGGTCGAGAGCAGCTGAGGGAGCAGAGCACGTTCGGCGCCTCTGAATGTACGCTGAGTGGTTTTTGTTGGTTTTTGGTTTTGGTTTTTGTCCGGCTCAAAATGTAACCATGGCGAATAGGTATCGTGTCAAGGGAAATGCAGGAAATCTAAAAGCTGAAGCTGAATCAGCAAAAACCGAATTATTTAGTGTTAAGCCTATATTGTACAATTTGATAGACATGTCTCCTCACATCCTGTCCCCTTGCGTCCTGTCCCCTTGCAGGCTTGCATCCTTTCCCATCTTGTCCTTTTCCCCTTGTATCCTGTCCCCTCATGACCTGTCCCCTTTGAGTCCTGTCCCCTTGCATCCTTTCCCATTACGTCCTTTTCCCCTTGCGTCCTCTCCCCTCATGTCCTGTCCCCCTCATGACCTGTCCTCTTGCATCCTGTCCTCTCATGTCCTGTCCCCTTGTGTCCTGTCCCTTTGCATCCTTTCCTATCGTGTCCTTTCCCCTTGCGTCCTGTCCCCTCATGTCCTGTCCTCTTGCATCCTTTCCCATTATGTCCTTTTCCCCTTGCTTCCTTTGTTTTGCACAGCTGTCCCCTCACGTCCTGTCCGCTTGCGTCCTGTCCCCTTATGTCCTGTCCCCTTGCGTCCTGTCCCCTTATGACGTGTCCCCTTGCATCCTTTCCCATGGTGTCCTTTTCCCCTTGCGTCCTGTCCTCTTATGACGTGTCCCCTTGCATCCTGCCCTATCGCGTCCTTTTTTGTTGCACTCCCGGGGTGTACCCTTCTCATTTGGTTCCTCTCTACGTTGTTTCTCCAGACGGTGCCTTCTCATCCGACTCCTCGTCCCCAGACAACGTAGAGGACTCTGGCCTCGACTCTCCTTCCCATCAGCCCCTTGGGCCCTCCCCGGAGCCCATGGGCTGGGTGGCGTGGCCCCCCAGCGCCCCTCAAAGTAAGGAGCCAACACCACAGACCCTGAGCCGCCCCGCGGACCCCTTCCTGTCGGCCTTCAGGGACCCCTCGCCGGGACGCAGCCCCCGTCCCCTGGACGAGCCCCCGGAGGTGTGGCCCGCGGGCCCCTCACGCTCCCCCTGGGACCAGCTGGACGCCGACCCTTCCGCCGGACGCTTTTCCGCCTTCTCCCAGAGCACGCCGGCGGTGGAGGCGTCGGTGTGGAACTGCAAACGCATTCCGGTCGAGGACCCGTTCTTGGCTGCCTTCGAGAGGACCGTCGGCGTGGAGACGGCCCCTTCTCACAACGCCTGGCCCGCCACGTCCCGTGAGAGCCATGTTCGGGGCCCGAGAGAGGGGCGCGGGGACCCCTTCTCCGTCTCCTCGGGCAACACCAAGACTCTGCCCCTGCCGTCCTCCTCCTCCAAGTCCTCCTCCAATCACAGAGGGCGAGAAAGGAGGCGGGACCGAAGCATGCCACCTCCGGTGACTTCAGACGATCCGTTCGCCATCACGATGATCGGCAGCCCCACGCACCAGTCTGCTCTGAGCGTGGCGGCGGCCCCAGCCACTCCCAGCGCCATGAGCGGCGGCAGGCTAGCCGCTAGCGCCGGGTGTCTGTCTGTAGCGCCGCCTCGGAAGGAGTTGCTCAACTGGAACTCCGTCCACAACCCCTTCAGCAACGGGGGCCCCCCGGCCCCCAGCAAGCAGCCCTCGCAGGAGGACGGAGGCAAAGGGGAGGCGGGGCGAGGACGGGGAGCGGAGAGGAGGAAGCACCGCTCCTCGGAGGGCGAGCCGCGGCGTAACGGCCCGCCCCTGACCAGACACTCGGGGCCCCAGGAGGACCTGTGTTTCTCCACGGACAAGGACCAAGACTGCCTGGACCTCAGCGGGCAGCCGGCCTGCAGCAAGGCCTCACAGCAGGGTGAGCACAGGAATAACAAACATATTATCCATTCATTATTGAAATATGTTTTTGAGAAAATCTGCCATCAAGATCACAACTCTTAGACTTTGACGATTTCCCCAAAAAGTTTCTAATAGTTTTTTCTCATATCCTTTCTTCCTTCCTAACTGTGGTTTGTGAATTCTATAAACTAAAAGCATATTTTCCAGCATTAGTTCAGCATGTTGCCGCTCCTCCATGTTTTCATGTGTTGTGTATATACTATATGTGTGATGTCACATCAGCGTTGTGTGTCATTGTGTGTGCGCACACACACACACACAGGCTCCTCCAAGGCTGCCTTCAGACAGGACAGACAGGACAGCGCTGAGCTGCTGGCTGCCGCCCCGCCCAGGCCCGCTCGCTCCAGGAGGACGTCCGGCCGGCCCAGCGGCTGTGAGAGAGTGAGGAGCCTCTTGTCTCTATAGGAGTCAGTCAGGGGGAAGCCTTGAAGTAGCCTGAGGTTGATGGTTGCACTTAAAGCTGCTGTAGGGAAGACTGGAGAGAGAGAGAGATGTAAAGAGAGACGGAGCAGATGAGAGCAAGAATTTGAAATGACCGAAAACACTGAAACCCTGCTCCCTCCCGCCCTAGTTTTCTCCACTACTGGGAAGGGTTTCATTTTGCGAACCTGTGATTGACAGGCAAGATGGATTCCCCGAACCAATCAGGGAAGAGATGCCCTGATTGGTCGGAAATGAGCCAGGGGGTGGGGGGGGGGTCTAAAGTCTCATATAGAAGCAGGCGCAGTCAACTCGAAACAGATATTCTCACATTTCACTCATAGTTGACAACTTTTGGCTATGGCATTTCTAACAAATTATACTATACAATATTAGAAATCTTACCTAAAGCCCCTTTTAAAACATATACTGTAATAATAAATACATTTAGAAAACAAAAGCTATTGTCATCCTGCAACCTTTTGCCAGAAACAGGTTAATCCGGGCAATAAGGCTTGCGGTGTTCCAGCAACTTCAGTATCTGATAATGCTTATAATACATGGTATGAAATACGTGCTACGTGTTTAGCTGAGATCCAGTCATTTCTCAGTCTCATTCCCACAGTATTTACCATGTGTCCCTGTGTGTCTCTTTGTGTCTCAGTCCCGGTCCCTGTGCTCGTCTCCTCTCCCGGACCCCAGTCCCCCCAACACCTCCTCCTCGTCCTCCTCCAGCCCCAGTGAGTGGGGGTCCCAGGCCAGAGACGGCGACTGGGGGTCCCAGACTCAGGCCCCCAGCCCCGCCGGGACGGGGCAGGTCTCTCCGCTGCCCTATCCCCACCCGGAGCACCCCCCGAGACACCGTGAGTCACCACCACCTCCACCACCACCATCACCTCCACCTCCACCATCACCACCTCCACCACCTCCACCACCACTACCACCATCACCTCCACCACCACCTCCACCACCACACACCCCTGACAGCTGCCTGTCGTCATCTGGACTCCAGCTGTGCTCTGCTGCTTTTTTCTAATGAGTTTTTACTCATATGTATTGTGTATTGAATATATAGATTCAAGATTTTGAATTGCCATACGCAACAAGTAGTGCATTTGTTTCCAGTTGTCTTGACATTGTGTCCCGACTACATTACCCACAGTGCACCTGTCGCGAGGTCCGAGCCCCATCTCCCTGAGCACTCAAGAGGCGTGGCCTGTGGCTGCGGCCATAACGGAGTACATCAATGCCTACTTTAAGGGTGGAGAGCATAACCGGTACCTCAAACCTTCCTTAACGACAGAGCACCACATTTACAATCACCAAGGCAGGACACTAAATATATATATATATATATATATATATATATGTGTGTGTGTGTGTGTGTGTGTGTGTGTGTGTGTGTCCCCTCAGCTGCCTGGTGAAGATCACAGGAGACCTCACCATGTCCTTCCCCGCTGGCTTCACCCGCATCTTCACAGCCAATCCCAAGACACCTGTACTCAGCTTCCGATTGGTCAACATCTCCAGGGTGGACCACTTCTTACCCAATCAAAAGCTTCTCTACAGGTACAACGCGTGTGTGTGTGTGTGTGTGTTTGTGCACACATGTGCATTTTTCCCCATGTGTGTTGGACATAAGCATATGCTGTCGTTAGGTTTTAAGAGCTATACTTTTAAGAGTAAACCAGTATTATACCGTTTTCACACTGCATACGGTATGGACTCCCGTATTAGTTAATACGGGTGTCGATACCGTATTAGTTAATACGAGTGTCGATACCGTATTAGTTTGTGCGCATCGAATACACTTATGTTCACACTCTCTTCTAATCCACGATTCGCTGCGCACTCGATACCAGGTTATCGTTCACACACATGATAGAGAAGCGAATGCGCATTCAATTAGGAGACTGGTAGGTTTTGTGTGAAGTGAAAGTAATGCGCATTAAATATTCTGTTCACACACACACGGGAAGCGAAACCCGTTGTAGTTTTATTGCTTTGCACCCAAACCACCTCCCCCCCAAGGTGGATTAGTTAATGAGCACTAGTTGGGTAGTGAATGCGCATTACTTGCCAGTGTGAAAGCAACAGCGAAAAACCAAACTAGTTTTGCAGCGCCGCGAATACCGTATTTAAGCCCAGTGTGAAAACGGTATAAGTGAGCAAAATGCTCTGAAATATCTGTATTTCCGAGGGCTCCATTTGTAATGGCGTGTCGACGGTGTGTTGTCAGCGATCCGTCCCAGAGCGACCCCGACTCCCGCGACCTGTGGTTCAACATGCAGGCCCTGGAGATCCACCTGCAGCGCGAGGCCCAGCTCAACCCCCAGGCCTCCTACTACAACGTGGGCCTGCTCAAGTACCAGGTCAGAGCGCCTGTGTGTGTGTGTCAAGTCAAGTCAAGTCAAGTTTATTGTCACTTCACAGTTTACACAAGTATAAAGCAGTGGTGTGAAAATCGTATGTGCAATACCCGACGACAGACCGCAGTTATAAAAATAGAATAAAAGTAAAAAAATAAGAATAAAAATGCAATTTATAAAATGCAATAATAATAAGTGATAAAATAAAAATAAAAATAAGTGTGTGTGTGTGTGTGTTCGCACTTCTTTCATGCGTTGATCCTTTTTTAATAAACAGTGGAATACATGAATGGAATATGTGGGATGTGTGTGTGTGTTGTGTTGCTGGAAACGCGAGCGGTCTGACCGGGAGGAATATGAGTCTGTCTATGAATGCAATGGAACGCAATCAGTCAAGCGCCTTAGTTCATATAGTGGAATGAAAACGACACCCAAATCTAAATCTGGGGGATTGAATCCTCTTAATTGGTCCTATTTATGTGCGCACACAGTGACGTTGGTTTCTCTGCATTTAACCTATCCTAGTATGAGGAGCAGTGGGCAGCTATTGTATACACCGGGGGGTCTGTCGGGGGTCTGGTGCTTTTCTCAAGGGCACATCGGCAGTGTTCCCCCAGGTGATTCGGGGACTTGAACCGGCGACCTTCCAGTTCGACCTTCCAAGTCCCAACTGCCCCCCCCCACAACCGTACTACTCCCCAAAATATAAAATATAAAAAGATCTTAGTCACGACCCAGCAACAGAAATGTATTTGCCATATGCAACTACATATGCAAGTATAATGGAATGCTCACTCCAGTATGAATTTCAAAAATACAATATTATTAAAATATTATACACAATAAAAATGTGTTTAATTTTGCATAAAGCATATAAAAGCGTTTTATAGTGCAGCAGCATCATGAATACAGTGCAGTTCAGTGCAGTAACTGTAATGAGTCTAGAAAGTCCAGCAAAGTATGATAGAGTGACAGTGTTATGTAATATGGATGACAATGTTATGAAAGTGGCAGCACTCCTAACAGCTCAGTAGGCGCACTGCCTGTGGATAAACACTGTCCTTGAACCTGCTAGTCCATCTGACCCCAATGTTTAACTGGATCAACTGCAATCCGACCGGGCACCATATCAATGACATCATCTGTCATGTCTGCCCCCCCCCCCCAGGTGTCGTCCCAGGACCCGGGGCGAGCCCCTCTCCTGCTGTCGGCGGAGTGCCAGCGGAGCGGCACGGTGACCCGGGTGTCCCTGGACTACCACTGCTGCCCGGCCACCGCCCCCTCCACCCAGCTGGCCGCCGTCCAGGTGCTGCTGCCCCTGGACCACACCGCCACCGACCTGCAGTGCCAGCCGCCCGCCACCTGGTGAGAAGGACGGGGAGTACAGGGTGGAGCTGGGGCGCTACAGTCACACATGCTGTAGTACAACCTGACACTGATAGTTACATGCTGTAGTACAACCTGACACTGATAGTTACATGCTGTAGTACAACCTGACACTGATAGTTACATGCTGTAGTACAACCTGACACTGATAGTTACATACTGTAGTACAACCTGACACTGATAGTTACATACTGTAGTACAACCTGACACTGATAGTTACATACTGTAGTACAACCTGACACTGATAGTTACATACTGTAGTACAACCTGACACTGGTACTACAGTTACACATGCTGTAGTACAACCTGACACTGATAGTTACATGCTGTAGTACAACCTGACACTGATAGTAACCTACTGTAGTACAACCTGACACTGATAGTTACCTACTGTAGTACAACCTGAAACTGAGGAAGTTATATACTGTAGTACAACCTGACACTGATAGTTACCTACTGTAGTACAACCTGAAACTGAGGAAGTTATATACTGTAGTACAACCTGACACTGGTACGCTGTGATCTAATGTATGATTTATTATTGTCATGCTATAAACAGTGTGGCATTGTATGTGGTTCTATATATATGGCATGTTGTTATATATAAATATGTATATATAAAGAGATGGATTATCCTGAGCCTCTGGTGTTTACCTCTGCAGGAATGCTGAGGAGAGGCGACTGCTGTGGAAACTACCCAACCTTTCCCCCACCAACCACAGCAAAGGTCAGAGCCCTGTCTCCCCCTAACAGTCTCCCCCTAACAGTCTCCCCCTTACAGTCTCCCCCTTACAGTCTCCCCCTAACAGTCTCCCCCAAACACACTCCCCCTTACCGTCTCGTCTCCCCCTTACCGTCTCCCCACTACTTTTTCTAACTGTGTGCGTGTGTGTGTGTGTGTGTGTTATGGCCTCTGATTTAAAGGTCAACAGACAAATGAGAGCAGCTCTTAAAAAGATAGACAAGACAATAATAAAACGCCATAAAAAAGCCTCCGTTTCCTGGTTGCCATTTCCAGGAACATTAGCACGGCTGCGTGGCGGATACTGACATCGTCTTCGCGCTAATTATATATTATTATTATTATTATTGTTATTATTATCGCTGCCTAAAAGTTGCAGACCACGGTGGGGGAAAACGCCGGCCCTTTCCACGGCCTGCACACAACAAATAAAATGGATATTGGAGGCCCAGGTCTATAGTTAGACCAGCTCTGTGGTTCATGATCCAATCAGAGAGAGAGAGAGAGAGAGAGAGAGAGAGAGAGAGAGAGAGAGAGAGAGAGAGAGAGAGAGAGAGAGAGAGAGAGAGAGAGAGAGAGAGAGAGAGAGAGAGAGAGAGAGAGAGAGAGAGAGAGAGAGAGAGAGAGAGAGAGAGAGAGAGAGAGAGAGAGAGAGAGAGAGAGAGAGAGAGAGAGAGAGAGAGAGAGAGAGAGAGAGAGAGAGAGAGAGAGAGAGAGAGAGAGAGAGAGAGAGAGAGAGAGAGAGAGAGAGAGAGAGAGAGAGAGAGAGAGAGAGGAGACCTTGTACTGTATGTAGATCTGTTCTCTTGTTACCGTGCTGGAGAGCTGTGCTCTTCATGTGCTGCTCTCTCTCGCTCTGTACTGTCCAGTCACTGGGGGGCTCCATCTTCAAAGGCACAGATCAATGAGGGGGGTGTGTGTGTGTGTGATGTCTACCATATCATGGTAGAGGTAGATTCACCCAGAAAGCTGTTCTACTTGTGAATGTGTGAATATATAAATGGATGCCTGTGAGGGATATCTGCTTGGACTGAACCCTGCCTCCCTGTGTGTGTGTGTGTGTGTGTGATGGGGCCAACAGGCTCGGGGACGCTGTGTGCCAGCTGGCAGTGCCTGGAGGCCCCCCGCGGGCCCCCGCCCAGCCTGGCCGTCCAGTTCGTGGGCTCCGGGGCCTCGCTGTCGGGCATGGACGTGGAGCTGGTGGGAAGCCGCTACCGCATGTCCCTGGTCAAGAGGAGGTTCGCCACAGGTGGGCGGCGCCCTCTTCAGCTCCTGTATTAGTGATGTTGTTATGAGTCAGAAACAAACCCAGAGGTCTCATCATCCCGTTAGGGGAAGTGTCCGTCCGTTAGAGGCCTGGTCATCACCGTCAAGTTAATGGTTGCATTTATTTTTATTTAAAGTAATTTACAACGGAGAGTCAAGTGCAAATGTGATGTTATGAGAACGCTATAATTAGGAAGTTATTATGTGGAAAAGCTGGTTATTAATGGAAAGTAATGTGGGAAACAAGTTATTAATGAAGTTATTATATGGGAAAAAGCTGGTTATTATATGGGAAACAGCTGGTTAATCATTGGTTAAAACGGCATTTAGTCTTTTTACTGCATATTCTGACTCGTCATTCTCTATTCCCTCCACCTTTGACAGGAAAATACATGGCTGGCTGCTCCCTGTGAGGTGTGTGTGTGTGGTTACACACACCTGTTGTTCTTCTTCTACATATTTATAGACCTTCGGGTTCCCAGACGTTGGTCAGAGGGGGAAAAACGTTTTTGCACTTTGAGGACCCGAGGTGGGGAGTCGTCACCCGCGCCGCCATCGTCTTAATGAGGAATCAGGAACAGCTGGATGAAAACCACCTGACCCACCCTCCTCCTCATCGTCAGAACTCCACCTGACCCACCCTCCTCATCGACAGAACTCCACCTGACCCACCCTCCTCATCGACAGAACTCCACCTGACCCACCCTCCTCCTCATCGTCAGAACTCCAGCTGACCCTCCTCTCATCGTCAGAACTCCCTGTGCACTTACTGGTGAACTCCCTGGAGGACCGTGTGCTCTTACTGGTGACGGTGTCCCCGTCTGCTGTATTTGGACCAAGTTTATTTTTAGTGTTCTTGTTTAATTAGTCCCATTCTTTCTTCAGTCCTGCTGATTGATTTATTTAGGTGTGTGTGTGTGTGTGTGTGTGTGTGTGTGTGTGTGTGTGTGTGTGTGTGTGTGTGTGTGTGTGTGTGTGTGTGTGTGTGTGTGTGTGTGTGTGTGTGTGTGTGTGTGTGTGTGTGTGTGTGTGTGTGTGTGTGTGTGTGTGTGTGTGTGTGTGTGTGTGTGTGTGTGTGTGTGTGTGTGTGTGTGTGTGTGTGTGTGTGTGTGTGTGTGAATCGCCATGGAAACTAGGATTCTTTTTTTTGTTTGTGTAAATATGCTAAAGATGTCTAAAGGAAAATGCTTAAATTTTAAATAAGTTGTGAAGATAATTTCACCAATACTTACAAAAGTTTGTACATTTGCTGTTAAATTGATAATAGCGGTTTTGTGATGTTATTTGATTAAAAAAAACTATTAAACATGCTCAATCTTGTGGTTTACACCAATTTATTACACATTTTGACCAGGTACAAAATACAGTTCAACTATGCAGTTTATAACAGACCATCGTCTGCCCTCAGGCTAGGTAAAGTGTAGTCGAGAATGGGTTTAAAAATACACTAAAATAAAGGGTTCAGTATACTTGTAAGAAGACCCAAATCTAATTCAATAAAAAAAAAAATCATTGTCAGCCAAATGTCTAAACAGCATTACAAAAACATTACAAAGTACATAGAAATGTCCCAAAAGCACTTAAAGGCAAATTACTGTGACAGGCACAAGTTACAAAAACATAAAACGAAAGAAAACCTTACATAAGTCGACTCAAACTTAGATCTTCGTGGCTACAACTAAACACCAGAGGGGAGTTACCCAAATCAGCCAAACAATCAAAACCTATTTCAAAAAACACAAAGATGTCAATCAAAATCGGCCAAACGGTTGATATAAATAGAAGTATTGTTTCCCCTCATGACCGCTGCCTGCGCGTCGGCCCGAGGGACGGACTCAGGACAAGCACATTCATATGTTGACATTTGCAACTAAAATGTATCACACCCGTCTAATCCATTAAATTAAACATCCAAAACCAGGTTCCCACCCACCCCAATAAAATAGGACCATTACTGACAAGAGAAAAGTGTACAAAGATAGAAGTTCAAAAGGCCACAAATACACACACGCACACACATTTTCTATGTCATATAAAGAAATATATTCATATATCTGAACAGTATCTTGGTTTCATATTTAGGTCTATGGTTAAACTATGGCTATATATATATAGATATATATATATATATATATATATATATGTATATATAGCAAGACATCTATAGGCACATGTTACGGGAGCCATTTCAGTTGCAATTCAAATAACTGCGCTGTAGTACACCTGGGAGGACGAGGAGTGGGGGGGGGGGGGGGGGGGGTCCATGGACATGCGTCTTGTTCTGTGGACATCCTGAACACCTGGTCAGCCACAGGCCAACTGGGGCACTGGCCTTGGTTTATATTAAAACGATTTCAATTTAAATAATACATTTATATTTTTGTTGCAGCTTCTCTCAGGTCCAAACCACCTTGCTCTTGGACTGAGAGTCGGCCCGTGGACAGGGAGGCTTGCACTCAGGCTTGCGGTCATTGAATTGATTCCAGTTGTGCAGGAGGACGGCTGATAACCTTCATTATGCAGTGGTTGTTTGCCTATTTAAAAAAAAAAAAAAGCTCTCTTTTTCCTCCTCTCTCCACATCTCGACTATGCAAGCAGAGGCTTAGACGGATCCCCGGATCTGGACTCAGCACTTCCTACACAGCCAAGCAGAGGCTCCGCCCCCCCGTGGAAACAAAAGCTCTGGACAAACCTAAAAACCGCTGTACCGTGTTATTTGGGTTACACCGTGTGTGTGTGTGGGGGGGGGGACTATTTACATGAGGGACTGGTAGCGACATGAACAGTGGCTACATCCTTTTACACCAGCTCTCCGTGTCATCAGAGCCAAACGGAGAAGCGCATAGAAGTCTATTGAGGTAATCAACCGGGTTACACAGACTGGAGGGGAGGGAGGGAGGGAGGGAGGGAGGGAGGGAGGCGGGGGGGGGGGGGGGGGGGGGAGAGGTTCCCCTGAGGACCGCTGCCGTCCAGACTCTCCTACTGCCAGACCGTGAGGGCCCCACACACACACGCACACACACACGGCTGAGCTGGTGTTGAGTTATACCGAAGGGGAAGAAAGCAAGTAGGTTGAGTGAAGGATGTGCATTCATCACTTAAAATGGATCTTTCTCTTATATTCTTTTCTTTAAAACGACGTGGGCATTATAATCCCGCTGCTAGCCGCAGCAGAGGCAACAAAGACACCTAAAAAGAGAGACTTAAAGGTCTGTTGAGGTTTCCGGAGACGATACATTCATAGTGCGGTAGGAGGCACAGCTGAGGGAGGAGATAGACATCTGTAGCGGCGGTGGTTTAAGGGAGTTAACATTCTAAGGCACTCAAATGACACTATGGCACAGCTAGGGGGGGGGGGGGGGGGCTGATCCAACTGAAACACCACAGAGCACCACTCACACTAAAGGGTTCACCAGAACAAATAAAAACAGGTACTGCACAAAGTCACTTTCGTTCACAGTCACAAACTAAATCACCTGCATAAAAACCCCAGACAGGTGGACCCCCGGCCCGCTCTCCTGTGGGAGATAGGCCCCTCCCTCTTGGGCTTTTCCTGGGTAGAAGATAGCGTTATTTACATATACCAGCAGTGGCAGCTAGAAGGGACCGCCATTACTCTCTCTCTCTCTCTCTATGTACACCGAGCCCCTCGACCGGGGGGCAGCAGGGGGGGGGGGGGGCAGACCTGGTCCCCACACCTGAGGTCCAGACGGCGTGAGCGGAGATGCTCAGATCTCCTGCAGCGAGTGGTTGATCTCGATCCGCTCCCGCTTGACGGCCGGCTCGCTGGGGTCCCGGGAGCCGTCCCCGTCGCTGCCTATGTCGCTCATGTCGTCGGAGAAGGACGGGTCTGGATGGGGGGAGGGGGAGAGGGGGAGAAATGAGCATCACCACGTCTAGAAGGCAAGCAGCATTGATTCCATGTATGTGTATGACACAACTGTTTGCGTTTAAGCTTACTTCCAGATATAACGTTTAAAGACAGCAACACAAAGACAGTTTTTATCCACAGGCAGTGAGCCTACTGAACTGCTAGGAGTGCTGCCACTTTCATCACATTGTCATTAACATTACACTATCATAACATTGTCATTAACATTACACTATCATAACATGTCATGAACATTACACGATCATACTTATGCAGGACTTTCTGGACTCATCACAGTTACTGCACTGTATTCATGATGCTGCTGCACTACTGGCACTTTAAATGGCTTTTAAATGCTTTTTGCACATCATTCAATCAATGTACATATCATCCATCAGTCACTGTATTGTCATTTTTATTGTGTATAGTATTTGCTTTAGAAATCCACACTGCGGGAGTGTATGCGGAGTAAGCATTCCATTGTACTTGTTGCAAATGGCAAATAAAAACTCTTGAATCTAATATTTATCACCTCACTTTCCCCCTTTATAAATAACTTCCCTTCATCCCCGTAAAAAAGCAATGTTTCCGTGCAAAGCCAACGTCCAGAGGAAAGGCCCCGGGCAACGTCGCCTGATAAACCTGGTAACCATGGCAACTAAAATAATCACCTCTGTCCATGAGCGACGGTATCATGGAGGTGAGGTCACTGAACTGTTGAGGGGGGGGGGAATAAGAAGAAGAAAAGGTGAGCGAGTGCAGTCATTAAAAACATCTTGCCGTTAATTGGTACGATCAGTTTACATCCTCCGAGACCTAGTCAATGTGACACACACACACACACACACACACACACACACACACACACACACACACACACACACACACACACACACACACACACACACACACACACACACACACACACACACACACACACACACACACACACACACACACACACACACACACACACACACACACACACACACACACACACACACACACACCAAAACGGCCCATGGTGGACCAGCTCCAGCATGCACCAGGTGTCAATATGGTTCACTGTGGGCTCACCTCTCCCATGACGGCGATGGGCGTCTCCCCCGTGGCCTGGGCCACGCGGTGCTCCACCAGGTAGAACATGTACTCGTCGTACAGCAGGCGGATCAGGTGGAAGGAGCCAAAGCTGGCCGCACTGCGGAGGGTCAGGTCCCGGATCACCATGGAGCTGAAACCGGAAGCACACACAATCAAAACGGGGCGGGAGTTAGGACCGCACGCCAGTAGAGCTAACCATCCCTGACCCTCCATCACCTCAGCGTGAGCCTATCCTCACTCATGTCTTCTAGGCCTGATGGACTGCTCAGAACAATTTCATCCAATACATAGGATACCAGAGAGACACATTTAGCCTTTAAGTGTACAATCCGGCCCCAGGGATCAGCGACAAACTGTTGTGTACAATGGTGTTTGTTTATTAATTAATTTAATTAATTAATTAATGAATTCAATGTTCACGAGCATAGCGACTGGCTATAGGCCCTGGCTCTCCTCCTCCTCCTGCTCCCTGGGCTACCTGTAGAAGGACCACTTGAGCAGGAACTGGCGTGCGGCCTTGGGCAGGCTGGGGCTGCCCTGGTGGGGCTTGAGCACCTGGGACACCACGTTGTCCAGCCAGGCGGCCCACTGGTCCAGGGAGCTCTGCTGCTGCAGGGTGACCTTGAAGTCCTGCTCCAGGCGCTGGACCACGCTCTCATCACACTGGCAAACCCACGAGGCCTGCTCCTGTTGGCCCGCAACACAACACAGAGACACACACAGCGGGGTCAGACCCCATGCACTATGGAAGGAACATGGAGAACATGGACACGGTAAAAGCTGCTGGAGGGAAGATTTAAGACGTGTAAAGAGAGGGAGCAGAAAAGAGCTTGCAAATGCATTTTCCATTGAGAAGTGTTGCATTCACACACCTGTGATTGACATCCACGGTCAGCAATGAGCTGGGAGCCGTCTTAAAATCATAAAATTGTTTCTTACAGACAAACGGGCAATGCGCAAGTCAACTGGTGAAGATATTTCCTTCACTAATAGCTGACTGGCGGCTCTGGCATTTAAAACAAAATGACAATGTAAGAGGGTCTTAAGGACAGCCCCTGTGAGACTAAACCGCCTGCCGTACTGTCACAGAGCAAACTCCTCCAAACTCTTTTAATTGTCAGTCCAGATCCAGCGATGAGCAGAGAGGGCTGTGATGTGGCGGGTGACGGCGTGTTACCTGCACGTTGGCGAAGTCCACGCGGTTGAGGTCTGAGAGCATCTGGTTGATCTGGGAGGTGTTCTGGAGGACGGCGCGGGCCGCCTGGGCCAGGTGGTTCAGACTGGTGTAGCGACGCAGCGTCTGGGCGAAGGCACTGACCACCGCCGCCTGGCAACCACACACACACACACACACGTTAGCCTTCACGAGTGAATGCCTAACCAACAACCAGGGGGGGGGGGGGGGGGGGGCTACAGGGTGTATAGGTCAAACCTTGGTGCGCACAATCTCCTGGGGGAAGTCGCTCATGGCCGCGGTCAGCCAGCTCTCCAGGCTCTTTGCGAAGTTGCGGATGGCCTGAGTGAGGGTGCCTGAGGAGGGAGACACCAAGCGTCACTCCACCAACACCGTACAGGGGAGCATTGAGCTTCCAGGTTGGATCACCTGACGGCGTGACCACGAGGGGGGGGGGGGGGGGGGGGGATGTATGATAATGAGGTCTCCACTGATGTCAAAAGGCGAAGGTATAAAGTAAGGGATTTGTAGTGCTGTCACAGAGCAGGCAGCAGGATAGTAGAAAGTAGTAGAAGTAGGAGTGGGGGGGGGGGGGATCAATGTCCCCGAAATGTCCCCTGAGCAAGGCACCAGACCCCCCAGAACACTGCTCCCCGGTGCTGTATATACAATAGCTGCCTACTGCTCCTAATACTAGGATGGGTTCAATGATGAGAAAGAATTTCACTGTGTGTGTTAACATGTGACCAATAAAGAGGATTCAATCCTCCAGATTTAGATAGTGGAGTAAGAGTGAGGTGGGAGGAGAAGGTAATGGAGTAGGAGGAGGAGGACAAATGGAGAAGGAGGAGAAGGTAGTGGAGTAGGAGGTGGAGGTACTGGAGTAAGAGAAGGTGGTAGTGGAGTAGGAGTAGGTAGTGGAGAAGGAGGTAGTCGAGTAAGTGGAGGAGGAGAGGTACTGACTGGGTACGGGGCGCAGCACGTCCGGGATGAGGATCTCCACCAGGGCCTGGTACAGGATGTGGTCACAGCTCCGCATCCAGAGCCGAATGGGCTCGTACTTACAGAGGGCCATCAGTTTCTCTCTGGGGATCATGCCGTCCAGGTCGTCATCGCTGTGTTGACGCACACGCACACACACACGCACACACACGTTACAACAAAAATATGAGAGCAATATAAAGATTATGCATGTTCCATAAAACGTGCATTGAAAAAAAACAAACCATTGTAAAACATTGACACTGTTGGTTGCATAAATATATAATTATATGTATGTAGTTTTGTTTATTTTTTTAAACAATCTACTCCAATGCCACTCATTAATTTGTTAGCTGTAGCAGCAAAGCGACAGCAGTGTACACTTGAAACCATCTGACCTGTTGGGGAGGTTGGTGCTTCCGTCACTAGATGGCGCCGTTGAATACCAGAAGGTCTGCCAGAGCTTCTCGATGAAGTGGAACTGGAGGTTCATCACCACATCCAGCGTAGCCTGCAGGAGAGGGAGAGGCAAGGGGAGGGGGGTGGCCAGAGAGGGGAGGGGAGGGGTGGCGAGAGGGTGGTGGTTGTAAAGGGAGGGAAGAGCAGAGGGAAAAGAGAAAGGGAGAGCGGTGAGGGGGAGGAGGAGGGGGGGAGGTGGGAGAACAAAACACATAGGGCTTAGCCATAGCAACCAGACACACAACAAACTTTCGGCTGGAGGGCCAGGCAAGCAAGCAGCCCCTCTCTCCCCTCTCTCTCTCTCTCTGTGCTTCCTGCTGTCCCAGCTTGGCCATTTCTCATTAGACAGTAAGTCAGCTAAGTCTCTTGCACAGTAATCACCCAGCAGATCCTACAAACAACCGTTAAGGTTCTTTTTTTTTTTTTCTTTTCTTAAGAGGTTTTTCTTCCTTCTCTTTTTTTCCTTTCTTTCTGGTCCTCTTAACGTCAGTTCCACATGGTGAACCACACTCTGCTCTCCACAGTCGTCTTATTTAGGGCTCAACAACTCAACAACTTTTTTTGTGTTGTTGTCGTTGTCGTGGTCGTTGTCGTGGAAACACGTGGGGGAGGGGGGGAGGTTTCCTTTCAAGACGTATTAGTAAGCCCAACCGCGGTGAGGTGACTCCCTGGGCTTCTGTGTTCATATCGATCAGCTGACCGACCCAAGCGGTGGAAGCGCTGAACTCATTGTGAAACAAAGTAAAACATGTTTGACGCTTTGGTCCGACGTGACGCTAGCTAGATGACAGGGAAGAAACCAAAAGAACTCAAACTAACAGCTGGGGACGGGAGAGGAGGAATGACTGTCGTCAAGTTCCCCTACGCTACTACAGTGTGTGTGTGTGTGTGTGTGTGTGTGTGTGTGTAAAGTCCAGAAATCTACTGCAAGCCTCTTTTCTAGTGTGTGTGTTTTTCGCTCGTCAGTTTGGTCCATGGCATGCTTGCTGTTTTTCCTGTGTGGCGAAGGCTGTGGAGGTAAATGGTGCCTGTTTGGAGGGAATGGGGAATTCTCCTTTTTGTTATGGAGTCCTGTGTTTGAACTGTTGCCGGTGGTAACGGTAAACAAGGTTGCCATGGCGACGGCCGGAGAGGAAGCGAAAACATATCATGTGATTGAAGCCTACACGGCTGTGTAACCAGATCTAGGGGCAGGCATATGTTCTGCCAGAGAGAGAGAATCTCTCTGCATGGTGTGAATCATACTTTGACACACACACACACACACACACACACACACACACACACACACACACACACACACACACACACACACACACACACACACACACACACACACACACACACACACACACACACACACACACACACACACACACACACACACACACACACACACACACACACAATGAAGCCCTTTTATTTCATTTTCAATAATCGAGACGGTGGAATGCACAGGCTGGGAGGAATAAGCGTTTGGCTTCCCCATCAACACAAAGTGACATTAATGAATGCAGGCGGGACGGGTGGAGAAAGGCTCTCCAGATGTGTCTCGTGTCCCGGTGGTTTGTGTCACTTGTAACATCCAGGCTCAAACTCAGCTGTGCAGGATAGAGAGACAGAGAGAGACAGAGACAGAGAAAGAGAGAGAGAGACAGAGACAGAGAAAGAGAGAGAGACTGAGAGACAGAGAGACAGAGAGACAGAGAGAGAGGAGGGGTGGAGCGGGGTCATTGCATCACTAACAGCCCAATAAAACAAGGGAGAAGGAAGCAAAGCCGTTTTGTGGTCTAACCCGTTCCTCTCTACCCAGGCTGTAACCTGTGACCAGGCATACCTGCACAACTCAACTGTGTTGCTTCACATCCATTTGCTCAGGAGAAAGCAGGGGGGGGGGGGGGGGAAACAAACGGCAAAACAAACATCAACAACAACAACACAATGCATAAACATTAAAGCCCCGTCGACGGCAGGGGAGAGTGACAGAAATGGCAGGAGACAAAGCCAGGAGCCCGGGTGCCTGTCCACAGAGCAGGCCACACAAAGGCCTGCAGAGGGGGGGAGAGGGGGGAGGGCTGCCATAAAGACACCAAGATGTCCACCCAGTGTGCTGAAAGGTTAATTGGCATGTCTTGAAAGCAGCGCCGAGATGAAAGGACGGCTGGAACAAAAGGGGAGCACGGCGGTGAGGCAGGACAAGGGGAGCGCAGGGACATTATGATAAAGCCTCTCTTCGCACGGCCTCCTCTTTTTCTCTCCCTCTATCTCTCTCTCCCCCACCTCAACCCCCCGGCCGACACCACATGGAAAACCAACAGACTTTAAAACATGCTCAAGTTGGTTCAGGGCTCCATCCTCGGTGGAGCATGACGGTGGAGGGGAAGAGGGATGTGGAGGATGGAGCGGTGCTCCTCCACTGCCACACGGTGCTTTCATCAACGCTGAACGCTGGCTGCAGTACCAGCGGGAGTCCTGTTCAGTATTGCCGCCTGTGAGGCTCACAGTTCTCCCTCTTGTGTATCGTTTCAATCATGTAAGCAAGGTTATTATTACACATTTGTTTATGTGTATATATACGTGTACATTTTGGAAGCCTCGTATCTGGGAGAAATGTCCATGTAATCACCAACACTCCATCTCTTCTCCCTCCTACCGTTCCGCAGCATCCGTACAAGGACTACCAGGTTCAAGGACAGTTTTTTACCCACAGGCAGTGCGCCTACTGAACTGCTAGGAGTCCTGCCACTATCATAACATGGTCATCCATATTACATTACACTATCATACTTGATACTCATTACACTAACTGCACTGTACTGTGCTGTATTCATGATGCTGCTGCACTACTGGCACTTTAAAATGCTTTAAAAAGCTTTTTGCACAACTCAACACATTGTTCTTTGTATGTTCATTTTTATTGTGCATAGTGTATAGTGCGTATGTTTATAGTATTGTGTTTTAGATATTCACACTGAGGGAGGGAATGGGGAGTAAGCAGTCCATTGTACTTGTTGCAAATGGCAAATAAAAATCTTGAATTAGGATCAGAGCTCAGCAAATTAGGAGTTATGGCAATCTCCTGTAAAACTACTCTGTGGAAGGGAGGATGGAGGGGGGGGGGGCATCAATAGCTCAGCCACCCAACCCCGGAGCGTGTGGAGGAGGACCAATGATGGTAGAAGGACGTGGAACGGATAAAAAAACCTTACACACAGATGGAGATGAAATGGGGGGGGGGGGCTACCTCGCAGTGGTCCCTGTAGAGCGTCTGCAGCTTCTTGATGTCGTCCACGCTGATGCGCTCGGGCAGCGGCATGCCGCCCAGGTCGGGTAAGGGGAACGGAGGCAGGGCGTGGGACACATCTACACAGGGAGACACACACACACACACACAGTCAAGTAGGCACAGGTGTCACTGAACACACACACACACACACCCTCTGTTTCACCTTTGTAAGACACCTGGCCTGTGTAAACAGCCGTGTGGACACACATGTCACTGTTATCTGGTCTTGGCCACGCGGCTCTAGCGCTCTGACTCAGGTCAGGTGTTGTAGCAACCGGCCCGAGGGGGATCTCTGCTCTGATGTGCTTTAAAGATGCACCGTGTTGTTTACCTTATTCGAATGGAACTATAGTATTACCTAATGGGGGGAAAAGGGCCGAACGGAAGGGAGGTCCCTGAACTGCGGTGATTACCTATGTACTGCTGGTGGTGCTGGCTCTGCGCGGCCACAGACTGCTCCGGAGTGCTGGCAGAGTGCTGGGAGCCCCCGGACAGGTGGTCGGACACGCCGTACACCTTCTGCAGAGGCTTGAACCTGCAGAGAGCCGCAACCGGGAGGACACCTCATTAGTCATGTCTGCGGAACAGAGCTTGGGGCTTCACCATTAAGAGGGGGCGACATCAGGAAGAGAGAAGGGTAACCGAGGGTAACAAGGTGTTACAGTTTTGACAAATAGGAAAGTACGTCAATAAACTAAATAAGGATCACAAAAGACAAAAAGAAAAACAGCAAGATAATTCTAAAGGAAGGCTGATGGCGGGAAGATACAGAGCAAAGACTTGACTGGTATCGGTGCCAGCTGTGAGGGGCAGCGGAGGCTTTGGGGGGCGTGAAGCGGCAGATGGCGGGAGAGAGAGAGAGGGCGAGAGAGAGGGAGAGAGAGAGAGAGCACACTGACCTCTGCTTCTGGTGGACGGGCTGCTGCCTCATGGCCATGTACTGGGTGTCCTCCTGCAGGCGGTTGAGCGGCGAGTCCGGCTTCACGCGGATACCATAGTAGTGGTACTTGGAGTTGCCTCTGGAACGCGCCGGAAAGGGGGGCCATGATGAGACACGGTGATAGTTAGTAACCATGGAGTCCACGCGGGAGACGGGTTTATCCTAAATCACTTAACATCCACATAACATAATCGTCTAGGAGCAGCCGAGCAAACGCATTATCTTAATCAATAATAGTCGTTGCTGCACTGCAAACCACCCCCCACTGTTTCAATGCATCACAGTCATGACTATCACCATGACTGAATGATAGTCCTCATCATCATCCTCATCCTCAGGCCTGTACCTGGTGCCCAGGCGGCGGGTGCGGAGGCCCATGAAGACCGAGCGGATGAGCTTGCCGAAGGAGGCGGCGTTGACAGGGTCCAGCTTCTGCTCCTGACAGTGGCGCAGGTAGTGGTTGTAGAGGGAGCTCCTGGGCAAGCTCACGCCCTCCGCCGTCTCGTAGTTGTCCAGCAGCCACTGGAGCTAAAATTAGACAAGCGCACACACACACACACGCGCGCAATCAGCCTTCAATGGGCCGGCCGACGGTGCCCTCTTGATTTCCACCTGGCCGGCAACACAGACCACCGCTCTCCATCATCAAAACACTTGAGATGAAAAGAGACCACACACACCCACACACACTCTAGGAGAAATCATTTAAGATATCTCAAAAACAGTGTGTGTGTGTGTGTGTGTGTGTGTGTGTGTGTGTGTGTGTGTGTGTGTGTGTGTGTGTGTGTGTGTGTGTGTGTGTGTGTATGTGTGTGTGTATGTATATGTATATATATATATATATATATATATATATACATACACACACACACACACTGTTTTTGAGATATCTTAAATGATTTCTCCTAGAGTGTGTATGTGTATGTATATATATATATATATATATATATATATATATATATATATATATATATATATATATATATATATATATATTGAACGTGTCCAACCGCACAGTAGTACTGAGACGGAGAGGCTGTGTGTGTGAACAATGGTTCCTAATGGCTAATGACCAACTGATTGTACAGAGGTCAGTCAAGGTGAAGAGCGGTAGTGGTGCAGGGTCCAAATCTGTTAATTTGCCATGTCTGAACAATGGCTGGATCCATAATAAAGTAGAGTCAAGTGGTACTGAATCAAATTTCCATTTTAATTGTGTTACAATCTGGACGATTGTCTCCCAACAAGGGGACGATTGATTGACATTAAGTGTTTGGTTTCCCATGCCGTGCACCTATGAAATGATCATCCGTGTTTTCCGTGTGGCCGGCGCAACAATTACGTCTCCGCCACAATGGATGAAAATGACACAGCAATGTGTGCGATCAGCCAGCGTGGATGTGAACGAGAAGCATGGAGCAACACGGGGGGGGGGGGGGGGGGGGGGTGCACAGGGCGCATTCTTAAGCCACACGTTAAAGCATATGCACCTCAAGATTCAACTAGTGGAGGCTGAGGAAGTCAAGTTAACCGCAGTCGGCCACAAACACATGCAGTTGAAAGTCCTCCCCCCCCCCTTTTTCTCTTTGGCAAACAAGGATCCTGTGATGACTTACATGGCTGTTGAGCAGGCTGCTTTTGTGAGTGGCAATTCCTTCAGACTTTTGGAGGTTTTCAATCGCCATTTCAAGCTAAAGAAACGAAGCATGCGAAAAAATAAAACGTAAATGAGAAGTGAGGGGGGGGAGAGAGAGAGAGAGAGAGAGAGAGAGAGAGAGAGAGAGAGAGAGAGAGAGAGAGAGAGAGAGAGAGAGAGAGAGAGAGAGAGAGAGAGAGAGAGAGAGAGAGAGAGAGAGAGAGAGAGAGAGAGAGAGAGAGGAGAGAGAGAGAGAGAGAGAGAGAGAGAGAGAGAGAGAGAGAGAGAGAGAGAGAGAGAGAGAGAGAGAGAGAGGAGAGAGAGAGAGAGAGAGAGAGAGAGAGAGAGAGAGAGAGAGAGAGAGAGAGAGAGAGAGAGAGAGAGACGAGTTGAACAGAGACAAAGATTGACAGGAAAATAAATAAAAAGCACAAAACAGGAAAAGGAACATAAGACTGTTAGCGGGCAGCCAGATCCCCTCACATTTCCATCCAAAAGCGTCAGTTGTTGTTGCAGCCATTCATTATTGGCTAACAAAAGCATGCAAATCAAGGGTCTAATCAAGAGTTAAGCTGCACACCGAAGGCTTGCTATCGGACACATCAAGTATGCAAATAGCAACCAAAAGCAGGGACACAAGTCACAGTGGAGTCGGAGGACAATGAGTGGACAATGACTCCCCCCCCCCCTCCCCCCCGATAAACCTTAAAACATAACATAGCCTGGGTAGGATATTTGTTAGATCAGATATGCTTTAAGGCTCACAGGATCTTTCGAATACATACAGTATAAAAGAGTGTGCTTTAACTGAACTGTGACTGATCTGAATGGACTACAGAGTATAGTGAAGAGTTAAATTGACCGTCAAAAGGGGAATGATAAAACCAGAGACTTTCTTGAAAGCTCTGGAAGAAAATAAAGAGAGAGAAAAAAAAAAGTGTGGTACTGCAGCCAAACTGGAGACACAGAGGGACAAGAGGAACAAGAAGCAGGCAGGGTTCCAAGCCTTGAGAAGCCCCTCCCTTCTCCTCCTCCTCCTCCTCCTCCTCCTCCTCCTCTTTCTCTCTCCCCCCTCTCCCTCTCTCTCCCCCTCTCACTCTCCCCTGCTCCCTTCCTCCCCTAGGGCTCCGGGCCAAATGGTAATGAGCCCCAGGGGTGGCTTTGTTTCACAGGGTGCTCAAGTGCTAGCGAAAACCATTCAAAAACGGCTGCGCTGAATTATTTAAGCCAGTGCCCTGGTTCTCTGCATCCTCTAGCTCAAGACACCACCGTGGGCACTAGGAGGCCTCAACTCTGAGCTAAAGTCCTCCTCCGTTTTCCCTCTCATCCCCCCTTACCCAGGGACACCTCCGGATGCTTCTCCATCTGGTTGTGGGTCATCACTGAGGTCATCACCAGCAAGCGCCAATCAATGCAAGCCCATACAGTGGTGGGGATGTTCGCCATGCAAAGCCCACTTGTGTGTGTTTATATTGAGGCATCTCAGTCAAAGTCTCAAAGTTCACGAAAGTCACTCAGAATTGACATCCTTGCCGAAAAAAATGAATCAACAAGTAGGCAAAACACATTTTTGCTTTCGTGTTGATCCATGCTTTTCAGGATTCTGCAGAACATTGAGAGAGAGAGAGAGAGACCCGGCCCGGGGGGTGGGGGTAGGCGGGGCTTACCATGGCGGAGGACGAGCGGGAGGACTGCGAGGCGTGGTAGCGGTTGCCGTCCATGCCGGCGCCGTGGATCAGGTAGGCGCTGCCGCTGGAGATGATCTGGCTGCCGCCCACGTCCATGGCGATGCCCACCATGCTGTGGGGCGCCATGGCGCCGCCGGCCGACGACACCACGGCGGTGACCTGGGCGCCGCCGGCCTGCGAGTCGAAGTAGGCCCCCCCGCCGCCGGCCTGCCCGTACAGCTGGGCCTCGGGGTTGTAGGAGTAGGCCGTGCGTCTGGAGGGGAGACCGTGCGGCCGTCAGTGGACCGCGACCCGAGCATAGAAGCTAGGCTACGTGATGGCCTTGGTGTTACACAATGCATGACACACCTAGTAATGCGCAATGCATGACAGCTTTTGTTTGGGGCGTATATACAGTTATGTTTCATGATCGTTGAATGATTGTATTGAAGGATTTGGTAACACTTTCTGGCTGCATTTTGAAATAATAAATCATTATTTAATTAATAATAATAATAAAAAACTTTGGCATGGGGCTAACATATTTGTGCCGTTAATCAGTGCTGTTGGAAGCAGAGTTGTGGATCTTCACTCACATGGTTCCATTGGTGTAAACCGTTTCCCCGCCTTCTATGTACTGGACCTGGGACGGATAGATGTGTTGTACCTGCTGAACCTGCGAGCAAACGAGACCGACAGAGGAACATCAACCAAGGGTTACAGCACCGAGGGTTTGTGCACGTGGGAGCAGGGGGTGCCTGTGCCGAGGTTGGGAGAGTTGCTGTACCTGCACTGCCTTTTGAGCTGAGCCTGTGGCCTGAACCAAAACCCTCTGTGTGAAGACGAGAAAAAACAGTTACATAACAAACACAATGTCTGCAAACATGCACTCACAATCCCACGTGCACACTTTTCTGTTTGTACTGTAACAACAAAGAGCAAATACACATACAGTAGGTTTGATCCATCATCTGCCACAAAGACCTCAACATTATACAGCACATGTAGCCAGGAGGATTAACACATTTACACGCCATTTGTCCATTTTTCTCCCGACAATATCCGTTTCTGGTCAGAGATGCAATGCATTGTTTTTTTTCCTCAATAGCCTAGCTATTGAGCCATGAGTACACAGGCAGTGATTTTCTGATTATTAATTAGGTTAACAACCCACAGGTATTATTGGCTTAACTTGGTGGAGTGGAATGTGTTGCCCAGTAACCCACTAGAAGGCTGGATAGACGGTGGTGATGGCGTACGAGCCCTTATTGCAAGGCCACTTTTTGGCTCAATAGCTCGATAGCCCGCAACTCCAATGCTATCTTGTGTGCTGGGACGGCTAGACCTACCTACAGTGCTATCCATTCGGTGAAGGGGAGCCACGGGCTGTAGAATTTACACACGGACCAGAAACAAGCAAACATACCTGCTGAGACGCAGGCACCGGCTGCACCACCGGCGCCTGGGTGGGCGTGGTCGTCCGCAAGGCCACGCTGGACGTGGAGTCAGACCCTCCTTCCGAGCTCTGCATTCTGGGACTCTAGACGGGGAGGGGCAGGGAGGAGAGGTCAATACACGGGCACCCTGTGATGGAACACAAAACACACCATTTGGAGCACAGGGAGCCGGAACAGGATGAGATCCTCCGCCTTCGCCCCGCGGCTTTGCCAAGTCGAGCTGAGTCAGAGCAGGATCTTGAAGACGGCCTACATCTGGCACTATAAAAACAGAAACGCTAACCCGTCCAGCAAAGCTTCAACAGACACCCGAAGACCCCAGGCTCAGGTGGGAGGTAGTCCAGTAGAACGGTGACCGTACTAGTGTTTATAGTGTTGCTTAGCGCCGCCACAAAGTGACAAGGCTAACACCATAGTGAGGGTGGAAAGACACAGAGACAAAAGTTGTTTTCAGAAGAGTAAGTGTCGACGTAACGCAGGGGAGAATGGCTTAAATAAAAACAGACTAATGAAACCTTGCGAGTGGGTTACAGGGTGTGGTAGGGTGGGCCGAGGGGCGGTCCAACCTCCACCAGGACCCCGATGAGATCCAGCGTTGGTTTCCAGCCGGGCCTCCGCTCTCTCTCCGGAGGTTCCAATAATCCAGCTGATATGAGGAAATTCCTCCATGCTTTGTAAACGTTTGTCGGTTGCCATGGTGAGGACTCCATGGCGACCACCCCCACCAACTCTACTCTCCCTCCCTCCATCCCACCACAACCCCACGCTCGCTCTCTCTCTCGCTCTCTCTCTCTCTCTCTCTCTCCCCCCCCATGTCTGGCTCTTCCTCCCTCTCAAGGCTTTTTTTTTTTTTTAAAGCTGAGGCACAGGAACTTTTGAGTGTGGCCACAAAGAGAAGAGGGGGAGGATTAGAAAAGAGGTCTGAGAGAACTCCAGTGGGGGTAGAGGTGGAAGAGAGAGGAAAGTAAGTGTGTGTGTGTGTGTGTGTGTGTGTGTGTGTGTGTGTGTGTGTGTGTGTGTGTGTGTGTGTGTGTGTGTGTGTGTGTGTGTGGTGTGTGTGTGTGTGTGTGTGTGTGTGTGTGTGTGTGTGTGTGTGTGTGTGTGTGTGTGTGTGTGTGTTAAATGAGGTCTTGTAACCTCTGAGGCCTACCCCATTGAGTTGCCGAATGAGTAAGTTCAGTGGCGGCGGCGGTGCTCCTTCAGAGAGGTTACAGTAGAGGGGCTGCAGGACCCAACCTGCAGCCCCTCCCCCACCATTTAAAAACGTGCAGTGTGCAATTCCCTATACATGACCGATCATTCCCCAAGCTACTGAGGCAGGCGGCGTACTACAGGGCACTCTGAATAGGTGGTGCTGGTGTAGACCCAGTTGGAACACAGCAACAGGTGCTAGGACAGTGGTCTCAGAGAGGCTTCCTGTCGGCCCCTGGCCTGGCCTGGGACTGCATGGACCGCTCTGGATGTAGTGACTGATGGCACCCCCCACTATGGCAAACAAGAGCCGAAATGCAAACCTTGAGAAAGACAATCGCCTCGCAGACAAAGGAAGTCACGAGGACGCTATTTATAAACTGGGTGTAAATTGCCACACACACACACACACACAAATGCGTGCATTCTTGCATTGAAAGCGTGACAGCTATCTCTGGACAACCTCATCCTGGCGTACACACGTGCACCTCTGAACAACGTGCTGTACAGAGAGAAACTATCATTTCAAAACTACTAAACTACTGAAAAGAGCCAAGTAATCATGCAACAGTGTGCATCGGTTGCTTTGGCCCCGTGTGGAGGACAGGAGACTCGCAGTTCTCCGCTTGCCGCCTTTTTTCCACACATGCAATTAAGGCTGGAGTATAAATATTCAGTGTAACCAGTTCATCTAATACCGAAGCAATCAAGCATGGCAACAGGTTGAGACAGGTTGAAACTCCCAAGCTGACGATCTGTCAACATGTTTTATAAAATCTGAAAAATAAAAGGAGGCATTAAGCTGTTCTACATCACTGTGCAACCTTTTAGCACTTGTCAAATGTACCGTATGCAAGATTAAAAAAAAAAAAAATGATGAAAAATGAACCTCAAAAACAATAGTCCCATGGATTATGAAACGGTGGCTCTCACAGGACCAATGGGGAACAACAAGATAGCAGGGCGTGACACCGCTGACATTTTCCAATCGTGGAGACAGTGCCACAGGGCAAAACCACCGTTGTGTCTACATGACTGACTGACTAATCACACACACACACACACACACACACACACACACACACACACACACACACACACACACACACACACACACACACACACACACACACACACACACACACACACACACACACACACACACACACACACACACACACACACACACACACACACACACACACACACACACACACACATCTATATATCTATATATCTATATAGAGATAGAGATATATATATATATATATATATATATATCTATATCTATATATATAGATATCTATATCTATATATATATATAGATATATATCTATATATATATGATATTAAAAATCTTGATCTTGAAACAAAACAACAAAGAAAGCGACTAGCGAATCTAAAAGCGTGATATGTGAAAATGTGTCCCCAGGCGCTGACCCAGGTGTTTTCTGAGACCTTAAGACCCAAGTGGCGGGAGACAAGACCCCGGAGTCCTTAAGCGGCACAAGGGATCGCTTGGCAAAGCAAGATGGCGGCAGGGATAATAAACCATAGTATTGACTAGCTTGTCTTCATCCATAAAAGCTCAATTAAAGTGGCAGCCTTAATAGGTGCGGTAACGTGTGGGGACTGGAGAGTGCAGAGGGAGGGAGGGAGGGAGAGAGACTTTTCCCCTCAGCTCCCAGGAAAGGTTAAAAGCCACACAAATTCCCCACCAGCAGCTATGAGCGACACAAAGGCAGGAGCCAGCAGGAGCCCCTGCAGACCACCACTGAAACCCTACTGTGAATGAGCTGCTCTTTAGAGAGCGGCCGTTCCCCTTACAACCAGGGGACAACTTAACACACACACACACACACGGCACAAGACAACCTCAAAGGGGACTACTTTTACATACAATTCCTAAATGGACGTTACAAGAGCAAGTCACCTTAAAAAGTCATCAGAAAGAAATGGGGGAGGGCGGCGGTAAGAATACTTCAATCCTCTTTAACCATCTAGCAGTGAACAGTAGGCCTATAGAGGCCGGCCTCGTATGGACAATTCGGAGGAGACCGAAACATCTATCATTGGCAAATTTTACTTAAACACACACTCAATCACAAGAAAAACACATGCAGATGTTCAATTAAAAGCCGGAGCCCACAGTCTTGGCTTGTGTTTGCACTGGCCCACATTGTTTGCTGAGCAACAACGGTTGCTAGTGGCAACACCGTCCACTCCCGTTTCCAGGAGCCTGTTGCTATGCAACCAACAGAATACTTCCCAAACCAAACAATGCCATCCCCTAACTGATCCCTCTATCTCACACAAAGCAGAAACTTACAACAATAAATGTGTAAGCTATTAATTCCAGGCACCAATGGACAAGACACACAGGGCAAATGTATTCCGAGGGAGTAAAGAGTGTACATAAGGAGACTTTCAACTGCTTCAGACTTCATTGTAGAGGACATGTTGTCGCAATCTTATTTATTATATATATATATATATATATATATATATATATATATATTATATACTCATTATATACTCTCTCTATATATATATACATGGTTAGGAAAAAATATTAATACAGTACTTAAGAAGAGAGACAACCATAGCTTTTTCAAAACACCTTCTGAAAGAAATCTCATTTAAGAGCACGGACACAATGAGCCAATTAAGACATGATAGCAGATCTCACAACATGGGCCTTTGCTTTGACCCGTTTCATTCATTCCTGACTAATCCAATCAAAGCAGCCCACCGTCTGCAGATGGCAGGGTTAGAACCAGAGAGAGAGAGAGAGAGAGAGAGAGAGAGAGAGAGAGAGAGAGCAGAATAAGGAGGCTCAGACCTCGGCTTCTGATCCTAGCCTTCCCCACACCCACCCCCTCTACCTTCGGTTATCACTACAACCTGTCCACTCTATCCCTCACCATGTGCACTGCAGACCTGACAGCCACAGGGAGAATGATCAAACCGTTGCCATGGAGACTGTGTGTTCTCCCATGCACTACACTAGCGTGCACCTCACAGCCCCCCCCCCCCCCCCTAACCTCATCCAGATTTCAAGCCCCTCCTCCATTAAACCATCTCAATATAGAGACGTGGTTTGAAACAGTCTTTAAGGCGTAGTTGTAAGTAGTTGCACTGTAAATAAACAGCAAACACACGCTGTATGGTAGTAGTGTGTGTGGAGAGTGGGGGAGGTTGCCATCATTAGTCATTGGCCTAATCGTACACATGCGTGCATTAGTCTACCCTCATCTTCAACTCCATCATTTGAAATTGTTTAAAACTACTCAACCATATAAAGACTGTTCCTTAATTCATTCCATAATGGCACTCCTTAATTCCTTCATTAATGATCAACCCTTGGACACATTCTTTTCCCATTTAGAATCTGCCTGTAATAACCCCTTCGTATCAGAGTGTTAGGTAGAGAGCAGGGGAAATGTACCATTTTATATATGTTGATTCCAACATAAATAAATAACATTAACATTCAATTACGTTGACCACTTCTCTTCTGCGGCGGTAATCCAACGATGGAGAGAGATAAGAAATGAAGGCTGAGTTGGGCCTGTCTCCCTCCACCTGTGAGACGGTCTTCCTGGAGCAGGGCTTTTTCTCCCCCATCTACTCATTAGATGGCTTCTGAAGTGAAACCCCGGAGACTCAGAAAAATCATTACAGCAACAAACAAACCAAAAAGAAGAAGGGGTAACCCTGATCTGCTCACTAACTAAACTCCACTGACCGCACTCTATATAGCGGAGGCTTTAGCCCTGCTGGCCTTCTGTATTCATGTATAAGATTTGTTTGGATGTTTCGGGCATGAAAAGTGTGGCATCACATAAAGAAATATTTGTTATCAAAGCCAGACTGAAACTCTATACAAGAAGGAATAGGAAAAAAAAAGTATGGAGACCATGGGGAGAGGTGCTACTATTTCTGTCTGAAAAGCACAGAAAGGAGGGGGGGGGGGGGGGGTATCATTCTAATGCAAATGTCAATGCCCTGTCTGCTGTGTAAGGCAGGAAATGTAATTAGCAGTTGTGTAGCCAAGATACGAAGCAGGTAGAATGTAAAGAATGCCCAATGATGACACCGAGGCAAAAAAAAAGCATTTCATATCATTCAAGTTTTAACCTGTCGCGCCTGTCTGCGAGGGCTAACTAGGAGGAGCGTTTTTGTGTACAAGGAGATGTTGTTTTCGTGTACCCTAGCAACACAAGCCCACAAGGATTTCCAAAACCTTTCTGCCCAAGCAAACTTGACGTGAGAAGACATAGCGGAATCAAGTGGACAATTACAATTAAACCGCTTCCTTCTCATCAGAGCCAAAGGTAAAATGTTAGCACAACATATGCAACGGGTTTAGGGTAGAAATCCCTGTACAAATAAGTTAAATATAAAACCATGTGTGCAGACGCATCTGGTAATTGCCACTTAACAAGCCCCACAAGGGCTTCTATGCTTCAGTCACCTGCTCTGCACTGTGATTTTCTGACACCGCTTTGACTAGTGACTGCCGTCATGTTAATATCAGACAGTGGAATCTAACAGCCAGGCTTAACGGGCGCTACATGCAATTAGATGTCGACTTAGTAAGCGGTAAACAACAACAAAGGGAGGGGGGGGGGGGGGGAACAGAGCAGATGAGACCTCTTGCTATATTTATGGTCGAGGCCAGGCATTGGATTGAAAATCTCTCCTCAGGGTAGCGATTGGCCTCATCAAGAAGAGCTAAATTCAGAACAATCTCACACACACACACGCGCACGCTGTCTGTGTCAGGTCAGCCCTTGCCCAAAAGCACCTCCACACAGCTGTCCATTTGAGAGCTCTGTACACAGCAGTCCATTTAACACTTCAAATGGCATACGGGTGCTTGTGGACATTTCTAAACACCCAAGAGGTTGTTTTTCCCAAGGAAGAACAAGGAGCAGAGACCAGGACCAGAATCCAGAGCTGGAGAGCCAGTGGATTACAGGCCATCCATTGGTACAGGGGAAGCCACGCAGGATACACAGTGACTGACCGTTACAGGCCGTATGTTCGCCATAGGTACAGACTTTGTACACAGTGCTCTTTATTTTTTTTTTATGTATATTGATATCTACCATGGAGTGGTGTACACATTGTCTTAACAATCTACCACCATCTCTGCATCTTTCGTGGCTTTTAATACCAACTCAATGAAAAAGGAAATTCTACTTTCCATGATCTTAATGTGTGTTAGGTGAGGGGTTGTACAAAGCCCAAGTGTGGTCATTAATAAAGAGTCAATTAATCATTTGCTTTGAAGAAAGTAAGTGACAAAGAAAGCAGGTACAAAATCCCTTCTCAACACACATTTGCTCCCAGCAAATGTGGATTCACTTCTTGTTTGAAATTATCATTAAATACAGTTAAACCCAGCTGATTTTAACTGTATTGATGACCCACGCCTCACACAGAACCCACCACCAATCTCTATCTACTCAGCCAACCTCACACATGAGCGCTCTGTGATTGACGAACCGCCATAGCACCACCTAGCTGCAAAATAACTTCACGTATTGTTCCGTTGGTTTAGTAAACACAAAAACAACTTTAACGTGTGTGTTTTGGTTTTGTTTCTCCAACAACGAATCCCGATGTTCTGTGTTTTAATCCAAAAGGGATCAAATCCCAAGTTGTACACTGGAGAGCTGATGTCTGTGTACATTAGGGTACACCATACCGACTAGTGGCGCACCGTGTGGTGAATACTTTGATTTAACTCATTGGTTTAGACCCTGGTGTGTGTGTGTGGTGTTTCTGTTAGTCGTTATGTTGTGGAAACACACACGGGTTTAAATCAGCAGGTTTCCCCCGAAGTGAAAGTGACCCTGGGCTCCTCCAGCTCGTAGTCCGAGCGCGCCCCCCCCCCCCCCCCCCTCCCTTCCTTCCACTGTCGTTAGCACACATTAGCTATAGTTTAGCCACCTGCTCGGAATAAATACACTAAAAACAACCAGCAGCCGCCCGTCCTCCTCCTCTCTCCTCAAAACAAACGGCCTGCAGGAGTCCGAGAAGAAGGTTTTTCAACTTGACACCGAAACGACGGTTGAGCCGTCCAGTGAACACCACCCTCCATTACCCCCATCTCTCCGGCTCGGTTAGCGCTAAGCTAGCAACCTGTAGCCTGACAGGCTGGGATGGGGGGGGGGGGGGCTCTCTTTTTAACACTCTTTAACACTTTATCACACTTTATCACAAGTGGCACAAACTACTACTACTACAACAACCAACCAACCAACCGACACCACTTCAAATAAAAATAAAAACAACCACAAACACTACTACCAACTACTCCCAATATCTCATGTCCTCCAAATGTAATGCGAAATAGCGTGCGAATACATGCCAACCCGAAATGGTGTGTAATTACATCTTTATAATAATAATAATCATCATTATAATAATAATTAGGAAAACGATAACGTCGGTTGGAGAGCATCAGGAGGAGAGAGAAAAGACGTTGGTAAAGTATTGGTTTGTTCTCGCTTAGAAACAAACCAATATACAGTATTAACAAGGACACTCATAGTGGCACCCCGCCCCCCCCTTTACATTTATTTACGAATTGACTTCCGCTACGACCCTTTTAGACATATTGTTTTTCATAAATGCTGTTATATAAGATATAGTCACCTTGCGTTTGTGAAAAGTTTCCCCCTCTCTCTCTCTCTCTCTCGTTGACTCTCGTTGTCTCTCTCTCTCTCTCTCTCTTTCTCTCGTTGACTTGCAGGCAGGTAGTTGCGCGTGCTGCGGCCCGTTGGATAGTAACAGTCTCCACGGCTACAGTCACTATGGCGAGCCGGGGTCTCGGAGCAACAGTTGCTACCCTCGGCCGGAACACGTCAGCACGGCCAACAGGGGGAGGGGCGTGGTTAGAGGAAGGAAGGAAATTAAACCCCGCCCCTGCCTGCCCGGTTGCGTTAACGAGTGTGACCGCTAGGTGGCGACCGGCGACCACCAGTTGATTTTTTTTTTCCAACTGACTTTTAACAATAAAATTGAACACACGCACACAGAGACACACACACAGAGACACAGAGACACAGAGACCCACACACACGCACACACAGAGACACACACACACACAGACACACACACGCACACACGCACACACACACACACACACACACCACACACACACACACACACACACCACACACGCACACACGCACACACGCACACAGAGACACAGACACGCACACACACGCACACACACACCTAAATACGTATGTATATATAGATATATAATACTTTTGTCGTGTGTACTTTAATCAGGCCTACTTTTATATATGAACATCAAGATTGCATGAAATGTCATTAAATGTCAAATGTGAGCTTGGATTATGAGATCTTGCGCATTTTACCTGAGTAGACGAAATAACGTCACTTATGAGTTGTATTTTTATTTTTACAAAGGCAGGGATCCTAAAACCTAATTAAATATACCGTATTATACTACACTATACTACGTATTATTCTGTCGTACTAGAATACAACAATTACGCTTATCCCATGCATTTTATTCTCGTTTAAAACTATGGGACGACGAATGGGACAATATGAAATGTATAATTAATAATAATATAATTAAGTAATGAACAAAAACGTGAAATTGAAGCTTAAATAAATAAATCCAAATCATTGAGTTGGCTTATTGACACATGTATTGAATTGCTTCTTTATCCATTCATTAATGTCCACATTCTAACCGTAACAAACACCTTTACAAACCATTACAAACATTGTCAATTGTATTTACTATAAATGAATGTGCGATTGCACGTCACAAAATAAGATTCAAAGATATAGATATTAGATAAAAAAATATATTAGGCTACGTTTAAACAGCACGCCGTCCAAATGTAAATGTAAACATATATACATGCAGTAGGCTACACTGTAAAAAAACAACCTGTAAAAAAACGGTTATTTTCTGCCAGCAGGGGTGCCGGAAAATGACTGTTGAAAAACAGTAAAGAACTGTCATATTAAAAACATAGATCAACTAAAATAAAACCGTAATTTTCTTTACCATAATAAAGATCTATAACTGTAATTTTACAAGAAATATCCCTATATTTCCATGAAATCTATTACTTTTAACATATATTAATTGTTGGAATAGAGTCCTACACCTCAAACATAAAACTAATAGTCTTAAAGAAATGATAAAGAAAAGCTTAATTACAGATCATTTCTGTTATTACAAAACGTACCATAAATCTAAGCTCATTTACATATAAAAACATGTAAGTTTCTTCAAATACATTTAGAAACTGTAAAAATACATGCATTTTCTTTTTCTAAATGTAGGTTAACTGTACTTTTACATTGTGTCCCTCTTAATTTAAAATATACAAATTTGATTAAATATTTCACATTATGAATTATTAAAAATGACAGGACCACTCATTGATTCTTTATGAAAATGTATTATGAGTCATACCACAATATACAAATTATTGTATTATGCCAATAAAAAATACATACATTTTTACATACATGACCGGTTTAAGTAAAAATCTATATACAAAAATCAATAAAAAAAAAAGAATAACAATGAAGCAGAATGAAATTTCAGCATTTGAACAGTACTTATTGGCCTAAAAGTTGTGGAACACATTTGGTAATACTAACGTGTGTGTGTGTGTGTGTGTCTCGAGTGAGCCATCTTGTTTGCGTACAACAGTATTGTTATGCCACTGTCTGTTATGTATATGTCTCCACTCAAAGTCTGCTATGTTTTTAATCAAGGAAAAAACCTTAGGGTTGAATGTTTTGCACTTTCTTTGCTACACTCTTGCCCACTTTGGTCCCCTTGTCAGGATTGATCTTGAAAAGGCACCTGTTAAAGACAGAAGTAGAACTGAATGTTATGATCATATCTGTACATTACAAGCATCGGTTTGCGAAATATTTACTGGATGAGGTTTTGTCAAATCTAAAGTGGTCACTATAGGCATCACGGTAACACTGGGCAGCAATGCAGCAGGTCCGTTAACAAGAGTAAGCCTTCACTTTAAGAGCCTTGGAGAGTGGATAGCTACTAGGGCTGGGCGATATGGACTTAAAACTATATCACGATATTTCATGGTATTTTTTTTAACGATAAATGACCAAAAAAATAAAATTTAATAAAAAAAATCTTAATCCTTACCATCATCAAATACGTAAGGGATAATAAGTCGGTAGTCGGTCCCGCTCATTAATAAGTCGGTAGTCGGTCCCGACTTATTATGATTTACTTCCGTGGAGAAAAAAAAATAGTTCTCCGAAGTTGAGGCGTTGCTTGGCAACTGGCGCAAACAATTCAGCAATTCTATCAGCAAGTCAGTATTTTCCGTCAGGAAAAGTGAACGGGACTACTCGCGGAGTGATATGATGAACGGGACTACTCGCGGAGTGATATGATGAACGGGACTACTCGCGGAGTGATATGATGACCGGGACTACTCGCGGAGTGATATGATGAACGGGACTACTCGCGGAGTGATATGATGAACGGGACTACTCGCGGAGTGATATGATGAACGGGACTACTCGCGGAGTGATATGATAGCCGTGAATAGAAGCCAATTCCAGCTCCTTTTTTCTCCATTAACTCCTCCTCGCCTACGTTTGGAACTCCGCCTTCCGCCATTGTTGTTCTCCTTCTACATGCCCACGTTTGTCGCATATGTAAACACGTCATTAATTATCGTCATTACCGCGGTATGACAAAAATACTTATCGTGGGGAGGACTTATCGCGATAAACGATACGATACGGCACAGCCCTAGTAGCTACAAGTGACATCTTGAGAGTTGTGTGTGCAAACCAGGCAGATGAGGTGTGTCAACAGTGAGCGGTGTGAAAGCACAGTTAACTGCAATGAACAAAGCAGCCACGAAGACATCTTGTTTATGCATGAAGAAAATCTTAACTTTGTCTACTACCCCCCCACGGTTGGAAAGCATTGATTTGAAAGGCTACAGAAAGCAGCATCGAAGCGCTGGCTTCACACAAATTTTGGTGCACAAGAGCAGTTGTGTCTTCCTTGTCCAATTCCATTGTCCTCAGGTTCTGACACGTAGTGTTTGCTAGTGCTACACCGCTACTTAGTGGTAAAAGTAGATACAGGGAAAGCTACATTCTTACTACATGGACTTAGAAGAATTATACTTAAAGTCTTACCGCTAAGAATTCCAGAGTTGCCCCCAGTTCTGCTGGATAGGTGATGTTGAGGCAGTAGTACGTTGCAAACATCAGTACGAGGGCATCGCCAAAATTTGCAACACTGCCATTTACAATGGTCTGGTCCACTGCCAACATGAAGTGTCCGGCTGTCAGGGGAGAACTCCCTACGATGAACAACATAGGAAAAAGTTGAACATTTAAGTTAAGAGAATAGTCTAACATAATGACTTTCAAAACCCCACCAACTGTTGCCATTAATTGGCTTAGATGTTCGTACAGTAACAAGAAAACATTTATATCCTTGGTTTTACCTTAACTTATTTTTTTAAATATACTTTATGAAGTTTTCTAAATTGTATTTTAAGGACCAGTGTACACGATTTAGGGGGGATCCATTAGCAAAAATGTAATATAATATTCATTAGTATGTTTTCATTAGCGTATAATGACCTGAAAGTAAGAATGGTTGTGTTTTTGTTAGCTTTATCTACAGAGCATTATCAGGGTTATCAGTTGGTTGCTAAACGTCACTACATCCTACACACTGGTCCTTTTTAATACTGTTGAAATTATGAAATGCTATGGCCAATTATGCAAAAAATAAATAAATAGAAATCATACCACACGCAACAATGCATGGTGTGCTTGGAAGTTGATAGACTTCAGATGGCAGACACGTTTCATCAACCGTCAGGATCATCTTGCCCTCGTCTTCCTTGAAATACTTCAAGAGCACCATTAGACATCCAGGAAGGTCAGCATCAAGATGCGTCGCTTTGGCGATTTCCATGCCTGCAATGATTTGATTTGTTTTGATTGTTTTGATTGTTCCTTGAACTTTTACAGTGTGACCATTTAGTAGCTTAAACCAACCTGTCTGATTGACTGGGAGCCTTCAGAATGTCTTTGTCGTCAACTTTGCAGGCAAGGTAACCATCCAACTGCCTAATACTTTCCTGACCATGAGCAGGCTTCATGCTTGCAAAGAAGTCGTCTTCATCAGAGGCGCTGGAGGCATCACCTTGCAAATGATTGAAGGTCTCTTGTTCCAGATGGTCCTTGATGTAGTCCAGACATGAAATGAAAATTCCATTAGACGCTAAGAATCAATTCAAACCTTTTGCAGTCAAACTGATAACCATTTCACCTGATTAGAATGTCAAAAGAAAAGTATAGCCCCATGTATTTCCAAAGTACATTTGAAACTAACCACTAAATGAGGTTAAAAGAAGTCATGAGCACTTACGTTACAAACTAATGTGAAACAGCTAGCTAGCTAACATCAATAGACTTCAAGTGATTACTAGCTCCAGCCTGCGTTGCCATTATCGTTGCGGTGTAACAACGCGGCTCAAGAGTTACCAATGACATCCAACAGCCATCATGCAATGACACCACATCCATGTGTTAGTGACGGACCACATCAACAATGACAGATTTCACCTTACCTCAACGTGTTTCCTCAAATTCGACGGAGAATTCTTATAGGAAGAAATCGTGTGGGTCTGAGGCAGTCAGAGAAGACATTTGTAAACAAAGGAATCCTTCTTCTGTTCCACAACTTCAAAGAAATCCTTCAAATAAGGCCATGGGTGTTGAAGTGCCGAGTCTAATAGGTCCAACCCATAAAGCGCGCTGTACCCTGATTGGTTAGTTCGCGGTGCTTATTTCTATATAAAAGTCTCACTCATAAGAAGGAACGACAGATGCCACATATGTAGTGAAGTAGAAGATAAGATATTTGACTTTGAAATGTAGCGGAGTAAAAGTTAAAAGTCGCCCAAAATGGAAATACTTTGAAGTACAGATACTTCAAAAATGTACTTAAGTACATCGAATTGCATTTACTTCGTTACTGTCCACCCCTGATTTCCATGTATTTTACAGTGATATATCTGCATAAGAGATGTCATTTTTTGTAAAATTGCCATTTAAAAGGTGTTAAAAAACAGATATTTAACGTATTCCATTTTTACTGATTTGTTCTGTTAAATCACATGACACATTTCGATAAACAGTTTATTCTTGTAATTTAATATGATTTTCCGGTCATTTTAAAATACAGGGAAAACTACTTAAAATGTATTGGGGAAAACTGTTAAAAAAATGGTTGTTTTTTTTACAGTGTATATGTGTTGTTCATTAGGTCTATTTCCATCATGTCATGCGATGTGCCGCCGCTAATTGAGCAGGGAGAAATGGAGGTCTCTGACCGGCAGTTACCCCATGGGGCGATGACGTCAGGTGAGGCTGCATCGCAGAGACACACACACAGTGACAGGGTGCAGGGAGCGGAGCCTGTAGTAGATCACAGGTCATACCGCAGATAAAATACAGCCCAAAGAACCCCACAGCATGCTGTGCACAATGTGTAGGTTTGTATACGCGTGTTGCTTTCCTTTTTGTCCTTCCAATGAGTCAAATGGAAGGACCAATTTTTTTTAAATTATTTCAATTATATAGATGAAAATGTATGCTATACTCAGACTTGTCAAGTGCCCTTATACCATGGATGGTATTGTACATGATGGTACCATCATCTGCAATAAGTTATATATATTTCATTTACGTAAATCTGGTTAAGTAAGTGGGGGAAGAGCTCTGGTCTTTGTTTACCTGTAAACACCCAGTCTTGGGGTTTGATTACCACCTGCCCACCTGCACCATCTGTTCACCTGCACCCCCCCCCCCCCCCCACACACACCACACACACACACACACACACACACACACACACACACACACACACACACACACACACACACTGTCATATGATTAGATTAGTTTAGATTAGATTAGATTCAAATGTATTGTCATTGCACAGCACAAGCAGAATACAGTGAAAAGAAGTTGGAATCAAACCAGAGTGCAAATGTAACGGTGAAGTGCATGGTAATATACAATGTACAGAGGTTAAATAGGATGTAAAAACAGTGTACTAGGTATAAAACACAGGCGTGTATACAGTATATGTATGTACAGAGTAGTATACTATGGTAGAGGTATAACTTATGGAGTAGGTATGAGATATGTGTAGATATAGGTATATATATATATACAGGAAAGTATACCTGATCACACGCAATGATCCATTTTAGGGAATTAGACAAAAAAAAGCAATTTTAAGATACAATTTGTGTTACATATCAAGTCAAGTCAAGTCAAGTTTATTGTCACTTCACAGTTTACACAAGTATAAAGCAGTGATGTGAAAATCTTGTGTGCAATACCCGACGACAGACAGCAGTTATAAAATAAGATAAAAATAGAATAAAGTTAAAAATTTGAAATAAAAAAATAAAAATGCAATTTATAAAATGCAAAAATCAGCACAGAAAAGAGCAATATGTATATATAAATCAATGTAATAAAATATACATTGTTATATGTTATACGCCCTTGTTCAGCAGCCTGATGGCCTGACTGTGGAAGCTATCTCTAAGCCTATTTGTACGGCACTTGATACTGCGGTATCGCCTGCCTGACGGTAATAGTGAGTACAGTTCGTGGCTGGGGTGGGCAATGTCTTTTATAATTCGTTTGGCCTTGGCCACGCACCGCTGATTGTAAATATCCAGGAGGGAGGGGAGCTCACCTCCAACGATATACTGGGACGTCCGCACCACCCTTTGAAGCGCTCTGCGCTCGAGTGCAGTGCAGTTCCCGTACCAGGTGGTGATACACCCTGTAAGAACACTCTCGATGGTGCCGTTGTAGAATGTTCTCAGGATGCGGGGGCCCATGCTGAATTTCTTCAGACGCCTGAGAAAATACAGGCGTTGTTGGGCCCTTTTCACCACGTGTGTGGTGTGCGTGGACCATGTGAGGTCCTCGGAGATGTGCACGCCGAGGAACTTGAAGCTGCTGACCCTCTCTACTGCAACGCCGTCGATGGAGATAGGGCTGTGCTCTCCCCTCTGCCTCCTGAAGTCCACGATCAGCTCCTTGGTCTTCTTGACGTTGAGGGCGAGGCTGTTCTCCTGGCACCACTGCTCCAGCGATCCGACCTCCTCCCTGTAGGCTGTCTCGTCGTCGCCGGCGATCAGGCCCATCACTGTCGTGTCGTCAGCAAACTTGACGATGACGTTGGAGCTGTGCATAGCCATGCAGTCGTGGGTGTAGAGGGAGTAGAGGAGAGGGCTCAGCACGCATCCCTGGGGGGCTCCCGTGTTGAGGGTCAGTGGCTCTGATGTGGTGCTGCCCATCCTCACCACCTGGCGGCGGTCCGACAGGAGGTCCAGTATCCAGCTGCACGTGGATGGGGGTACGCCTAGACCTCTCAGCTTGGTGTCGAGCTTGGCAGGAACTATTGTGTTGAATGCTGAGCTGTAGTCCACAAACAGCATTCGCACATAACAGTTCTTTCCCTCCAGGTGGGAAAGGGCAGTGTGGAGGGCCATGGCAATTGCGTCGTCCGTGGATCTATTTTGACGATATGCAAATTGCCATGGGTCCAGCGTGGTAGGTAACACGGAGCAAATAAAGTCCTTGACCAACCTCTCGAAGCATTTGCTAACGATCGAGGTGAGGGCTACAGGTCTATAGTCATTCAGGCATGTTACCTTGGGTTGTTTAGGGACAGGCACGATGGTGGACATCTTGAAGACCGCTGGGACAACAGCCTGGGACAGGGAGAGGTTGAAGATGTCTGCAAAGACTCCTGCCAACTGGTCTGCGCATGCTCTGAGGACGCGGCCCGGGATGTCGTCGGGGCCTGCCGCCTTACGGATGTTCAGCCGCTTGAAGGTGCGGCGCACATCCGCCTCCGAGATGCGCAGCTGGCTGGTCTCAGTCGGTGCTGGCTTCGGCGGGCTGCCGTTTACGTCGAACCGAGCAGAAAATGTATTTAGCTCTCCTGGGAGGGAGGTAGAGGAGTTCTCTACACAACTGGTTCTCCCTCTGAAGTTCGTTATCGTCTGCAGCCCCCTGCCACATACCCCTCGCATCGTGGTTCTTGAATTTATCTTCCACTCTATCCTTATACTCCCGCTTGGCAGGAGTATATATGGTATATATACAGTATTGACTTACATATGTATCTACATAATATAATGTATATGTCACGTTTATCCAAAGCACTTTACATTATGGTGAGTGTTAATGTTAATTGTTTAGCCCACCATAATATAACACACACACACACACACACACCAGCACACACACACACACACGCACACACACACACGCACGCACACACACACACACACACACACACACACACACACACACACACACACACACACACACACAGTGTAAATGCCTGGCTCCACCAGTTGTTGAACCACAACATAATTGATCACACATGAACAGCATGCTAGAGCCTCAAACCGCACAACTACACATGCTTAGAATTCCACACACCCGATAGACAACGGCCTACACAGGTGTCCACCCAGCATACATATCATCATGTATTGCTATCATTATTATTCTTAATAATAATAATAATAATAATAATCTCACTTTCTTATCTTACTTTTGCACTACTCACAACTGTGAGCATCCAAACATTGTTAATGTTTTGCACAACAATAACTGCACAATTGCACAGATCAGTTATATATTACATTCCACTGTATTTTAATTATAATTCAGTATACATATTCCAACAATCCTGCACAAGTGTACAGCCCTGTCCAATATTATATTATATTTTATTTTTATTAATTTGTATTATTATTTTGTTTATATATGACTTATTCTATTTTGAGTTAAACATTTTTAATGTACTCTTACTTGTGGGTATATTGTTGTTAATGCATCAAAGACCAAGACCAATTCCTTGTATGTGCAAGCCTGCTTAGCAATAAAGCGTCTTCCTCATCGTATAGTGAGTGTTACGTATCTTGAACTCTTGAACTGCATCCTGTAGCAAACAGGATGTGGCACAAGCAAAAGCTAAAACACCAGCCAGTCAAAACAGCTGCACAGTGTTTTCTGGTTTAAGTCATTGAGACATGTACAAGTCAAGGAGGACTCTGATTTAACAAGATTTCCGATGCATATGCCATATTATTTATATCAATATGCTATAAGATGAAAGCTTAAGCATTCAGACTTCCATCAGGTTGAAATGACCAATTTATTATTATTGAACATCATCTTGGTTGCTAAATGTAGCCTGTGGAAGTGTTATATCTATGTTTTGATTTCATTAGCAGCTTATATCAATCTCAAGTAGCCTATTGTGTCAGGACCGAACTATGGACCCGGACCCAAATGCACGACTCGAGACAAACGTATCAAAGTAAAGAGTCTTTACTGATGAAATGTAAAGTCCAACACAAAAATCACTTAGATGAGGGAAAGCTTAAAGACCAAATAACAAAAACCTGACAGTGGCAAGACGTGGAAACTAAGTGCGGTTCTCTGACATGGAACAAGACGCTGGTTCTCTGACATGAGACAAGACGCTGGTTCTCTGACATGAAACAAGACGCTGGTTCTCTGGTTCTCTGACATGAAACAAGACGCTGGTTCTCTGACATGAGACAAGACGCTGGTTCTCTGGTTCTCTGACATGAAACAAGACGCTGGTTCTCTGGTTCTCTGACATGAAACAAGACGCTGGTTCTCTGGTTCTCTGACATGAAACAAGACGCTGGTTCTCTGACATGGAACAAGACGCTGGTTCTCTGGTTCTCTGACATGAAACAAGCCGCTGGTTCTCTGGTTCTCTGACATGAAACAAGACGCTGGTTCTCTGGTTCTCTGACATGGAACAAGACTCTGGTTCTCTGACATGAAACTAGACGCTGGTTCTCTGGTTCTCTGACATGAAACAAGACGAACTGGCCCCAAACAAAGGAAGACACAAGGTAACAGGGAACCGGTGGAAAACAGGTGCGGGCGTGGCTATCCGGTAGTGGGAGCGGGGAGACGGGAATGCGGAACATGATAAGGGGGCGTGGCTACCTGGGCGCTGAGTGTGGACGCGAGGAGGCAGGAATGCAAACCGTGACATATTGTCAAATTAAAGTGACCTCACAATGCACCTTTACATCACAAATAAAACGAAATGTACTACAAATGCACCATTTGTATGGCAGTGCCTGTAACCTGTTCTGGACTCATCACAGGTACTGCACTGTATTCATAATGCTGCACTACTGGCACTTTAAATGCTTTTGAAACATTTTTGTAAAAAATACCAAAAAAAAACAAAAAACATTTACATATCATTTAAGTCACTTGCTGCTCTTTTTTTGTTTATTTTATTGTATATATTATTTTAATTGTTATGGTGTCTTGGAGATTTATACTGCGGGAGTAAGCATTCCTATGTACTTCCAAATGGCAAATCAAAATCTTGCATCTCTTGTGTCTTGTATATTTCGTTTTTTCAATTCATGTTTTTTAGTGAGTGACCTTGAGGATTTGCTGGATAATTTCGTTGTACTACAATTCCAATTCTGACTAAGAACCGCTGCAATTGATCTTAATGAACCCATCCTGGGCCTGCTCCGTGTGTTCTTGTCCTGTAGTAACTCCTCTACGGTCAGCATGCATGCATGCGGTGTTGTGTGTTGCGCATCAACCACACCTACTATACCTGTGTGTGTGTGTGTGTGTGTGTGTGTGTGTGTGTGTGTGTGTGTGTGTGTGTGTGTGTGTGTGTGTGTGTGTGTGTGTGTGTGTGTGTGTGTGTGTGTGTGTGTGTGTGTGTGTGTGTAGTGGAGGGCTGGAGCCGCGTAGTAGTAGTAGTGAGTGAGTAGAGCCAAAGACGACGACTCCTCCGACTCCGACTCCTCCTCCTCCTCCCCAGAGCCAAAGACTCCTCCTCCTCCTCCTCCTCCCCAGAGCCAAAGACTCCTCCTCCTCCTCCCTTCACATCACGTGTGTTTGACTTGTAATACCCATATATGGAGGACGGGGGCCCTGTGGCGTGAGCACATTCAGCCAATCGGGTGACTTTGGAATGTGTTACGCGTGTGTGCGTGTGTGTGCGTACGCGTGTGTACGCGCATGTGTGTGTGTGTGTGTGTGTGGGTGGGTGTGGTCTCGGAGCAGGAACCAGATCAACCAGCCGGGATGGTAGAGTGAGTGATGCTCCTCAGTGACTTGTAGTCGAGGGACTGGCCACATACACCATAGATCAGCCGACTGTGGGGCAGAAGAAGAAGATAGTACAGACTCGAACCTTTCAATAAACCGGAACAAAAACCCCTTTTCGAGACTTTACACACGCAACAATGCAACGTGAGTACATGATTATATAATGTGGATATGTGTCTATATATATTTATATATATCAGTCAATCGGTGCTCATGATAACCGTTTCATGTCCATCACACGTCTGCTCAATTCTCCTTTCACTGATTTAACGGACTGTATTATAAAAGTGGAATATTACAATATAGTATAATAGTGTGTGTGTGTGTGTGTGTGTGTGTGTGTGTGTGTGTGTTCTAGTGCACCGTCTGGAGTATGTGGCAGCTGGTTTTTTGGTGACTAGGGTGGAGCCGCCACAGCTGTAGAGAGAGAGAGAGAGAGAGAGAGAGAGAGAGAGAGAGAGAGAGATGTGTCAAAGGAGAACAGTGAAGGTTAAGGTGTGGTGAATCTCCATTGATTAAAAGCCATACATATGTAGAGCAGAACCAGGCTAGAGCAAAGGGGTGAAAGCTCTATCTTATAGTAGCTCTAAAAGTAGGGGAGATACACGTTACTGGGGTTGTACCAAGAGATGGCCACTCTGGAAGATGGACACTTTGGTATAACCTAATTCCTTCTCATCTTGACAGCAGAGGAACAGGTTTCGGTAGCTCGTCTGGGCTTGGTTGAGGTGGTGGACGACACACACACACTGACACACTGACACACACACCTATTCAAGGGATTGGCGCAGTTTTGGGGGTATTTAAATGTTGGGGTGTGGTGATGGGATGGAGAGAGAAGGAGGAATGCCCTCACTTCATGCATTTCAGATGAGGGGAGTGGCAGCCAGGCAGTGGGAGTCGTATCCTTACCCTTTAATTTAAAGCACACCATCATGATTATATTAACAATAATTACCACTGAGCTCCATCGGCTGTGACCGGCAGCCTTCCAAAGTTGCTCATTCAAGATTCAGGAGTCTGTATTTGCCATGTGTAACAAGTACAATGGAATTCTTACTCCCCATTCCCTCCCGTGTTATGAATTTCTACAACAATACTATACTTAACTACACTATACTATATACTATGCAATAATATACTATACAATACAATACAATACTATAAACAACACTATACTATGCACAGTAAAAAGAACAATAAAGTGACTAATGGATGATATATATACATATGACATATTTTAAAGTGACAGTAGTGCAGCTGAGTGATAGCAGCATCATGATTACAGTGCAGTACAGTGCAGTAACTGTAATGAGTCCCGTAAGTCCAGTGAAGAAGTATGACACAGTGTAATATTGGTGACAATGTTATGATAGTGGCAGCGCTCCTAACAGTTCAGTAGGCACACTGCCTGTGGATAAAAACTATCCTTGAACCTGCTAGTCCCTGGTTCGGATGCTGCGGTATCGGCGATCTGACTGCAGGGGGGGGAGATAAGGACCAGCCTAGGGTGGTTGCGGTCCTTTGTGATGGAGACGGCCTTCTTGCGACACCTGGTCCCCTCAGTGGCCGTTTGCTGCTACATTTTTGCACTGCATAGGCCTACACCTCATCATGCAAATTCATGTCAGGCGAAGGGCCAGGCTACCACTGGACTGCACCATGGGAGACTATGCAGGATGGAAGGCAGGAAAAGCAGCTTTCCTGTTTCCCTGAGCAAGGGGCCATGTTTACAGACGCCTTGATGATGAGCGAAAAATGCATCTAGCCCATGTCAGCACAAATGGAACAAGACACTAGTTAGATATGCATCAGCCACTAGTTCAATGTTGGATGATGTCGATGATAATACAATTGGAAGTGATTTTGAATCCCCTGTAAGTCACACTGCTAGGATAGAAATAGGATAGACCTATTTGTTAACACTCATGGTTTCAAAACAATGCTGTTTGGTAGACGTTTCTGCAATCTCTTGATAAAGGATAGTGTGGCAGTGAAAAATGTGTGTCTCTACAGATTGACCATATGGCTTGCTGTACCCGCTCCGCTGCTCTAGTAACTATATCTGGTAATGTCAAGGAGATCATACGCCACATGGTTGTGTTTTAATACCGCCACATTGGAGACCTTGTATTGATCTGCACGGTGCTTTGATGAAAAGAGGCATTCACAAAGTGAGAGACAGGCCAGGGTGGTTGTGGTCTTGCCGGTCTCACGTCACCAAATGTCATTCAACCAGAAATGCACATGCAAGCGGCGCTTTCCCTCACGGTGAAACCAACTTCAGACATTCCTGGTCTAGGTCTTATGCTCTGTGTCACTCCCCCGCTGTCACTCACCCCTCACCCGAAAGTCAATCATGTCTCCATTGACCTTCTTAGCCATTCCTGTTTCTGGGCCCACCTGCTCTGCCAGCCAAGGCCTTCTAGAGTACCTGCACACAGCGGTGCATTATTCTCTCTCTGAGGGCTGCTTGGTGGGAGGAAGTAGAAGGGACACGTGTTACAACGGTTCTCTTTGTACACCACGTCAAACCTAGGTATTGCTGCTGACCACGTGTATGTATGCCTTTATGGACCCAGGCGACCCGGTGTTCTCCAGTGGCCTCTACAGTCACCACCAGTCACTCAGTCCGATAGTAGAGCGTCGTTGGCCTGTGGTGGAACATAGGAGGTTCCCAGCAGGAATGTGGAGCTAACCTTTTAGCAGCAGCTGCGTGATGCATGGTGTGTGAGTGTGTGTGTGTGTGTGTGTGTGTGTGTCATGTCATGTCAACATGGACCCGAATCTCCATCCATCTCAATCCATACCATGTGAAGTTCAGGCTTCGCTGGGGGTTTCGAAACCCCAGTAATTGAAAGGGTGGTGCAGTATTTTCCATATTTTCAAGGGACCCTGGAAATAAATGTAAATAAGACATGGAACTGAATAAGAACGGAAATAAGACTGTGAGTCTCATTTCCTCTATGCTCCCCCCCCACCAGCACCATATCAACCCAGTTCATGTTTTGTAAAGAACATAGTGTCACGGTTTTTGATGCAATGTCACCTCACGTTTCGCGCACAACCTTCACGTTTTGGAGGCGAGGCAGCGAGAGTTGCGTTGATGGTGAATTAGCTGGAGGGAGCCCCCCCTCAGTATATTCAACGCTCTCTATGAGCGGGGCTCTCCCGCTGCACATGTCATCTACGGCTCTCGCTGCAGAGCTTAGACGTGTTTTTGACCACCCGATACGGGGACCACAGGCCGGGAGTCTCAGCGTACATCGGCCGGTTTCGCGGGTTAGCTCTGGAGTCCGGCTGGAACGACCACGCTCTCCTATCCGCCTTCCTGAGCGGACTCAGTCGGGAGCCGGGCAGAGAGGTGGCGCTCCAGGGGGGAGACGGGAACGCTGGATGAGGCGATCCTATTGGCCATCCAGGTCTCGGACCTAGCTGCTCAGTGGGGAGACGGCCCCAGTTCTTCCAAGAGTTCCTCTCGTCCTCCGGAGGGTGGGGGCTACGCCAGGCCCGCTCTTCTCGTCCCAACTGTGGAAGGCTTTCTGTTAGGCGCCGGCTGCCACCCGTGCTCTTTCTCCCCTCTTGCTGGTTGTCCCGACTGGGGAGTCGTGATAGGCTATCACCACAATGGGTGGACCAGGGCAAGACCCGGTATGTGTCTTTTCCACATACTTTAAGATAAACTATCCAACAGCAACCCAGGCCTGTGACTTAATGGATTGGGTGGGGTGTGTGGATGTGATAACAGACCTGAGGGAGGGTGTGCTAGAGAGGGCTGTGGGGTTAGCCAGGAGGGTTTGTGAAGGTTTCTTCAGTCAGTACTCGTTTCTTCTGTTGAACTCATGGAAGGGCTGCGTGTCCGGTTGGTTCTGACGCGTTGCTCCTTTAATTGCAATGATGTTGACACCGAACAAGAACGTGGTGGACAATATGTTACTATTGTTGATTTTATGTAGTGATACATTACAACTGTTACATCGTGGGAGGAATAGGAGGCAAGAAGAAGGGTTTGCCAAATGGCCTTTTCCCTCCGCAGCACTATGTAGGCTAGACGTCTGCCCCGAACGAGTCTTAATTACCGTCTGTGTGTACACTCAAACTCCAAAGGAGAAGCACCAATGTGCTCGGTTCACCCCGGTCCTCACCCCGTGACCCCTAGCCGGCAGCACCCTTTCGTCAGTCTTGTGAGCGTTGGAAGCGTTCAGTCATCACATGATGGGGTACTTTCTGTTTTTCGCAACGGAGTGCAAAGAGCAGGTTCCTGCATTCAATTCCAACCACTGGGGCTGACTGCATTTTGCAAGGCGTCTTTTTTTCTTCCTAGCTTGTGGGCGCCAACATTCTATATCGCTGTACTCCTGCTGACACTCACACACACACACACACACACACACGTGAGTTGAGTCATGGCCATGTGCTTCCTCGGTTCCGTATGCGACGAGTGAATGTGGATTTGTGTGAGGCCTTGTTTAACAGCTGATGCCCCCCCCCCCTCTCCTAACACAGTGACCGTGTGCGAGCCCACGGACACGCCTGCAGCCGCAGCGATGGACCCAGCCGGGCAAGCAGGCTTCCTGCAGTCCTCCGGCGGCAAGGCGGAGGGCTCGGCAGCCTCCCTGGAAGACGTCATGACGGACACCGCCAAGTAGGAAACAATACACAATAAACAATGCATACACAGTAGGCTATTATGGTGAGCCGCTTGGTTCCCAATAACGTAGAAGGTCCTTGCCTGGGGAAGAATGTAATGAAGTGTGTGTGTGTTTTATCAAGCCGTCTTAGGTTTAAATAGGTGACGTGATCTAGTCAAGGGGAGTGTGCTTTTAGATCAGTTTGCCTTGACTAGAATGTAAGGTTTAAAAGACTGGGTGAAAGGCAGGGATGCTGCTGTGATTGCAGTACGCTTGGAGACGTATTTAACCTGTGTGTGTGTGTGTACTTCAGTGAATCCTCAGAGGAGGAATCGGCAGGTGAAAGGGAACAACAGATAAGAGATGACAAAGACATTGTCATCACCACCTCCAACACACAAAGAGGTCAGTGGTCACACACGCATATATATGCTGGTAGTTATACATGGAAGTTTTCAGTTCAAACATGCCGTTTGAACATTTTAGTTTGAACCATTTTATAAATATTTTGATATCCAGAATAACCCCAAATAAGTCAACCAGTGGTCTGTGTTAAGCATGCAAGGCATTACATACTATTTAATTTATTACATTTTTTACATACAAATAAAATGCATTATTACCTTTACCAGTTACCAGGGGTAACTGGGCCAGCATATGGTCTCTGAAACAAACAAAACAATGACCAAAAAGCTAAAATGCTGACCACAAGCTTAAAGGGACTTGTCCTTGAGGGGGTTAGAAGAAGCAAATCAGTTGAACCTTTCCTGACTCCTTGGCCGAACTTGTCCCATAGCCAGCGAAACGTCCACTCTTCTGCCAGCAAAAGGTTTCCTTCCTGATCGGGTCGAGGACATTCTGTTTCTGGCGTCCCACCCTCCCCTCCCCGGTCCTCATTCCTGCTACGACCGCCCCCCCAGGGATGTTTGAATATACTTTTGTGAGCTAAGCGTCACACTACTTACCGCCTACTAAGAGTGGAATAACCCTCGTACATGTCAAACATTGTAAGAGACTAAATGTCTCTTCACACCGTGTGTGTCCGCACTCTATTGGTTCCCGGGGGGCTTCCAGGAAGAACATGTTTTGTTGGTTCTGTTTTACACGCCTCCTTATCAAGTCAGTCTTGTGTTTGTTTTACCGTACACTGGTTTGTTAGACGGTAAACACAGCATTCGGGACGAGCATTCGGGACGAGACTTGCCCTAATATATACACCTAGAACAAGTTAAACCTCCAGTTTTTGATGACTTTAGTAGAACTGTAAAACCTCCTACCGCTAACAGGATTTTCTGTAAATTATCCTATCCTATTTTCAAAATGGCCACTGATAATGTAAACACAGGCTCCACACACACGGTTTATTTCACCCTCTTCACCACCGTCCGGCGTGTGAGTGAAATGGCCGCCCTTCTGGATGCATCCCTTGTGTCATCGATTTTGAACTGACATATTGACTATATTTACATAGTCCACATCCTGAGGGAAACATTGGTGGGGGGGGGGGGCAGTAGCGCAGTCTGTTGGGACTTGGCTTGGGAACCAGAAGGTCGCCGGTTCAAGTCCCCGAAACACCTGGGCACTACCGAAGTGCCCTTGAGCAAGGCACCAGACCCCCTAACACTGCTCCCCAGGCAGCTGTAGATACAATTGCTGCCCACTGCTTCTAACACTAGGATGGGTTAAATGCAGAGACTGTAAGTGACCAATAAAGAGGGTTCAAATCGTCCAGATTTAGATTCAGACGATCGATCCTCCCTTGGGCTCTTTTCAGTGAGCGCCCGGAGGCCAGACTCTCTGTCGGTGGTGGGGGCGGCGGCAGGCGCCTCGGGCCTCTGGAACTGCCAGCGCGACGGCAGCGTGGAGCTGAGGATGGGCGAGGCCGGCGAGGCGGGCACCGAGACGCCGCTCACCGTCCACCAGTTGCTCACCGCCAGCGTGGAGCGCTTCCCCGACTTCACGGCGCTCAGCTGGAAGGAGGGCAAGCGGTGCGGGAGCATGAGCTACAAGGAGTACTACCGGAGCTGTCGCAACGCGGCCCGCAGCTTCCTGAAGGTGAGACCGCCGAGGGAATGATGTGGCGTTCACCTGGGAAACTGGGTTTATCTTTGGACTGAGCATTTCGAATGGAGTTAATGAATACGAATATGCTGATATACTGATACATTATTCCCTTTCATGTATAATTCATGTATCATGCATAATCAGTATCATGTATCATGCATAATCAGTGGCGTTCATGCAATACTTTGGTTACTAAAGCTGATTAGCTCATACTATTTGTCTATTTTGTATTTATTGTATTACTTTTTTAGACTACACCATAACTCCAGTCTTGCATATTGAACTTGGCTTGAAACAACCCACTGTTATCTGTCCTCATCCTGGTTGACACGCATTAAAACACGACCCGGCCAACATGATAGCAAGCAGACAGACAGCAGCAATACAGGCAGCTGTGCAGCAAACGACACACACGCACACACACACACACGCACACGCACGCACACGCACACACATTGTGCACACAAAGCCCTGACGGATACACTCACTATGCTCACACTTTGTAACCTGTGGGCTTCTTAGGCTAATGGTTTTGCAAATGTCCCATTCGGATTTCAATGGCTCACAGCATGGTGGCTCACTGTGGTCACTGGTTTTGCACCGTGTCACGTTCAGCCTACTGTACACGCTGTGGACACGTTTGGATTACTGTGGGCCTCAAAAACTGCAGAATCGACTGCACAATGTGGTATTTCTAGCTGACTTAAACCTTCCTTGCAAATGGCCAGGTTTGGTTGTGTGTAAAGTCAGACGTGGGTGACCGTGATCATGTTGTCCACGTGTGTGTTGAGGTTGATGGTTCATAGTTTGGGACTTGAACATTCATGAACAGACTGCAATGGTTCTCCCTAGCTGGGGCTGGAGCGGTTCCACGGGGTGGCCATCCTTGGCTTCAACTCCGCCGAGTGGTTCATCTCCGACATCGGGGCCATCTTGGCAGGGTGAGTGTCTTCTTCTTGTATGTGTATGTGTTGTGGGGGGGAGGAGGGGGGTGTGCTGTTGAAAGAAGTCAAAATGGTCTTGTTCTTTATGGGGGATTAGTTGGAATTACTGATTGCATGACTTCAGTGTGTGATGTGTGTGCGCACGCACACCACACGTGTGTGCGCACACACACACGTGCGTGTGTGTGCGCACGCACGTGTGTGTGTGTGCGCACGCACGTGTGTGTGTGCGCACGCACGTGTGTGCGCACGCACGTGTGTGCGCACGCACGTGTGTGTGTGCGCACGCACGTGTGTGTGTGCGCACGCACGTGTGTGTGTGCGCACGCACGTGTGTGCGCCGCAGTGTGTGCGCACGCACGTGTGTGCGCTGTGTGTGCGCACGCACGTGTGTGTGTGTGCGCACGCACGTGTGTGTGTGTGCGCACGCACGTGTGTGTGTGCGCACGCACGTGTGTGTGTGTGTGCGCACGCACGTGTGTGCGCACGCACGTGTGTGTGTGTGTGCGCACGCACGTGTGTGTGTGTGCGCGCGCGCGTGTGTGTGTGTGTGTGTGCGCGTGTGTGTGTGTGTGTGTGTGTACGCATGTGTGAGTGTATTACAGTTGTTTGGCTGAAAGTTAAAACTGAAACTCCAATACAAACGCAACATGAATCAACTGATGTGGTGCTTATCATACTGTGTGTGTGTGTATATTTCCTAGTGGATTCGCCGTGGGCATCTACACCACCAACTCGGCCGAGGCCTGCCAGTATGTGGCGGAGAACTGCAGGGCCAACATCATTGTGGTGGAGAACTGCAAGCAGCTGCAGAAGATCCTACAGGTTAGCGCTCTCTCACCTGCGGCCGCGGGTGAATGCAGTTTGTCCTGCTGCGCACGGGTAACGGTGGTTGCCCGAAAGCATTGGGCTCGGGGAACGAGTGAGGCCAGACCAACCACATTCTTGTCTAAGTGTCAGTCGTGAATTCCCGTCTCTTTCACGAGGCAGAGTGCATTGTTGCGCTGGGTTTCGGTGGGGGGGGGGGGGGGGGGGGGTGTGGGTGTGTGTGTGTGTGTGTGTGTGTGTGTGTGTGTGTGTGTGTGTGTGTGTGTGTGTGTGTGTGTGTGTGTGTGTGTGTGTGTGTGTGTGTGTGTGTGTGTGTGTGTGTGTGTGTGTGTGTGTGTGTGTGTGTGTGTGTGTGTGTGTGTGTGTGCTCACATATGCTTAATGCTGAACTCCCTACAGGTTCAGGATCAGCTGCCTCACTTGAAAGCCATTATCCAGTACAAAGGCGAGCTGAAAGAGAAGAAGCCAAATGTCTACACGGTAAAAAAACAAAAGCACACTGCTTGGCCTTCACATGGCACATGGTGTGGCTGTATATTCAATTAACAACATAACGTACATAACACTGTACATAGTTACATAGACAGTTCAGTGTATGAACATGTTACACTTTTGTTCTTGTAATATTTACATTCCGTTGATTAGATGCCTGTTTTCATTTTTTCATAGTATAGTATTTTCTTTCTTTCTTTAAGTCTCTAGATCTAGAGCTTTACTTCCTGTGATTCTTTGGCTGTGCGCCTGCTGAACTGCTAGGAGTGCTGCCACTATCATAACATTAACATTACAATATCATACACTATCATAACATTAACATTACAATATCATACACTATCATAACATTAACATTACAATATCATACACTATCATACTTTGCTGGACTTTCTGGTGTCATAACAGTCACTGCACTGTACTGTACTGCACTGCACTGTATTCATGATGCTGCTGCACACTAAAATGCTTTTAAATGCTTTTTGCACAATTCGGTACATGTCATCCATCAGTCACGTTATTGTTTTTTTCTAATGTATAGTATTGTTATAGTATTGTTTTAGAAATTCTAATTTCTAAAATAATAATTGGCAAATGGCCAATGCAAATCTTGTATCTTGTATCATCAGGTTTTTTTTCTAAGAGACAATGTGTGTTTGGTCCCTTCAGTGGTCAGAGTTCATGGAGCTGGGGCGGGACGAGCCGGACACTCAGCTGGACCAGGTCATCTCCAGCCAGCAGCCCAACCAGTGCTGCACCCTCATCTACACCTCGGGAACCACCGGCCAGCCCAAGGGAGTCATGCTGAGCCACGACAACGTGAGTAGCCGGGGTCAGGTGGAGAGAGTTGGCCAGATGGTGTGGACGGTTTGAAATCAATGAATATTGTTAGAATAGGCAGTGTTCACCTGGTCAGGGTTAGGTTGAGAGAGTTTGGCTCTGTGTGGACGGTTTGAAATCAATGAATATTGTTAGAATATGGTCTCTAGTCAGGGTTGGGTTCAGAGAGTTGCCTCTGTGTGGACGCTTCAATCAATCAATGTCTTGTAACGATAGCTCACATAAGATACAGCGACATGACCTCTGCGCTCATAGCACACACCTAAAGTCATTACAACAGGTTCTCCTGCCCCCTGGAGCAGAGCTGGAGGTTCAACTAACCATTAGCTCTCCACCGGCAGAAGATGGAGCAGAGGTTATGTTTGAACCCCTGTGGGAAAATGTTATGAAGTTATGTATGTATGTGTATTATTATTATTATTATTATTCTGTACGGAATTCGACGAAACTCATCCTTGTGAAGGATTCTTTAGCATTAGGAGGCAAAAAAGTGAATATTGTGTAATATTTCACACAAGTTAGTAACATGTTTGCATAGAAACTTGGTGAGGGTTTAAGGGAAATGCCAACTACGATTTAAGAACATTTAGGGTAATATCGGGATCCAGACCCGACTCCGGATCCAGGACAATGTGCATGCAAAAAAAGGGTAAATGATTAATCACATGGACCGATGAACTGTTGCTTTAGGGGGATTGTTTTAGCCTCAGAAATAAGGACTCTTTGGTGAGCTGGAGGTATACTCTCCTGAGGGCCCTCTGGTTGTTCTTACGGACGCCACGTAAAGGCAAATAGCTCCCATTATGTCACGTCCAGACTGACGATTCTGTCCTCTCACTCACCTCCCTGGGGTTGTCATGAGTGATTGTGAGTGGTTTGGAATGAGCCATGTGTTCTGGACAGCCTCCACTCTTGAACGAGACACTTCAACTCACTCCCCTCCTCTCTCTCTCTCCTTCCCCCTCTCTCTCTCTCTCGCTCTCTCTCAGCTGACGTGGACGGCAGGCGCCACCTGCCAGCACGTGGGCCTGAGGCTGGCCACCACGGTCCAGGAGGTGGTGGTCAGCTACCTGCCCCTCAGCCACATTGCCGCCCAGATAATGGACATCTGGATCATGTTGAAGGTGGGCGGGGTCACCCACTTTGCCCAACCAGATGCTCTCAAGGTGAGGAGACAAAGTGTGCGTGTGTGTGTGGGGGGGACCGATTCCATAAAAAAAAAAAAAAAAAACATTTTATAAAAATTGATATACAATAATATTGTGCAATACTCCAAAAGTCCAAAATGATGGTAAATGGACTGCCACTCAAAGCGCTTTACAAGTCAAGCCTCACATTCACCCATTCATTCATTCATCCCCCGACGGCGGAGTCAGCCAAGCAAGGCGACTGCCAGCCCATGGAGCAGGGTTAGGGTGCTCAGGGACACCTCGACACTTAGGCTAGGAGGAGAGGAGGAGCCGGGGAATCAGACCACCGCTGTACCTCCGGAGCTACTGCCACACACAAAGGGGGGTGTTGGTGTTCCATATTGCATAAACAAGCCATCCAGTCTATTTCAAGATAGATTTAAAGAAAGAAAATCATAGATAGAGATATATATATATCTCTATCCATCTATCCCTCTCTCCTCAGGGGGGAGACTCGTATCACAGCATAACCACTTCGTAGACACTCAACATGTTTGAAAAAAATGTCAAACGGCTGCTTTACCATCTCTCTCTTTTGTGTAAAGTGTCTGTGTATCTTGAAAAGCGCTATATCAAAAAAAATGTATTATTATAAATAAATAAACCCTTTTTCCCAATCTTGGCCGACTGCTACCAGAGCAGCGCTGCTTTCATACCACGCTTCCAGCAGCTGGAGTAGTTCCTCCTTCTGGGCGTCTTGGTGGCGAGGAGTTTGTCACGCCGCTGTAACCGTGCCTCCCCCTCCCTCCCCCCCCCCCCCCCCCCCCCCTACAGGGCTCGCTGGTCAACACGCTGAAGGAGGTGCATCCCACTGCGTTCATGGGCGTGCCGCGTGTCTGGGAGAAGATGCAGGAGAAGATGAAGTCTGCCGGGGCCAAGTCGTCCGCCGTCAAGCGCCAGGTGGCGGTCTGGGCCAAGGGCGTGGGCCTGAAGACTAACCTCGCCCAGCTGAGCCAGTACGTCACACACACACACACACACACACACACACACACACACACACACACACACACACACACACACACACACACACACACACACACACACACACACACACACACACACACACACACACACACACACACACACACACACACACACACACACACACACACACACACACCACACACACACACACACACACACACACACACAGGCAAAAACGTAACCACCTCCCATCTTCAATGGCGGAGGTGATAACTAAAAAAGATACAACGGTAACATTATAATGTTATTATGTTGATTATTATGAGTATGATAACGCATGGTCGGAGAGGGTGATCATCCGTATCTTGTGTTGTTAAGCCCTCCTCTTCCCTCCGTGTGTAGGGGCCGGTCCACGGGTCGCCCAGCGCTGAACTACCGGCTGGCCAAGAAGCTGGTGTTCCTGAAGGTGCGTAAGGCCCTGGGCCTGGAGCGCTGCCGCCAGTGCTTCACAGGGGCCGCCCCTATCACCAGGGACACCCTGGAGTTCTTCCTCAGCCTGGACATCCCGCTGTACGAGCTGTACGGCATGAGCGAGACCTCGGGACCCCACACCATCTCCGTGCCCACCGGCTTCCGGCTCACCAGGTCTCTGTCCAGGGTCCAAAATTGTATTAATTTTTTTCTTTCTGTTTCTCTCTCTCTCTCTCTGTCGCTCTCATCTTTCTCTCTACTCTGTCTATCTCTCCTGTCTCTCTCTCCTTGTCTGTCTCTCTCTCCTTCTCTCTCTCTCCTTCTCTCTCTCTCCTGCACGCACGCACGCACGCACGCACGCACGCACACACACACGTGCGGTAGATTGCGATGTCGTTAGTTTGAGGCTGCAGTATGTAGCTCTAACATGGAGACTAACATGGCCATCCTTCTCCCCCCCCCCCCCCCTAGCTGTGGGAAAGAGATCGACGGGTGCAAGACGAAGATCCACAACCCGGACCAGGAGGGCAACGGGGAGATCTGCTTCTGGGGGCGCCACCTCTTCATGGGGTACCTGAACCAGCCCGACAAGACGGAGGAGGCCCTGGACGCCGACGGCTGGCTGCACTCGGGCGACCTGGGCAAACACGACGAGGACAACTTCCTCTTCATCACCGGACGCATCAAAGGTGAGGGCGCTTGGAGACGTTTGGGTGCCTGTAGCCTCAGATTTCAGATGGAGGACGAGCACAAATCCGGGTGTTGCTGGGAAGACAAGCTAACAAACGTCCTGTTCGCTAAATCCAGTCGGGTCAATGACTTCCTCTTTAGAAAATATTCATAATGAAACCGAAAACAGGATGTAACTTCGCCCCTTGCAGTTTTTTGTTTCTGGCTAAGGCTCAGTGCAGTCTCCCCCGCAGAAGTTCTACTATAACGTAGGAGGACCGCTGGATCAGAGGTTCTACTATAACGTAGGAGGACCGCTGGATCAGAGGTTCTACTATAATGTAGGAGGACCGCTGGATCAGAGGTTCTACTATAACGTAGGAGGACCGCTGGATCAGAGGTTCTACTATAACGTAGGAGGACCGCTGGATCAGAGGTTCTACTATAACGTAGGAGGACCGCTGGATCAGAGGTTCTGCTATAACACAGTAGGACTGCTGGATCCCAGATTAGTGTTCCACCTGCACCTTGACTGAGAAAACGTGATTAGTGTTGTGTTTGTCCTTTGTTGTTGTCGTCGTGTGACACTGTCCAACGTCTGGCCCTGCAGAGCTCATCATCACGGCTGGAGGAGAGAACATCCCTCCGGTCCCCATCGAGGACGCCGTGAAGGAGGCTCTGCCACTGGTCAGCAACGCCATGCTGATCGGAGACAAGAGGAAGTTCCTGTCCATGCTGCTCACCGTCAAGGTAAAGGCCAGCCAGACTCTGCACAGCCCCCACCGCACACGCACTCACGCACACAGACGCACACACACACGCACACACTCAAGCACATGCACACACACGCACATGCACACACGCACACATTTGATTTTACTCTCTACTGCTACATGTGTTAAAGCGGAAAGTGTGAAACATATCAACATATCATTTTAATTCAATCTGACGTTTCTGTCCCACCAGCCGTGGTTCTTGTAAATCCCCCAGAACCAGCGGTGTGTGTCACGGTCATATTGGTCTCCTTCAATGGGCCTTCTCATTGTAAACGGTGACACCTGGTGGACAATATGGGGAACATGCCGTCTGTTGAACGAACCCTACATATTTATTATAGACGTTGCTTTTGACAAACGTGGTACAACAACAACGTCGGGAAGGACGATAGCATGTCCATCAATTTGTCTTAATTAGTATAAAGAAAAATTGTATTAAAACTATTTCTAAAGTCAAATATTTCAACATTTTCCCCCAGTGCCAGGTGAACGAGGAGACGGGCGAGCCCACGGACGAGCTGACGGCCGAGGCGGTGGAGGTGTGCAAGAGGCTGGGCAGCGCCGCCACGCGCGTCTCGCAGGTGTGCGGCGGACGGGACCGCGCCGTGCACGCCGCCATCCAGGAGGGCATGGACCGCGTCAACGGCCGCGCCGCCTCCAACGCCCAGCGCATCCAGAAGTGGCTCGTCCTCGACGGCGACTTCTCCATCACCGGCGGCGAGCTGGGTGAGTCCAAAAACCCCCCCGGGGTTTTCTCTGTTGCGGGCTTGTAAATAAATTTAAAATGTTTGTCCGATAGAAATCAACGACTATTTGGTCGTTCCCATGGCTGCCGTTACAAGGAGACAAATATGGACCGACTGTAGCGATGTTTCAATAGGCCGTCAATAGGTCCTTTCCACTGAGGTGTCGTGGTAGGACAAACACTGGTTTCACTCAAGGCACCAATATAACAGTCAGTGTCCCGCACTGGGCTCGAACTGACGACCTCCGGCATGAGGGTCGACGTTCTAACGTGAGAAGCTAAAACCCACGGGCCCTTCATCGCTAGAACGCCTATTTAGGTGTCGGGGAGTGAGGTTTACCACTGCACAGCGCCACCTGCTGGCGTCCGTTACACACGGGTAGGAGAGTGGAGTTCCGTCTGTGGAATAGTTTTCAGTCACGTGACTGGAGGGCAAAAAAGAACTGCAGTGCAATTGTACAGAGCTGCAGCACGGGCCTCACTCATTGATGTGAACAAACCGTATGTTTTGGGCCCAAAGGGACGTCCCTGCCAGGTGTGTACGGTACATATATCTTGCGGAGAACCCCGACCTTAAATAAAAGTTGAAAAGAAGGAAACAACAATATATCTCTAATGGTACAGGATCGGAGTGCCTTTTATTGTCTTGTACAAGTACAATGCAATTGTCTATGTATTTTTACAGTCAAAAGTGTCTTTTTGCAGTTGGTCATTATAGGGTTTATATTGCATATTGAATAAACATCGCTCTCGCTCTCTCTCGCTCTCAGGCCCCACCATGAAGCTGAAGAGGCCGGTGGTCATGAAGATGTATAAGGAACAGATTGACAGTTTCTACAAGGAGGTGGCCACGCCCATCACCCCCGACAACCCCCTGCCAAAATAAGAGCAGAGCCTGGTCCCTGGTCACCAGCCCACAGGGGGAGACAGAGGCCAGAGAAGGGGTATCCTGCTTCACCCCTCCACTCTTAACGCCACCAAGAGACTCCAGGCCTCCCCTGTCGCTCTCTCTCTCTCTCTCCTGTCCTTTATCTAACACGCCCTCTCTCTCTCTCTCTCCTGTCCTTTATCTAACACGCCCTCTCTCTCTCCTGTCCTTTATCCAACACGCCCCCTCCTCTCTCTCGCTCTCTCTCCTGTCCTTTATCCAACTCGCTCTCTCTCTCTCTCTCCTGTCCTTTATCCAACTCGCCCCCTCTCGAGAGCGAGAGAGAAAATCCGGTTGGATACATGACAGGAGAGAGAGAGAGAGAGTCTCTCTCTCGCTCTCTCGCTCTCTCTCTCTCTCTCGTGTGTGTGTGTGTGTGTTTTATCCAACACACACTCCCCTCTCTGGTGTTTGGTTTTTGTTTACATGTGTTCGGGTGCAAACTGAAGAAAAGAAATGAAGGAAGAATCCACAAAGAAGCCATTGTAACATAATATGATATATTTTTTTGTTTAGTTTGTTTGTTTTTTCTTTGCGTTTGTCTGTTCTCCAGAAGCTGAGCAGAACTATTTATTGATGGTAGTGAGGAGCGGAGGTATCCTATAGATTAAGTAGTGCCAGCTGAATGGAAGCACATACATTATTTTACTGTACTGTCAAAACTTGAGTTGCAGAGTATCCAAATAAGAAGAAGTCGTCTCCGTTTGGTCTTCTGAAAGCCTTGCCAAAGTCCAACGAAAGATCGTACTTGGGCCAAATATGTCGTTGAAAAAATTAACAAAAAAAACGCCTTTGAAATCGAATTTTACGAACGGTAAAATGGTCATGTACATGTTCAGTGTTAACGGGCCTTGAGTTTGGAAGAGGGCATCACTGAGGAAATATAGCAATGTTCTATTTATTGCTGCTGTTTTTACCGTCGTTTGTCCACGTGGTTTTGGGCTCCGTATTCCTATAGAGGAATTGGGTTGTTGTTTGTGTTGCCATGGCAGCCATTAGAACACAGAACCAGTAACCACCCAGCAGCCATTATTAGTGACAATGAGATGATATGTCTGTTCTGCACATTGATATTACAACACCGTGGTGTGTGGTGTTCCAAAAGTTATTTTACATGTTCATTTTTTTTATAATTCAGTGTATAAAATTGCTGTGACTTAAATATGAATTATTGTATATAGGTTATTTGTGTTGGTTGTTTTGTCATGTTTTGCCTATACCCTCCTCAGCCTTTTCTCATGTTTATTTTCACTGGGTTGTTCATGCGTGTGTTGTTGAGTGATGGTCAGCTGTGTATATATATATATATATATATGTTACACATCCATGATCGCTCTGCATCTGTTTTAGTGTCGGAAGAATCATAAATGAGCCATCAGTCAATGCTTTATTGCTACAGGCGGCGGTGTGCCGCCTGTGGTGGAGGCAGACGAGATGTGGGGACACTACTGCGCACGCTCTATAGGAATAACGCTTCTGATAACGTATCTTCAGCATCACGGCATTTAAAAGGCAAGAGTAGGCTAGTGAGCAGAGCTCAGGATGCGCTTTCTGAGAGAAGCCTAGAGGACATGAAGGTGATCCGTACCGAGACGCACCGCTGTCGGAGTAAAGAATTCTTATTTTGACATCCTAGAAGGGCTCCTAACATTCTGGAGATAGTCTGGTGTTCTCCATCTCCTCTAAACGCTGTCATTAGAGCCCGTCTTCTGACTCGTCATGGTGGTACCGGTTCGACCTGACCCTGTGATGTACGGCTCTTCTCAGTAGCGTTTGTGTTCTGCTGGTCGACCCGCATAGCTGCCGCTCAAAGCTTGACACAGAAACATGCTGTAATGTGAACAAGGTGAAACTGTACAAGACGAATAAAGTGCATTACCTAAACTACACCATGCTGCTGCTGGTCGTCTTTCTTTTGGTATTCCCTTTGTCATGTTAAACGCTGTTGATAGTGTTGACGCACCATGACAGGGTTGCAGTATTTGGGCTGCAGGATAGTTCTGGATAGGTTTGTTGGGACTTGGGAACCGGAAGGTCGCCGGTTCAAGTCCCCGAAGCACCTGGGGGCACTGCCAAGGACCCCCAGGTCCGGTCCCGTCCCGTCCCGTCCCCCCTGTGTATACAATAGCTGCCCACTGCTCCTAATACTAGGATGGGTCAAATGCAGAGAAACTCATTTCACTGTGTTTACGTGTATGAGACCAATAAAGAGGATTCAATCAATTTAGACTACAGATTTAGACTATTGAGTAACAAACCAGTTGTTGCGCTAGTCATGCACTCATCCTATGGGGATATGAAGACATGGTAGTCCGTGGGCCAAAGCTCAACATTTAACATATTGGTACCACTGAAGGTGGCAAATTCTAATAATGTTTTGTCCATAGATGATCTTTTGGTATGATAACCTTTTGTAAGCGGTAGCTTTGTATCGGTTATCGGCCCATGAAGTTAACCACCCACCTACAATAAATAGGCTTCTAGACACTGATTCATATCCCAATATAGACTAATTTTCAGGACATTTACTCATGTTTTTGAGGACTTGTTTAGTATAATTTTAAAGGGTAGATTCGTAGCTTTCATTTAAGCTCAGTTGCAAGTTGTCTGTCTGATAAATACAGAGAGGCATAGGGGCTCTTCAAAGTGTCAACATTCATTATGCCACCATTTCCACCTAAACTATAGTCTATAGTCTATAGTCTATATTTAAGCATTGTGACATGAAGGAACACCACTGACACACATAACAATGTATGGAAATGTATAATGTTCCCATATTATCCCACCATGAGGGGTGATTATGGGCCTTACAGTAGAACATTTGTTATTTTTCAACACATTGGTATTTTTAAAAAGTTTAGATGATATTTCAACTTGATAAACCTTTACTAGTGGTATCTTAAGTCACAGTTAACCTTAAGCCCAGTTGTTAGTCTGTCTGATCCATATAGAGGTCACATGGGCTCTAGTGTCAGCAGTATTAATTTTTCTACAGTGGTCATCTATAAAAAGTAACTTAAACTTAAAAAAGCTAGTCAGATTTTCTATGTTTGCCTTGTGGCGCCTACACAATTAGATTCATGGAACACATCACTGAGAGCGGCTAAAATAAGAGGCTTCAGCCCCAGCCTTGATCTTGCAAAAGACCTGCCTGAAGGTAGCATACCATCAGTATTGTATCACAGGAAATGAAAATGTATACCCAGACAATTTGACTATGGATGAGCTTGTTAACGTTTACCACAAACTCAAAGATGAACTAAGGATGTACAAATCAAGCCGTGACAAAGACATCACAATGAAGATCAGAGCTGATATACGGAACCAAGATATAACTCAAGCACGGCCACCACATGCATCCGATCTTGAGACGATGAACAGGGCTCCAACATCTCTGGTGGAATTGCTCCAGACACTTCTAACCGGTAGGTCCATAGAAGGAAGTAACCCATCCCAAAGAGTGTGAGGGTTCATAGCTTCATTTAGCCAAGACCTTGTTTATGCTGCTACCTGTAAAGAGTCAAGCCTACACAACACGTTGTGCTGCTCTTTGCTGTCAAGTCTCTGACTGGAAACGTGGAACTGATAGATACTGGACTTGGCCTGAGTGTTTCATATTCTAAGGTAGAAGAAATTGACACAGCTCTCTCTCTGTCTTCAGAAGCTAGCAGCAAGTGAAGATGCAATTCCACTACCACATAACATTGGCATGGGACCATATAGACATATAGATATATAGACATATAGGGACCATATAGACAGACTAGAGGAAACCATCAGTGGTGAAGGGACATCACACAGTAAATGGAATTGCTTTGCAAGCAAAGCCTATTGTTGATCATCCTGCTTACAGGGTGTATCACCGCCTGGTACGGGAACTGCACCGCACTCGAGCGCAGAGCGCTTCAAAGGGTGGTGCGGTCGACCCAATATATCGTTGGAGGTGAGCTCCCCTCCCTCCTGGATATATACAACCAGCGGTGCGTGGCCAAGGCCAAACGAATCATAAAAGACATTGCCCACCCCAGCCACCAACTGTACTCACTGTTACCGTCAGGCAGGCGATACCGCAGTATCAAGTGCCGTACAAATGGATTTAGAGATAGCTTCCACAGTCAGGCCATCAGGCTGCTGAACAAGGGCGTATAACAATGTATATTTTATTACATTGATTTATATATACATATTGCTCTTTTCTGTGCCGATATTTTGCATTTTATAAATTGCATTTTTATTTTTATCTATTTTTATCTTATTTTTATAACTGCTGTCTGTCGTCGGGTATTGCACATAATATTTTCACATCACTGCTTTATACTTGTGTAAACTGTGAAGTGACAATAAACTTGACTTGACTTGAGACCAGAGCTTTGCCTTGCATCCCAAAAACCAAGAGGAGAAGCATTGGAGCAGTAGAGATAGAATTTCCCATTTACAATGCAGGACAGCGTGCCAATCCTCCAGTTGTACAGACGGTTGATACTGACAACACTTATTTTCTAACAGACAGAAACCATGTGGATAATGGCTCATCTTACCAACAAAGATGTTTGTAGCTGAACTGGGTTCAGTATCCTCACCCACGGGGACACAAGTGTTCAAGAAGATAATGTAGTCTGCCGACAATCAATGCCCCACACAGCTATCAACATGAATGAGTACTTTACCAGTTGATAAGCTAGAAGTAGGATGGCTCAGTCTCAGGGGTTATTGACAGTCACACGTATAGTCGAGCAGTATGGGTCCACAAGCTGCTCTATGAGGATTTCTTGAGACTAGCATGGGAAGGTTTCCACCCTTGGTTAGAGGAGATTCATGAGGAAGATCTGATTCACTTGGAAACAATTCTGCAAGCAGTCAACAACCTGTGTGAAGAAGTATCACAGACAAGATTTGAGGTGACCCTTGATCATGATTCATGTCGATGTATTTCTGGATGTCTTATGTGGACATGGTTGAGATTCTGCTGTCTAATTCTAGCATCAAGAGAGGGAAAGTGGATGATGCATCTCGCAGCAATTAGAGCAATCATTCCATGGTGTTTTTCATATGATAAGCTTAACTATGCCAGATATCTGACATTCTACTCTGCACAAATGTCTTCCCTGGAGGTTGATCATCCTGCTGTTCATGCACACTTTGTGGAGGGTGGTTTTAACGTCCAGCTTGGCAGGAGGTTAAATTGGAAAGATTCCGATTGACCAGACGATTGAGGACACCCAGACTGCCGGAGGAACCAAGGGTCCAGTGTGAAATCTGGAGCTGTCACCAGATACTATCTCACTTCAGAAAACAGAAGTCAGTATCTGAGGCAGCTCAGGAATATGACATGCAACAAGTCTACAGAGTGTTTCAGTCATCCGATCTACAGAAGCCCAGGATAGACAAGGATAGGGCAGATGTAAATGTAAGGGCAGATATAAATGTTTGTAAAGATTATGGGGAGAAACTGGGTAAACCCTCTGGGTCCAGATCAGTCTGATATCATCAGTCTTTCCACAGGAATTGCTGTGCCACCAGACATAGCCAGTGATCTGCTGCAAGCTCTCCAGACTGGAGAGGAAGCATATCAAGTTCAGAAGTGAACGTTTGGAGAAAGAGTCACCAGCAACCATGACAAAATGAAAAAACTGAATCTGAAGCATCACAAAAAGAGATAGCGGAAACCAAACACAAAACAGGGACCTGGTCTAAAAGCAGATACAAATATATTTGGGCATATGATCATTGCTTCGCAAAGTACAGATCTGCACAATAAAGATGTCCTGGCTCATCCACTTGGTCCACTGCCTTGGTCACTTTCAAATCCAGGTGGCTCGTTGCGCAAAACCAACAAGGCAGCTCTTGCTAGAAAGTCAGAGATGTCAGCGTCAGCAGTTGAAGACATTGAAGACCACTCTGCATGCATCATTGATGGAATGAGCCTTGTTCAGAAACTGAAAGGTGATGGCAAGACTTTTGGAGAGATTTCCAGATCTGTGCTGAACCTAGCGTTGCACGAAGGAGAAAAGAGTAAACAAATAGAAGTGGTCTCTGATGTGAACTGGAATACATCAATCAAGAACGCTGAGAGTTGCGGTCGTGGTTCAGCATGTGGCACTCAATGGAAGGACATTGCTCCGGGACACAATGTTGTGCAGTGGAGAAAGCTGTTTAGGAATCAATGCTCTTGTAGGTTTACATGCCTTTACGGGGTGTGATAGCGTAACTGCTTTTGCAGGATGAGGAAAATGGATGGAAAACTGATGACAAAAAGGTATGCTTACAATAAATCCATAAAAACAATGGTCACCATATTGCTCGAATCATGAAATATTCTAGGTCATTTATTGACTTGATTTGGGTTCCCCACTGAAATAGATAAGCAATAGCTGAGTGGTTATAGCTTTGATCTTATGGTTACAGGTATGCTGACGTTAGACTGGATGTGGGGACCCCCAGCACCAATGGCTGTCCTGGAACTTATGGCCTGCAAGTGTGGACAGACCTGTAAGCTTCCACACTGCTCCTGCCTGGCCAAGAAATAAAAGTGCATTAATGTGCAAGCTACAAACCTCAATCCCAAAAACCTACAATCAGAAGGATGAGGATGAGGATGTAGAAGTTGCCGTGACCCTGGATGGCGATGACGATGAATAAAACAGAATATGAATACTGTGTTATATTGTTGATGGTGATGATTATTTCCAAATATCAGACTAGAATGTGCCACCTTGGGTCGTACCTGGCCTGGGCCCGTGTTCTACTCTAAGGCCCATAGTCACCCCTCATGGTGGGATAATATGAGAACATTATACATTTACTGAATCATTACAGTCCTGTGAGTACTTCAGTTTTTGTTATTTGTGTCAGAAATGGTGGCAAAATGAATGTTGTTGACACTTTGAAGAGCCCTTATGCCCCTCTGTATTTATCAGACAGACAACTTGCAACTGAGCTTAAATGAAAGCTACAAAACGACCCTTTAAAATTATACTAAACAAGTCCTCATTAAACATGAGTAAATGCCCTGAAAATGAGCCTATATTGGGATATGCATCAGCGTCTAGAAGCCAATTTATTGTAGGTGGGTGGTTAACTTCATGGGTTGATAACTGTGACAAAGCTACCGCTTACAAAAGGTTATCATACCAAAATATCATCTATGGACATCTATGGCTTTTCAAAACAAAAAAAGAAATGGAACTATATTTAGCCACCTTGAGACCTGAGGAGATGACATGGGCCCCAGTCTTTTGGTCCTATTCTTGCACCACTCTTTGCTCAGTGCAACAAACCTGGTTGGAGCAATACTGTGAGGAGGTTAGAGCAGTAGTGACTTACTACATTGCTGTGCACTGAGCTATTTTGTTGGAGTGGATGAACCAGATCAGAACACAGGGTCTATATATTGGAGGTCTGTTGTGGCTTGGTGATGAAGACGTTTCATTGTGACAGGGGGGGGGGGGGGGGGGGGAGGGAATAATAGTTCACGACTAACGGGACGTCCTTATTGCTCTGCCCACCGCTTGTCCCTTTGACCCCACCTAAAGGGAGGGGGACATTAGTGATGTGAACCCTCTGTGAACCCCCACCATCTCATCAGGTTCACGGGTCGAATGCAGGACACACACACCACACACACACGAGGCAAAACGGACAGTACTCGATGAATTTATTTCATAATAATATGACCTCAAAATTAAAATAAAATTTAAAAAAAAAACAAAAAAACGGAAACATTAAAATAATTAACATTTGTACTCGTGAGCAACTTGCACCGTATGACCACATGGTGGCATCGTAACGCCAAGTTCCTTTTTTTTCTTCCTCTGATCATGTAATTTGTTCGGCCCACCAACCACACATATATGGAACAGTTTTTTTAAACTTACCCTCCGAGACCAGAACGGGTCTTCTGCTGCCCCCCCCCCAACCTCCAACCTCGTCCCGCGCCCCCCCCCGTCCCAGACAGACACACACACACACACACACACGAACACCACTGACACAGGGAATGCCCCATCAACATCACTGTGCCCCGCCCCCTACACACACACACACAACCCAACCGTCATATCAAAAAGAAGAAAAAACACATTTGCAAGTAACCATTGATTGCTCAATTCTTTTTGCTTATTCCTAACCCTTAAAATCCACACAGTAGATATTCCACCTCTGCTTTATTGTACACATACATATATATATGAATATATATATAAATATAGTCTCACCTAAGTTGATTCCACCCAACCTGCTTCCTATGTGGTGGTGGTGGTCATGTTTCTTTAGGGCCGGGGGGGGGGGGGGGGTAAAAGAGTTTAAAAACAAACCGTTTCAAAAATAAGTTAGGTTACGCAGAGTGGACCGTCTCGTTCCTATCGCAGACTGGACGATGATAAACGCTGAACCCAAGATATAGAGAGCACGATAATAACAAAAATAAAAACGCTCATCAATCTTGGGGACATACACAGAAAATATACTATATTTGCCAGTACTGTGAAGCCAATTGTGCTGCCAATGTGCTCAATCCGGCCAAGAGAGGGGGAGGAGGAGGAGGAGGAGGAGGATGAAGATGACAGTGGTGATGATGATGATGATGGCTCATCCTGTCACTCAGGACAATGTACAAAAATAACATCCGGGAAGCGTCCAACCAACATGATCCTATAGGCCTACAACCCATTCAATTAAAAAGGCAAGTTTTTACGAGTAATATGTTGACACATGCCAAAATACAAATTAATTTAACAAAACTAAACAACAAAAAATAACGCAGCAAAAAAAAAAAAAAAAAAGAAAACTGTGTATATTGTATTGCATGTAAATATTGTATAAAATCCTTAAAAATACAGTTTAGATAATTACTTAGATAAGTACTGAAGTCACCACAGCCAAAAGTGCAGAGGTTCATAAATAAAACATTGACTGTGGGCAGACAGTGGAGCCGCTCTCCTGGTGGAGCCACAGCTCCACATTTACAAAGCCCCGCCCCCATCTCTCACACACACCACACACACACACACACACACACACACACACACACACCACACACACACACACACACACACACACACACACACACACACACACACACACACACACACACACACCACACACACACACACACACACACACACACACACACACACACACACACACACACACACACTTCAAGGGACTGAACGAGCATCAGGTCAAAGGTCACAGTTCACAAACGAGGACTCCAGGGTTCAAAGTTCACCAGGGAGTGGGGGGGGGGGGCAGCCTCATGCTCAGGCGAGGCTCCTTCTCCACGGGAGGTCGTCCGGGACGAGGTCGCCGCCAAACACATTCTCGCCGGGCGGGCCCTTTCGCCCGTGCCAGTCGCTTAGAAGGTTCATTCTCAAGTTTGTCACTGTCCAGGAAGTTGTGTTGACATAGGCACGCCTAGATAAGGTGGAGGAGAGGAGGAGGAGAGGGAGGCCTGGAGGAGCTCAGAGGACCAAGGGAAGACGCTGCAGGAAACGTAAGGCGACCGGCTTCACTTTAGACTTCATCCCTTTGCAAACGGCAATCCCCTCTCAGAGTCGGCAACATGCTCGTCACCGACTATAAAACGCACACGTGTATACGTGTATGTGCGCGTGTGTGTGTGTGTTCTCCTGGGGAGGATTTCCAGTAAGGCCAGGGCGGGCGGGAAGCAGAGCAGAGAGAGAGAGAGTTTTAAAGCTATGGCGTCATTAGAACAAACACACCGCTGGTGGCAGGAGAACAGAGGCGGAGGAGCGGAGGTAGTCACTCATCCAAGGCAGACTGCTGGGGACAGGGCCACAGTGGGGTTGGTTTGGGTGTGCGTGTGTGTCTGTGTGTGTCTGTGTGTGTCTGTGTGTGGTTAATACGCGTGTGAAACAAAAATAAAAGACCATGCGTTTGCAATTCTTGCCTCGACCGCCTGCCAAGATATTGATTCAGTGTCATTCTCCGACCGGCCCCGAAACACGTAGAGGTCCGACACACGGCGAGACGGAGAGAGGGGCTGTCCTGGGAGTGGAGCCACGGACGTCTAGGAGAGAATGGGAGGGGGAGGGGGAGGAGGAGGAGGGAGTGTGCTCTCTCCGCCCGGAACAGCAGGCGCAAAAAAAGGATTACAGTGGGTTAAACATTCCTGGGATTTCCAAGGCAGCTTTGCGTTCCAGTTATTGACAGCAGTAACCACAGGGAGAAGGACCAGGGGCTACAACAAAGACACTGTGGGAGTCGCTTGGGACGGGGGAGTTGTTTAGGTGCCAACACTACACTTTGTTGTAGAGCGGCGGTATATTGGCCAATCTGGCCCTGACAAGACAGACAGACAGACACAGCACAGTGTGTACACACACACACACAAAACACACATGCACACACACACTGCAAGTCGCAGGAAGGCACTAAGAGCGGCATGGTTGCTAGCCCTGGAAGTAAAAGCAGTGTACATTCAGAGCTCCCGCCTTGACCCGGTCCTGGAGGGGGGCAATACGTGACGGAAAAAGGATAAAAGCCTGGCTGTGGATTGAATCACTTGGGGGGGGGGGGATCACGGCTACTTTACCCCCCAACCACCTCTAGGACGACCAGAGGCCATGTGGGAGTGAACCTCCACCAGCGGAGCCCTTTCATGCAGACGGGCTGGGAGAGGAGGAGAGTCTTGGGGCAGAGGGCAGGTCAAGGTTCAGCTTTCTCACACACACACAAACACACACGAACACACACAGACGAACACACACACATATATACAAACTGGGGGGAGTGTAGTGAAAGATCCAGTCATGTCAACGGACAGCAAGAGAGGAAAAAAAGAGAGCTCAGCGCACACTGCTGTGTTCCGGTCTGGGGATGGAAGGAAGGAAGGGCAGTGGCCAAGACACCCACACACCCAGCCACTAAGCACCCAGCACCCAGATTCTAGATCCTCTCCAACGTCAGGCAGAGAGGGTGCGGCGTGATCATGCGTTCATGTGTGTTGGTGTGTGTGAGAGAGCGAGAGAGAGAGAGAGAGAGCGAGAGAGACCGTTCTCCCCCTGCCAGTTCAGTTCATGTCTGTAATACGGCAGCAAGGGGGGGTTTCAGGACCTCCTCCTCCTACTCCTCCTCCTCCTTTAAAATCAAAGGGAGTTACAGGCCGCCTTCGGACGAGCCCCCCAGTCCGCCCTCGCCGGCCCCCGGTCCTGTCACGTGGCGGTGGCCTCCAGGTAGCTCTGTAGTTTGCGGACGGTGGACTCGTCCAGGGAGAACAGGTCAAAGTCAAAGGTGGTGTTGGTCACGTTGAAGTGGCCAGTCTCCTCGATCAGGTTCACGATCTGGGAGAGGAGAGGAGAGGAGAGGGACACAGGCTGTTTACTGCACCGGATAGGGACTGATAAAGACATTGTGCCCGTGATAAACATGTGTGGGGAGATCCAATAAAAGCCAGAGTGGGATGTGAGAAAAGACCCGTACTACGAGTAGCAGGGAAGGCAATCCACTTTTTAAGTTTCCCTCCCCCTTCCAACCCAAATCCTGGCGGGACATCCAGCAGCCCCATTTGTACGTTGGGATCAAACGACCACACCAGACACACACTCTCCCCAGCGCCGCCTAGACGCCCTGACAACACCCCAGCAGCTAAGTGTGCTCAACATCCCCACCGCACACATGCTCAACTGTTGACAGCCAACTCCTATCATATTAACAAGGAGAGAGATAGAAGGAGGGAGCGTGAGAAGGAAGAGGGGAGAGGGAGAGAGAAAGGGAGAGAAGAGAGGGGGAGAGAAGGAGAGAGGAGAGAAGAGAGGGGGAGAAGAGAGGGAGAGAGAAGAGAGGGGGAGAAAGAAAGAGGGAGAGAAGGAGGGAGCGTGAGAAGGAAGAGGGGGAGAGGGAGAGAAGAGAGGGGGAGAGGGAGAGAAGAGAGGGGGAGAGAAGGAGAGGGGGAGAGAAGGAGAGAGGGAGAAAGAAAGAGGGAGAGAAGAGGGGGAGAAGAGAGGGGGAGAAAGAAAGAGGGAGAGAAGATAAGAAGAGAGGGAGAAAGAAAGAGGGAGAGAAGAAGAGAGGGAGAAAGAAAGAGAGGGTGAGAAGAAGAGAGGGAGAGAAGAGAGGGAGAGAAGAAGAGAGGGAGAGAAGAGAGGGAGAGAAGAGAGAGGAGAAGAAGAGGGAGAAAGAAAGAGGGAGAGAAGGAGATATAAAGAGGGAGGAGAGAATAAAGAGGGGGAGAGAAGGAGAGAAAGAAAGGGAGAGAATGAGAAAGAAAGAAAGAAAGAGGAGAAAGGAACAGAGGAGAAAGAAAGAGGGAGAAATAAAATAAAACAGGAAGAACAAGAGAGAATGAGAGGAGAAAGAAAGGGAGAAAGAAGGAGGGAGAGAAGGAGAAAGAGATGAAGAGCAGGCAGGAGAGAAGTAAAGGGAGAAAGAAGGAGGGAGAGAAGGAGAAAGGAAGAGAAAAAGGAGAAAAAGAGGGAGATAAGAAAAATGAAAGGGAGGCGGAAAAAAAAGAAAAAGGAGAGGAGAAAGAAAAGGAAGAGAAGGGAACGAGAGAAGGAGGAAAGGAAGGAGCAACATGTGGAAAGGATGAGAAAGGAGGAGAGTGGAGAGACGGGGGAAAGAGAGAGGGAGAGAAAAGAAGAGCCATACCTGCTGTAGGACATTGCGCTCCCTCAGGGCCATCAGTCTGCGGTGGAGGTCCACCAGCTCCTCGGTGTAGGCCTGCAGGCCACCCAGAGGGAGGACAAGAACAAGAACAAGAACAAGAAGAAGAAGAAGAAGAAGAAGAAGAAGAAGAAGAAGAAGAGAGAAATGTGGAAAGACGTTAGTTGGCCCGAGTGGTTAAGCCATGAAACAGCAGCATCGTTAAATCCCTTTTCTCTGGTTAAAGTGCCCATCTGCTAGTGCGTGTCCTTGTTCAAGGCAACCCCACGCTCCCTTCTGATGAATGGCTGTATCACCACATTGGGACCACATCAAGAACAGAAAACAGATTTCAACCGGTGCAGTCCTTGAGTTACACTACAGACTAAAATACGTATTTAGACATAGAAGCCATCATCTATTGATGACAATTTCTCCAGTGTGTGATAGTGATATAAGATTATTTTCAGACAAACCCTTCCTTCGTTGCAAGGTGGTGGTGGTGATGATGGTGTGTCCAGAATTGATCAGTGGGCCGAACATGGCACAGTGTAGGGTGCGTTTGAAGTAAGAAAAGCTTTGATTTACCCTTCCTACCTTGTCGTATCCCTTCTTCAACACCTTCTCTGATCGGAAGGGCTCTGGGCCAGACACCTGAGTGCACACACACACACACACACACACACACACACACACACACACACACACACACACACACACACACACACACACACACACACACACACACACACACACACACACACACACACACACACACACACACACACACACACACACACACACACACACACACACACACACACACACACACACACACACACACACACACAGAGAGAGAGAGAGAGAGAGAGAAGAGTAAGACAGGTGCAAAAGAGAGACAGACAGAAGCACCACATATTCTTTCCTTCATTTAAAAATAAACAAAAGGAGGCACATGGCAAACCGGTGTAGCTTTGCACCAGCTTTCTTGCTGGTTGCCCGTGGACCATGACATAAGGGTGACCTGGGACCCAGGGGCCAAGGGGAGACTAGAGAGCCTTGTACATGGATACATACTACTTACATACTAGTAAAGGTTAGACTATCTCAAAACAATGTCTTTGCCTTTGTGGGTAGGAGCAGCTCTCTGAAACATCTCTGTTGTCGTATTGAAGTGGGGTGGGGGGGGGGGGGGGGGGGCTTGTCACCTTGTTGTTGGAAGAGCCGTGTTTCTGTGGGGGCAGGGCGGGGTCACGGCTGGGCCGGTGCGAGCCGTCACTGCTGTCGCTCTCGCTGTCCAGGCTGAGTCTGCCGGGGGAGACGGGGGTCAAGGAAGTGGGGGGAGGGGGGCAGAGGTTAGATAAAGGCAGGACAGGATGGGTGAAATGTACACAGAGAGACCGCCTCCCTCCCGGGGAACTCACTGGTTAAACCAACAGGCTGTGACCGGATGGCTCAAAGGCCCAGAAGAAAATAATCCACTATTCCAAAGACATATAGTATATTAACGCAATTGGTGAATTAAAGCTATTGGTATATTAAAGCAATTGGTAACTCATGTATATAAATCATATACAATGTTACAATTAAGTGGTGTAAACAGTGTAAATACACTATGAATATAAATAACACACACACACACACACACACACACACCGTGAATCTCGGTTGGTGGGGTTGTTCTTGACGGGCGTCTCCTCCTCTGAGCTGCTGTCGTCATCGTCCGACTCCTCCGACTGGATCTGCTCCACCATGGTGCGCAGGGTGCCTTGAGTAGAAGAGGATAGAGATATATATATACATATATATATATAAGTTCAGCTATAGGGGACGGCGCTACATGCCCCTCTAACACGAGGGAGTCTTCTATGTTGTAATTGTTCTCGGTTATGTGTGGACATGTCTGGAGGCGGCGGTCTATTCTCACCTTGGCCTGGTTTCTGGCCCGGCTCAAAGTCAGAGTCGGAGCTGGACTCTGAGCTGGAGCTAGAGTTGGAGGGGCTGGATGGTGCCGACTGCTGAGGAGGAAAGACAGATGAGAGTGTGTGTGTGTGTGTGAGGGGGGGTACCAACAAGAAAACCAAATAATCAGATGTATGAAAAAAAACGAATATTCCTAGAAAAATAAAACAGGTGTAAAGACATACTTCCGATTTGGAGGAGGCGTCGTCGTCCGAGTTGGACTCGTCGGACTCGGGGGGCTTCTTGGGTTCCTTCAGCTCCTGGGGGTCGCTCTTGGTCTTTGGCCAGCGCCCCTTCTCCTTGGGCGGCCTCTTCTCGGGATAGGGGTGGCCGGTGGGGGCCGAGGAGGAGGAGGAGATGCGTGGGGACGTGCCCGTGAAGGCCCCACCCGCGGCCCCCTTGGGCCCCTCGGAGCTGCCCTTCTTCTGCTTCTTGGTGCTGGGCTTGGGAGACTCCACCGCGGACGCCCGCTTCCCGGGGGCCTTGGGCTCCGCTGGGCCAGGGCCAGCACCACCTCCTCCTCCCCCACCTCCCCCTCCACCTTTGGGAGACATGCCCTCCATTTTGGCCTCCTTGAGGGTGAGCTTGGGCTCCTTGAAGGCAGCCTTGGGCACCACCTTTCCCCCCTCGTCCTTCACTTTGATCTCCGTGGGCTTTTTGGAAGAGGATGACGATGAGGAGGAAGACGAGGGGTCCCGGCCGCTCTTGGTGGCGCCGTCGCGGTCGCTGTCGCCCTTCGATGTGGCCTTGCTCTCAGAGTCCTTGCGGGGCCGTTCTCGGTGCTCCTTGGTCAGCTTGTGGGGTTTGGGGCCTTTGCTGCTCCCACCGCCACCACCACCACCAACACCAACAGCACCACCAACAGCACCACCAACAACAGCACCACCAGCAGCACCACCAGCAGCAGCAGCAGCAGCACCAGCACCGCCACTAGCACCGCCCTCTTTACTGGGCTCCTGAACACACATGAAACCCCCACGGATGAAGCGTCTCACCGTCACTTGAACACATGGAGGTGGACGTGGTCCGATCGAATGACTTCACTTCAACATTGCTTCAGTGCAATTTGTTGAGCTCGTTGAAGTTTTATTATGCAGATATATAAAGCGCCCTAATTATTAATAATTACACATTTTCTAAAAGCGTTAAACTTGGTGATGGATGCCGTTTTTTCACCAAGTTAAATAATAATAGTAAGTGTGTGTGTGCTGTGAGGTACCGACCTTGGACACATGGGAGGTCTTGGTCTTCTTGGGGTCAGAGAAGGCAGACAGGGGTATCGTGGGGAGCATGGGGTAGTCTGGGCTGGGCCTCGACACGGCCTCCGCTCCCTCTGGGACCACCATTACCTACACAGTCACAAGATTAACGTCATAAAACCTGGAAAAACGCACTCCTGTAGAGCCCCCATATGTGAAGGAGCACATGAACCCAGAGTCACCACCACAGGGGGGGGCCACCACTCACCCCTCCGGCCCGCACTAGCTTCCTCCTGAACTCTTTGGTGGGGTTGTTGAAGGTCAGCTTCTCACAGCGCAGGTGGTTCACAGGTGGGTTCCCCTCCAGGTTGAGAAACAGGTCGTAGTTAAAACACACTTTCTTTGGCTCCTCCTATAAAATGAAGTAAAGACAGTCGGGGGGGGGGGGGGGGGAAAAAGCTTAATGAACAAACACGGAAGGACTCTACTCTACGGCTTTGCAGTAGTAACGCCCTCGACGTTTCACTAAAGGCATTTTATCAGGCCCGTCCCAGAGCTAGTTTACATCACACCCCCCCACCGATTTCACAACCAGAGATAAAGAGCCGGCGGGAGGCCGTGTGAGGCACGCCGAGCAGAGCGTTATCAGCTCCTCTGGATCACATGGCGAACAGTAAAAGAACAAACCCTGGAAATCAATAAGACGGACCGGGGGCGAAGCAGCCGCCCCGCGGAAGTGATAAGAGATGTGACCGGCATTCCAGAGAGAGACGCCGAGGTGGACCGAAAGACACGGGGAACACAGATTAGAAGAGTCAACAGAAACGTGAATACAGATCAGAAGACGCAAGGAGAAAAAAAAAAAAGATTCGTCTTCGGTCTTTATGTTATATATGCTTTCATTTCCCACCTCAGTCTACCTCCTGTGATCAAGGAGAGGGAAAGTGCAAGCGTTGACGAAACCATTGTGTGTTGATTTTGATCCTCTTCCAACTCCAGGAAATATAATAATAATAATAATAATAATATGCACTACAATTGCAATACAATTGATATATATATAATAATATGCTAACATAAACTAGAAATCATATCCGGAGCATTCTCCACAGACAAATGACATAACAATCGTCCAAAATGGAGAGTTTAAGAACAATACATTCAGGCAAATGTACAGTGCGATGAACCCCAAAACCAATGTTAAAATTTTCATTCAAAGTCTCTGTGGTGGCCATCTTGGGCTCTTTAAAATGGCGCCAAACTAAAAGGCCTGCTCTGGAAACTCTCATATGTCTTATATGAATCCCAGCAATGCTGTTTCCTATGAACTTTTACCATTACAATGGAATCTATACCGGTCTAATGGATGAAGCTAAACCACGTTTAATAAGCACTTATGTATTAAAAAAAAAATCTGAAAATGGCTATATTTTATCGCTTTTAGTGTTTTCATGTCTCAAAATGCATCTCTTGCCATAACTTAATAATTCAACCTTTGTTCATGAGCATAATTTGCACAAATTATATATATTAAAAAAATGCTACTTTTCAAAACACCCGTTAAAAAGAAAAAGGCAAGGAAAAATCTCTTGGATATAATATGATTTAAATATTATTAATATTACAACATAATCAACCTCATTATCTTCAGAATCACTGCCATCTGGATCCGGTATTTCATTGAGTCATCGAGTCCTCGTCCTTCTCATGCTGTGTACTGCATTGGCAAAGGGTCCAGTGCATGGGAGGTTTCCTGAACGACAGGAATACCTCTGTGTGGAACTATCTCCTTTGCAGTGCCATCTCCCCATTTCAATGATGGCCTCAGGAGCTGGTACTACATCAGCAGTAATGGGTCTCAACTGGCCTTTATCATCCTTGTAAGTAGCCACGCTGCTATCCAAAAGGTACTTGCTGCTCAACGCTTGCCTGGGCCCAAACTTCAGCTTGCAGGTGTACCCTATATCAATGTACTGTTTCAAGGCGCCCTCTGTAGGTGGCAGATTTTTACGCTCAGCCATATGCTTGCACAAAATGTGCCACCGCAGAACTCTGGAATGATTCCCATTTTGATTACTTTTAAGCAGTAAGCAGCACACATGAACCTAGCCAAGCGTTTCTTCAGTTCCTCCGTGACTCTGGAGTGATCTGAAAGCATCCTCAGCTGCAGCTTCAAGGATGACCTTGAACCATGTTGCCTCACCTTCCAGTATTGTCAGCACTAGAGAATGCATGAAATGCAGATAATGCTTAATGTATTTTCTGGACCTAGAATATACCAGAATGGTTGGATCTGCAAAACATGTGATGACATCAAGATCTTAGGGTTCTTTGGCAACAAGTCGTAGTTGGCTGTTGCCAGTATCAGGACATCTGTCAGATTAAAAGGTTAGTGGAACATCTGCAGAGTTTCGTCTCGTCCAGACACAGCAAGGCCGATCATTAAGGTGTCAGCTTCCTCTTGGCTGTTCTCACTGTAGCTTCCAACATCTCCGTTGCCCTTTGTGTGACCAGATGCGGAGACGATGACCAATCTAGGGGATATGTGGCTGTATTCCAGAGGCTTTGCTGCCAAAAGAGCTTTTGTTTTTTCATGGAATAAGAATCTGCTCATGGTCATATGCGTGATACTAGTCTCATCTCTGACTTGGTACTGGACGGGATCCTTTCCCTGGAGTCTCTTCTGCCCTGTTGTACTCTTCATGGAATCAGGCTTGTATGTATCAAACACAATCGTTACCTCATCAAAGTTTTGCCTTAGCTTCATCAACCTTCCTTAGAACTAAGCTAAGGTAAAGCTACGTTTGTGTCATGGTAAACTTGTGGTTTCCAATCGCATTCTTCTGCATTCAAACTCGATGTAGGTAGGGCAGGGGGTATCTGATCACCAAGGGTGATCAGCTTTCTGGTATACAGCTGTAGTTGTCCTGTGTGTTTGGTACCTATTACATCTGGGTTGTCCTCAGCAAAATCTGTATTATCTAATCGGGAAGAAGACAAATGTGCCCTGTTTGGGCAATGGTGCATACATTACATACAACCCATGGAACTTTCTGGCGTTCCCGACCACAGCATTGGCAAGAGCTCTTTCCATCATTAAAGTGTGAATGTATGACACACAGTAACCCTGAGCATTGAGGAGACTCACAAGCTGCTTATCCCTAGCATCATGTCAGAGCCAATCCCAGTGCTTGGTGATTTACATGTTTTCTACAACAATCGTTGTGATATCTCACATCAATTGCAAGGGCATCACCTTCAGAGATGCAAGAAGCAAGCCTTACTTTGACAGCTTGTGCATTTTAATGTTATTAGCTAGGTATAATATTAACCAGTAGTTAACACTCGCCAGCCAGCTGATCTTTGCTGTTTTGTAAAGCCAGCTAAGCTTACACTACCTAGCTAGTTGTCAAGTGTAGTTATAAGAAAAACAGAAGCCAGCTAAGCTCACACTAACTAGGTAGTTGTCAAGTTGTTGTAATAACCAATGCAATAACAAGAGATACAGTATTATTTGCCTGAAACATATTTTCAAATTAGGCACAAGGGATCCAGCTACCAACAAGTTATGTGTGGTCGCCTTTTTGAAAGTCCAAGATGGCCACGACGAAAGGCTTTGACAAAAATGGTTTTGGGTTTGTCACACTCGCACACAATTTTCCAAAAATGTATAGCTTATAAACTCCCCAAATATTTTGAATGACATTTGAATAAGGACCTTCTAAACCTGACTAATTGGAATCACTGTGAACTACAACCATTCTGAACTTCATATTTTCAAGTGAAAAACACGCAGCGCTTTCTTTGGGGTGGAAAACCGCTGTCCAGCCTTGCTAGCCACAATCAGCTCCAGTGTAATAAGCGCTGTGATGGATCCCTCAGGCGAGCACAAACTAAAACCAGGACCTGGGCACTTCACTCACAGTGTGACCACCACCACAAAATCATCAATAACCACAATGGAGTACAACAGAGTATTGTCCACCGAGAGACAGCAGGCGCCACCTCAGTTCCCGAGGCACACCGCAGGACTGTTTACTCCCTTTACAAGGAGACACGTTGGGAGACGGCCTACGCTAAGCTGTGTCAACAAGCCTCTACAACACCACCGGCGTGGGCCGGGAATGAGATAGGATCCAGGGTGAAAACGTGACTCCCAGGGGGGGGGGAACTCGACCCGAGTGAGGACCAACCACGTGACAGTGCTTCACATCCTGAGGCGGTGGCTGGCCGGGGACCTGGGGGCAGTAGAATCCCTGTCCAGTGTTATATCTTACACCTACGTCTGGTCTCACTTTTCTTTTCCCTGAACAACCCGCAGTTTGTCCTGGTTTTTATTGTCGTTTGTTTTTTAAAGCTACTCAACAGAAAAACACAAATAAAGCAGATATCAGTTGGATGGCATAGCTTCAGTTGTGCTTGCAGCCCCCCGGTGACCAAGTCGGTTAAGTTCAATGTTTGACCACAGGGGGCGTGATGACCCCACCCAGCTCACCTTGTTCTTGAAGTAGACCTCGATGGGCATAAGGAAGCCTGCATAGCCCGACTCCTCCACTTTGTACGGTGGCTCTTTGCATACTGCAGACAGACGGCGACATGTTAGGACACAGAACCAACCGGTGTGTGCTTTTTGCGTTTCAGTACTCATAGCACTAATTGTACTGAAAAGCAAAAAACAAGTATAGCGAATACAATTATATGATTGTTGTAGGTTGCCACCAAGCTGCACATCAACTGAGTAAGGCACAAGCAAATCTAACGGCATAGACATGTATGCGTTATGCATTGTAGTTTGCATATCAAATGTAGATAGCCACGCACCTCTCTTGGGTTTGGGGAAGCTCTCGTGGAGGCGGAAGACCACTTTGTCGACAAAGTGCTGGATGTCGCCGGCTTCCGGCCCTCGGACGAAAACCATCCAGTCGTGTGTGAAGCCTTCCGACGTCACCTTCTTTCTCAGCTGAGCCCTGTGTCCCAGCTCCAGCTTCACTTGCACTGTGCACTGGGGGGTGGAGAAGAAGACAAACATCATTAATACCTGAACTACGCTAAGAGAACGTCTTCCCAAGAGGTCCACGCTGAATTGTGTTACGCGGAGAAAGGAAAACAATGGATTTCTCAAGGTTTAGGTAAACGTTGAGAGGGTGTGGTGACACTTTCCATTTGAACTGCTAAATCGAATGTTAATGTGCTGTTTGCAACAGACACAATACAGGAGAGGTGTTTCACTTTGTTTTGCGGGATAAAACCAAGTCAGGTGAATAATGAATTGGGTTTGGTGACGAAGGCCTTTTGTATTCGCTGCAAATACATTGTCCCGCATGTCATAAAAACCTGCCCAAGACGGAATGTAATAAACTGATTAAGGGAGGTTTAATTTAGTCAATACGAAATAGTAATAACAAAATAGTTATAAGACTGGTAGTGCCGACCAGGCTTCCGTTGGCTCATTGGTTTAGAAGATAAAGGTCATCAAAACATAGCTGCTGCATACAAAAATTAAACAAACAAAAAGGCCAGTATTAGTGAGAGGATGTATGAGGTTGCAAATGATTTGCTTCCAAACCATCCCCCAGGGGTGGACACCAGTCGCAAAATGCTATGCAAGATGTGGTGGTCTAGATGCAGGCAGAGCCGTGCTGCCACTTGGAGGGAGAACAATTAGCTGTCCGGGGCGACCGATCTCAAAGGGGCGGTTGAAAATAGGAGGGATATGTTGGGCTACCTCTCGCTGCTCGGAGTACTCCGGCCCCAGAGCTGATTGGGATGTACTGATTGGGCTGTGAAGTGGCTTTGGAAATGGAGTAAGGTGGAGGAGCTGGGTGGAAAGGGGAGGGGGCGGGGACTTCATGTCCAGGACTGCAGAATGTAAGGATTTGGCCCCTTTTACTGGGCTGCTCGTGGGCTGGGACCAAGTGGGGGGATTAGAGGGTGCAGGCTGAGATGAGTCGGTCTGGCACTCTGAGGGGACACACACACACACACACACACACACACACCCCCCCCCCCCAGCCTGGCGTTTCGCCCGGCTATTCTGTGGCGGCAATGGCCTTAAACTGTAGACTAGCGCACAGCCACACCCTCGGTGTAGCCACCGAGCCCCCCTCCAAAACACTCATCTCTCCCAGGAAGCCGCTGGCTGACGGCCAGCGATTCAGATCAGAGATGGCATAAAAAAAAACTGTGGTGGTGGTCGCCATATTTGATAAATGCAGGATCATAATGCACCTATACCTCTAAAATTAAAAACCAAAAACACTTCAAATGGAAAATAAGATCAACACTTCAATGTTACTAATAGGTTATATGTCTTAAAGAAACCAAGCTTCTGCAGTATTTCATACACTGATGTTAGGGACTCTCTAAGTCAATCAACCATCAATCAGTCAATCAACCTTCTACATACATTGACTGACCAAAACACTTGCACCGCTATGCACCTAACCCTGGCTGTAGCCACTGCAAGAAAACTAAGCCCAGTTGTCATCATGGCGCACACACACACAATGTGTGTTTTGGCAGACATGCAGGCCCACATGATAACAATGAACCCCATGTGCCATGCAAATACAACCATTCAAAACTCAACCTGTCACTGTCAACCAATTTCAGAATTTTGCCATTGAAAAAGGAAGATTTTCCGTTGCTGACAAACAACCAGAAATGGCATTCCCAGTGTGTACAACGCATGCCGGGTATAGAGCCTTAACTCACAGGGAGGAACAAATCCTTGTTCCTCAAAAATGGTATATAGAAAAAGGCCGAACATTGAATAGAGCCGTTGCTTTGGTATCTAAAGTTGAGATTGAATGAAGTGAAACGAAGGTGGTAGCTAGACAGTTTAACTACACTACACATATTGCAGCTGTCAGTTGATACACAGCGGAACTGCTCATTTGTTCTTTTAAAGGGGATCTTAAATCTGAGTCACCTGACTCCAACTCTGTGTATGTGGTAAGCAGACAAGTACAGATTGCATAAAACAACAACAACAACAAAACACAGGCAAGTGGAAGACATAAAAGGAATGGGTCTTGGAGGACGTGACGTCGTGCTGGAATTCCACTGGTCGGGTACATTTAGAGATCCGAAAAAGGGGGGATACAAATCAAACCTACTGGGATGGTCACTAATGCACTTCTTCATTCCAAAGAACGACACACACACACACACACAGTCCACGTTTAACGTTGTCCACAGCAAGTTTGGCCACTATAATGGTAGTGTTCTCCCATTTGCTCCATAGTCTAATCAATGGTTCTGTCCATTCAAAATTAACGGATTGGATCAAAATGGGCAGAAGAATAAGTAAACGTATTCGTGTGTTGCACTGCGTCTATGCAGGGGGGGGGGGGGGTGGGGAGAGTTGAAACCTTTATTTCCACGCCGTTATACCACAGCACCACCTCCACCTCCACCCTAACCTGGAAAAGAGGCTGTTTCCCCCCACCGGCGCCTTGTAGCTCCTGCTTAGCCTAGCCGAGGGGCCGATACATTCCTGGTGAGGTGAGCTAGCTCCAATAAGAAGGCTTTTCTCCACCGTGGGTCATATGCACATGTGAGGAAAGAGAGCCCAACATGCACCACCACCACCGCCCGGCTGTGTGTGTGTGTGTGTGTTAGTCCAGCCTGAACCGGGGGGTGGTGGTGGTAGTGAGTCTCGGTAGCGGGACATACCGATGTATGAGGGGCCAGCTAGCATAGCTTCATGAGCCAACTACTAGGACTTCATTAGCAACACCGGGAGCCCTTTCTACTGCTCTCTCTCTGGTTCACCGCACAGCCTTCTAGAGTGGTCTGTGCACACAGTTACAAACGGCGTAGGGGACACAAAAGCCAAAGGTACCTGGTTCTCCATGGTTGTTCGGGTGTTCAGTGGCGGTTGTATTTATTTACAGCGGTGTTTGGCGAGCGTCTTCCCTCTTCCCTTCTCCTCATTGTGTGTCAATTTCAGCCCCGAACCGGAAGCTTCGCAGCAGCCCCTCCCCTTCCAGACGGCTGCTGGGCATGCGACGAAAACAGAAAGCCGGCTCGTCCAATCAAGGGCGGAGAAGTTGAAGCCTTTGAGAAAGCAGCCAATCACAGCTTCCGAGAGGCGGGGCTGCGACCGAGCTGCAAATACAATTGTGAGCGTTTGTTGTAGCTCTCTCCAGCAGTAGACATGTAACTCCATTGACTCTGCTGGTAGCCCTGTGGTAACATGTGCACAATGCATGACCAATGAATAATTAACGCAGGTTTTAGAAATGCATGTGTATTTAAAAAATACTGTATTGGAAGTCATGACTGTAGGGGGGGGGGGGGGGGATAACTATTTATTTGCAATTTATAATGGCCTGAAATCAAATACATTTGTTTTTAGTTGTTTTGTTTGTTTATAACATTTTTTTGAGTCAACAGATATAATACATGTATAATAACAAACAGTATACAATACAGACACAGTTATTCTTTCCTTTTAATTTTTCTTCCCAAAATCAAATACACATTTGTGCCTGATAATATACATTTTGGTATGGAAGTTTGGAATGAATTTATTAATGGCAGCTGATAACATTATACCCGTTTATTTATTTGGATCATTGGAATCATGTGGGTACATTCTGTTTGGCAGAGAAAAACAGTTCTGACTGAAAAATATCACATTGCACAGCTTCCATTTTATCGTAGATTATCATTTGAAAGAAGCTCGGATTGAATGTGTCTTTGTTTTAACAGAGAGAGAGAGGGAGATGGAGAGACACCATTCCAGTCAAGCCTCAGTGGTGCCAAGTCTTTGATCTGAGATTATCTTGCCTCTGCTTTAGGATGATAGAAGGTCACAACTCTCTCACTGGCGTGGTCGCCTCGGCCCTCTATCCCTGTCACTCTAACTCATTCAGTCAGTGGAACAAATCCGGTTCTGGAAGATATTAACGGAACAATACACAATATGTAATGTCTATTTCTTGTATAAACTTAATTTGCTCTTCATTGAACCTGCTAGAAACTCTGTTAAGGAATATAATGAAAGGCCCACCTGGTGGTCAGCTGTATGGCTAATAATAATAATACTAACAATAATAATACATGTATTTTAGGCGCCTTTCATGACAAACAGGAAATCATGGAGGAGACAGGCTGATTTGAACAGGTGGGTTTTTAGTTGGGATTTGAATCTGGTGATAGTGTCAGACTGTCGGATGTGCGGGGGGAGGGAGTTCCAGAGTCTGGGAGCAGTGCAGCTAAAAGCCCCATTCATATTGAGACGTCATCATTTGAATCCATCGTTTGTGAGGATTTTACGAGGACCTTTCACACAAATGCACAATACATTAGGAATCATGTCATTTGATCTCGTAAACAAACCAAACTCACAAACAAGCCTTTTGATGCATTATAGCATTTTAAATATGTATGTATTTTTTTTGTAACAGTTACTTATGGGTGTTTTTGTCTTTTGTATGCTTGGTCCGGAAATTGAAACGTCATATATATCCAATAACATATTATTAACAAAATACATATTCAATCTATACCCAATAACCTAGAGTTGACAAATAAACCTATTCAATACCCAATAACCTAGCCTCACCTGGCCTGAGTCAAACTGATGAGACTCTGAGGCTGGATGAGGCTGCACACTTGTGGGTCCTTGGTAATCAAGGCCCACAGGTTAAACCTGCCACAAAACACACATACTCACAAGTTGTTGTTTAAAATATCTAAAATCTACAAACTGGTAAACTCATTATCACCCTGTGTCATTTGTTGTCGGGATGTGCCCAAAGAAGCCATTTTACTGGCATGTGGCAGAGGAGACTGCCACAGGGACCTGAACAGGGGCCTCCACGACTGGGTAAGGACACAGCCACCTCCCAGCACCAACCCTTTACCTGCAGCAGTGACAGTAGCTGGTGGAGCCCTGCAGAGGACGGAGCAGGCATCGTTCATCAGTCACCATTACAAACAACTGTCTGTTGCTAGCCGTTCCTGGAACAGCCCAGGCCCTGAGGCACCTCCTCTAGCCAGCACAGCAGCCCGAGGCCCCATGCTTTAGGAGGGAGGGCGGAGAGGGATCCTGCCTCGTCGCCCTGGTCTAAATCTAAAATCTTGAATCCTCTTTGTTGGTCACATACATGTAAACACACAGTGAAATGTGTTCCTCTGCATTTAACCCATCCTAGTATTAGGAGCAGTGGGCAGCTATTGTATAAACAGCGCCTGGAGAGAGCATTGTAGGGGTCTGGTGCCTTGCTGAAGGGCACCTCAGGTGTTTCGGGGACTTGAACAGGCGACCTTCTGGTTCCCATGTTAGTCCAACAAACTGAGCTATCCTGCTGCCCAGGGTGGAGGGTAGCCTTACCGGGGGCTGTTCCAGGCCCTGCAAGGAGCTACCACCGCTGCCTCACTGGGGGGTCTCCTCCCGGCACGTCCAGACAACCTGGCAGCGACACCTCGGCCAGCCGAGCCAGAAGCCCAGGCCTCCGGTCTCCAGGAAGGAGGGGGAGGGTGGGTTGGGCAGGTCCCACTGGGGAGGTGTGGGGACAATGGGGTATGGGGGTTGTTTTTTATATTTTGTACCCTGTAAAGAGTCTGCTTGTTTAAGTTAGATATGGTAGGTAACCACACTATGACCTACGACCAAAAACCTATTCAATATATATCCAATTACCTATTATTGTTAAAAACTCAATGTACCTGAAAAGAGGTGTCACTTTACAACCTTACTGCCATCATAATAAATGGTTTCTGACACGAAGCAGCAGATTATTCTTTATATAGCAGCAACACGTGGTAAAAACATGGAAATCCATGATTCATCTTGTCACAAAAATATGATGTGCATTTTTTTTTTTAAATAAAGTATTTATTATTGTTGATTGTTGAGGAGAACACATATATCCATATCTAAGTACATTATTGTATCAACTTATTTGGTAGATCATAGATTCATTTCTTGTTGGGAATGAATTGAAACACAATGAAATATACTGTACATTCTAGACAAATGGTCAGAGTTGGAGAAGTTTTAATGTCCGTGCCCGTACATCTCCCCCATGAGGTTTATGAATGTGTAACTGAACCAGTCTAGAAATACATGACAACATGGAAACAAGAGACAATGGAGCACACAAGCCAAACATTGTTTTCTCAGCGCTTAAGTTAATTATATTCAATGAAAAAAGTAGATCAATATAGAATGTGGATCTATATACTGTTTTTTAAAATACAACATTCGAGATTCTTACATTGATTATTAATGTGAAAAAAGGCACATGGCTGCCAAAATAATAATAATAATAATAAATAATAATAATAAAGTGAATGTGTTAAAAACATGATTAATTGAATGCATTTACTTTACTAGACTACCCTATATTAAAAATCCTCCATGGGGTAATGAAAGCTAATTCCTCTTCTTAACACTATGATGATGAACAGTAAGCTCTCTACAGTACAGTATGATGCAGTTCCACCTGAAAGCACCTTTCAATATTTTATCATTGTAATCATCATCCCAGCACACTGGGAAAAACGACACAAAGATACCTGAGGTTTTCCGAGCAATTAACTATCTCAGATAAATATAATTAAATATGAATCAAACCAAAAAGAATCATCCAAAGATTTGGATGAGGTCTTCTAGCATGATTTCCTCAGTTTGGTGTTGCCTGATAGTACAAGGCAGGGCAATCCTACTTCCCATTTGTCAGATGGCCAATACTTTATTCCAGGTAGAGCATAGGGGATCTCATTGTTGGCATCCAGGAAGGCTATCAGGGTAGTGCTGTACGCCATAGCCACCACAATCATGATGTGCCTGCAATTCACGCAACAAAATACCACCGCATAAACAATCACTTCATGTTGAACAAACCAAAAACAAATAAAAAGGAACTACTTGGCATAACAATAATTCTAGCCTGGACCTACCAGATCCCATGCAGGTAGCAGAAGTTGAGTTCCTGCCAGAAGCTACAGCCAAAGCGGTCACTGATCCAACAGACGAGGGCCAACGCCCACAGAACCACCAGCCGCTTGGCTAGACGCATGGCCCTCTGGTCAGTACAGCTATCAGAGGAGAGGGGGAGAGAGAGAGAGAGAGAGAGAGAGAGAGAGAGAGAGAGAGAGAGAGAGAGAGAGAGAGAGAGAGAGAGAGAGAGAGAGAGAGAGAGAGAGAGAGAGAGAGAGAGAGAGAGAGAGAGAGAGAGAGAGCGAGAGAGAGAGGGTGTATAGGTAGACTGATTTTGGATCAGATCTGGGTTCTCAGTTGCGAACAATGTTCTCTCAGGGCAATATTTACATTACATTACATTTAGCATTTACATAAGTCACTTTTATCCAAAGCGACTTAAAATAGTGCGTTCAACAAAGGTAGGTAAGAGAACAACTGTTCACCAGAAGTCAAAAGTGCATTTCATTCCTTACAAGTCTCCAAGAACTGAGCCAGTGCAAGTAAAAGTACAATACTGTTCTTAATAAGGTTATTAAACAATAAGTTGGCAAACAATAGAACAATATCTAACTAACAATCTACTTAGAAAGACGCTAGGACGCTAGGTAAAAGTGATAAGAGGATGCGCTAAGAGGAAGGAGACATCAACTGTCAAAGGTTGTGACACCGCACCACAATCTATTGGACTGTCTTGTGTTTCCTCGCAGGCGGAAGGAAAAAAAAAAGATATATAGTTTGTTATATTTGTTGTCCACATACCGTTTCATTTCGGCCCACAGCATGTAAAGCAACGGGAGGCCAAACATGTGGAGAGTGTAGGCGTTGGCGGTGGGCTTGATGAAGGAAAACACTGTGATGAGGACTGTGATGCTCAGCACTATCCTGGAGAAGCTCCCTCTGCGTTTCGGATGGAAAAGCAGGAGAATGGAAGAAGAACGGTCAGGTCAACATGAAGAAGAGACGAGAAGGTCTCAACATGAAGAAGAGACGAGAAGGTCTCAACATGAAGAAGAACGGTCAGGTCAACATGAAGAAGAACGGTCAGGTCAACATGAAGAAGAGACGAGAAGGTCTCAACATGAGAAGATGCACGTGGGATTTCATTCCTCAGCAAAGTTCAATGTACTGTAGCTTCATTGATTAGTATAAGTACAAAACCAAAAAACGAAACTTCAACACACTTTTACACACACACACACACACACACACACCACACACACACACCCACACACACACACACACCACACACACTATGTTAAGCACTTTATTTAATTAACAAAAAATATATATAAAAAGTAAAGGCAGTAAAGACAATCTTTACGGCCTGCTGGACTAATTGTTTGATGTTCTGTTCTTATAGCTGTTAATTATATTTCCAAGGTTAAATATTGACCTTTTATTGAAGTCACTGCTTCTACAATGGGCCAATACAATACTGGCCCGCCTGCGGATCATCAGAGGACCAAGCGATAGAGCGTGGTTGGGATTACCGACAGCCGCCACTTACTGGCTAGCTTGAATTTCATGCGTGTGTGGCTTGTAAAAAGATCCTGTCATTGTGGTGGGTCATTTTAAAGGATTATGGTACAGTATGTGTGTGTACCGTGTGTGTTGTACACACACACACACACACACACACACACACACACACACACACACACACACACACACACACACACACACACACACAGTGTTACTAGGCAGCTGTGGAAGTGGCCTGATTACTTTTGATTGAAAAAGTAAAGTTCACACACACACATGCATATACCTACAACACATGTACCCTACACACGCATGCACGCAGATATATGCACCTACACACACATACACAGATCCACACACACACACACACACACACACACACACACACCACACACACACACACACACACACACACACACACACACACACACACACACACACACACACACACACACACACACACACACACACACACATACCTGTCCTTGACGAAGGAAGGGAAGAGCCTGCGGGGGAACCAGAGGGAGTAGCCCAACGCCTGCACCCACAGGATGGAGAGCTCATCCAGCATCTGGCCCATGAAGCTCAGAGTCATGTGGAAGTAGGCAGAGAACACACCTGCAGCCAGCGGAGAGAGAAAGGCAGGCAGCTCAGTAGAATCACCAGGCCCCTATAGGAGACTGGATGAGTACGAGGGAGTGAGGGCTCTGGGGAGACTGAAGAGACACTGACCCACGAATATCATCATGACCCACACCAGGTGGACGGCCAGGTTTCTCTCACGGGCGTACGGGTGCAGCAAGTAGAGCATGAGGGGCGCTACGATGAAGAAGATCAAGCTGCTCATCTACAAGGATGACAAACATGAGTGGAGAAATGAGTGGGTCCATTCATCAACCTCTTCCCTCATAGGTCATACATGTTCATGGATGACCTAATGTCCTGGCCTACTAGAAACTCTGGGAAACCATGAACAATTGTATTTCCAAAAGACTTACCTTTGAGGGCAGGGTTTGTAAACTTAAGAATGTGGCCCACCCAAACCTAGTATTACCATATATACTATTTCCATATATACTATTTCCATATATACTGTATTTCCATATATACTGTATTTCCATATATACTGTATATATTTTTTATTTTGTATATCATTGAAACGTTGAATCCAGCACCTCACACTTGCATATGTACACTTATATACACGTATGAACACTTATATTTTGAATTGGTATTTGACCAAATATGTAATGGTCATTTCACCTCCCGCCTGCCCACGTGCAGTACCTTGACGGCCCACCAGTGGGACCCGGCCCACACTTTGGGAAACACCGTTTTAGTATGAAAAAGGTATGAAAAGGGTATGAAAAAAATACATATTGCTTATCCATACCCATATATGGTATTCCATTGAATATAGTTTTGGGTCAAATATTATTTAACGTATTTATGTTATGAGTTTTATGTCACTGTTTATGTCACTGAGGTTACTTTTATCTTAGTGTAATAACGTCATGTTTCATTGTTTTATATCTTTCACACACACATATATATATAACTATATATATAACTGAATGGCTGTCACTCGTTAGGCTTACTGTGTTGAAGTATTCCACCACATGTTCAGAGTGCCTGTAGTTGTCTTCACACCAGTCGATCTCTGAACTCTCATAGGCCATCATTCCCGCCATCCTCTCACTCCAGGGGTAACCTATAGGTCAGGTATAGGCATATAGTGTTAGGTAGGTAGTTATAGTAGGTAGGTACATAATATACACAGATCAAACAATGTGGGTGGATAGATATATGTACTATGTGATTCATAATATCAATGACATTGAATGAGGTTTTGATTCCACCAGTGACAGATCAGATCAGAATGATTTCAAATCCAATGTAAACCAGGCTACTCATTTAGTCTCCAAACGAATCTGACAATGTTTATTGTCATTGATTGACGCTGTTGAAAAGCTTGTCGCAATATTAGATATAGAGAGAGAGAGTAAGAGTACGCGTAAGAGAGAGAGAGAGAGAGAGAGAGAGAGAGAGAGAGAGAGAGAGAGAGAGAGAGAGAGAGAGAGAGAGAGAGAGAGAGAGAGAGAGAGAGAGAGAGAGAGAAATATATATATATGAAAACGATAAAGGACCCATGGGGAACCTACCTCCCATGACGATGTGTCCTGTCGGTGTCCAACCTGGGCTCCAACTGCTCCCCCGGTGGAACAACAGGTGGATTTAAGAAGGTGGAGCACACGCTCCAGATCCTGTTCCACGGGTCGAGCCGGCGACGCCGACATCAGTCATACTAAACGAACCACTCAGGTCGAATGAATTATTCAATGAATGAACGAATGGATGAATGAATGAATGAATGTCACATTCCTGTTTCCCTCTGGTATCGTTCCCATGTCGTGCTCCTTCCTCCGCGTGTGTTTCTCGGTCTGTTGTTTTGTTTTTTTCCCAACCTGGATGGATGGTTGATACGTTGATGGAGTTCGAATGGAGGCCTATGCATTAGATCGATCTAGACATTTGACTTAATTCATTTATTTACATTTATATACATTTATTTATTTATATTTGTACTGTACATGCCAGTGTTATCGGACACTGGCATGTACAGTACATTTACATGAGAGAGAGAGAGTGGGAGGGAGAAGGAATGATGATGATGCATGCTGCATGCTTGATATTCAGGAACCTGAAAACCGTGTAGGCCTAGTTTGAGGCCTTAAGGTTCCCCAGAACACCCACACCCACACGCACATGCACGCACACACACACACAACATCAACACAACACATTTCAACACAATAGCACAATAGGCACAGTTTGAGTCACCAATGCATTCATTGAATAATTACGGTTTATCCGTTTTTCCAATTTATGTTTAATTCATATAAAAACTGATTGAATGAAAATCACAATACTTTACAAAAGCAAATCCGATCAACACTTTATAAAATCTAAAATCCTAATTTAATTTCTTAAAATGTTTTTGCATAAACATGTGAATACAAATATGGCTTAAAAAAATAAAGCAGTACCACCACGTGGTCAACCTGAACCCTTTACGCAAAACAAAGCACTGCTAACAACTATATCGGTAAAAGCACATCCAAATAATATCCAAGTGGTTTAAACCACTTAGTTCTGCATCGCACGCCAAGGTGTGTCGTAAGCCTGGCAGAGACATGGTACAGCATCACTACAGGGTCAGTGAACCTAGTGTGTGTGTGTGTGTGTGTGTGTGTGTGTGTGTGTGTGTGTGTGTGTGTGTGTGTGTGTGTGTGTGTGTGTGTGTGTGTGTGTGTGTGTGTTTTGGGAGACGGTGGTGTTGGGAGGTGGGTAGAGGACAGGACAGGTCAAGCAATAAAACCCCAGCAGCTTCTTAGCGACACGCCATTCCAACGACCACCACCAACGAAACAATGTTCCCTATACTCTTACAGAATGCCACCGAACCAGTTCTACAGGGCTCGCGTGTCAGACTCTGTCACATCCCCTTCAACCTAAATACTGCCGACAGTTCAGCCTGACCCCCACCCCTACACCACCAACAATCGCAACAGCTTCTGCGTGCCATAGTTCACTGACTTTTAAACAGCACTGGATCTGTCTGTCACAATCCCCACCAACACCACCCGATGGATGATAATAACCTAATCTTGTCAAAGAATTCAGTGCTCCGAGTCGTCTGTCTCTGTCGACTCTGTCTCTCCTCAAGGCCCGATGGGACAGACAAGGCCCCCGGACAAGGGTCAAATCTTCTCCACGTAGTTGCCAGGAAAGAGACCTTCACGGCCCTGAATCTTGCCTGTCCACCAGCCTGAAGGGTCTGCGAGTCAAAGGAGCACACACACAGTAAACATCATATGGTCAACCGCCGGTACACAATACACACAAACAATGTCATATGTAATAACCAAATAAATATCATATCTTCAACTGGTACATGAAACATGAGTGTGTGAATTCAACCGCTGGAGGGACTCTGAGCGGCTCGACTCATCTGGAATAGTGTCATCCGATTTTTCTTGCTTATCAAGTTGCTACTGCTAGCTGTGCTTTGACTGCTACACATACTGGTGCTTTAATCATTAGTCTATTGTTAGCTGAGCTAAGTGGTCAATTTGTGTTTGTAACAAGGCCAACAATTGCCGTGTTAAATGTCTGGGCGGGGCCTGCACTCCTGGCAGACAATTAGCAATCAGTGGTAATGGTCTTAAGCCACTTTCTGAAAGCAAGCAAACAGGCAAACAAAGACTAGAAGACAACAGGTGACCTTTTTCAAGTCAGATTTCTTCAGAGGACATCCTTGTCTTTGTACTGTGATCTACCATGTGTCTGCCTGTTCTCCCTGTGCACTCTTCTTTCCGGAGGTCACACAGACACTGACGCTGGGTCAGTCCCAGGCGCCGTGACCCCACTAATGTCATCTATCCTACTGTTTCTACTCATGTTGAGCAAGGGGGTAACAGGGGGGCTTTGAAACTGCCAGTCGGTTGTGCAGAAAACTGAGTTCATATCAGGCTATGCGTCCTTGCTCTCCCTCAACTTTCTTGCTCTAACTGAGACTGGGATCTCCCCCTGCCTCGCCCGGTATCTGCCGGTCTGACCTCTTTGTCTCACACACCCAGAGCTGCGAGGCGAGGTGGTGGTACTGGCCTGCTGATATGCAAATGGAAAACACATTTTACAATGCTCACCCACCTTCTTTGAATTTCACACTGTCACTGTTCATTCACTAATTTCCAGTCAAAGTTCACTATTGCGGTCACGTCCACCAGGCCCTTCTGGGGAGCTCCTGGAGGAGCTGGACACACTTCTCCCTCCCACTTCTCTGACGGTGGTTCCGGACTCATCCTTCTTCTCGGTGACTTTAACATCCGGACTGAGAAGCTGAACCCTCTTCAGTCGTTCTTCGCCTCCTTGGACCTTTCCCTCTCTTCTCCGACCCATACCTGATCTTCACCAGAAACGGTTCTACTGTAAACCTCTGCATCACTCCTCTCCACCTCTCTGACCACTACTCTCTCTCTCTCTCTCTCTCTCTCTCTCTCTCTCTCTCTCTCTCTCTCTCTCTCTCTCACCCCTTGACTGAGACTGCCCTCCTGTCACTCCATGCTGCTAGAGCGAACTCCCTCTCCTCTGTCCTGATACTCCTGGATCTGTCTACAGCATTTGACACGGTGAACTTAGCTGGCTCTTCTCTGTCCTGTGGCCCCACAGTGGTGGAATGGACTCCCCACTGATGTCAGGACAGCAGAGTCGCTCGCCCATCTTCCGCGGCAGGCTAAAAACCCAGTACTTCAGGAAGCACTCCCCTGATCCTTCCTCCTAGCACTTCCTTCTGGTTTGCTCCGTTTCATGTCCGTGCATGTTTATTAGCTTTTGCTCATAGCCTATAGTGTCTATTGGCTTTACTGTTTGTCATTGCTCCCGTTTGATGCACTTATATAGTCAAATCTAGGGAGCCAGCTGATTGTACTTTTAACCACTTTTCCGGTGGAAGTTCTCTTGCCTCAACCTATGTTGAATACACCTTTCATAAGTTACTTTGGACAAAAGCGTCTGCTAAATGAATGTAAATGAATGCAAACGACACACACAGAAACCATGTCTGCGATAACCACTAAAAGATGAATACGCGGAGCACCTTCTTTGACCAGCTGGAAGACGTCGCTGACGTCGAAGCTGATCTCGTCAGCATCCTGGCCCACGTACTGGTACAGGGCCCGGCAGCGGGGGCCCTGAGGCGGGGGCCGGGACTTGGGGGCCGGGGGGGGGCGCTTCCCGATACTCCTCTTCCTCTGTGCCCTGGGGGGAACAGCACAGACATATATTTGCATTTATTTTATATTATATTATATTGTTTGATAATGTACGTGCTTTTTCTTTCCTTCCTTCCTTCCTTCCTTCCTTCCTTCCTTCCTTCCTTCCTTCCTTCCTTCCTTCCTTCCTTCCTTCCTTCCTTCCTTCTTTCCTTCCCTCCCTCCCTCCTGCCCTCCTGCCCCCCCTCCCTTCCTTCCCTCCCTCCCTCCCTTCATTCTTTCCTTCCTTGCCTCCTTTCCTACTAAACATCCTACCACTTGACCGCACTCACCCGGACATGCCCTGGTCGGGCACGTTGAGGAAGTCCAGATTCTCTTTCTGGTTCTGGGACGCTTGGGGTCTCTGGGCTTTGTGGGAGCCCAGTTTGGCCAGTGCCGTGCTGGGCGGCCGGCCCTGCTTCTGTGGGACACTGTAGGCCACTTCTGTCTGCCTCTGGGAGGCCTGGCCTCTGGGAAACTGAGCGGCACCATTGGCTTGCCCTGAGGAGAGAAGGATCATCATGGAGGGGATATTTGGTCGGCGGCAATGTCGAAAGGCGAATACAGTTGAAATATCCATACATTCAGGAATAAAGCAGATCAATGCGTTATAAAATTGTGTTTTTCACCTGTTTTGGGTTGCCTCCCCCCCCCACGAGACTGTGGAGCACTTCTCCTGCTTGGTTCTAGTAAAAAAAAAAAATCATTTCATATCAATCAGCCTTACCTGTCTGGTAAAGAGAGAGAGACACTATGGCTGTCAACCTACACAACACAGTCATGCGACACATAGGATACACATTGAACTGTGAACTATGCAGCAAATTATCTATTAGCTATTATCTTTTTTTTATTATTATCAGTCACTTTATTTTCTGTCATTTTTATTGTGTATAGTATTTTTAAGTATTGTTTTGGTAATTCATACTGTGGGAGGGAATGGGGAGTAAGCATTCCATTGAACTTGTTGCAAATGGCCAGTACAAATATTGTGTCTTGTATCTTGCATCAAATTATTTATACATCATTTAATAAAGAGAAGAAGAAGATGCTCACTGGAGTTTTTGGGCAGCCCGTCGCCCACGGTTACAGTGAGGGTCTTGCCCCCGGGTTTGGACTGAGCCAGGTCCCCTTGGCCCATCTGGAAGAGCAGCATCCTGCTCCCTCCTCCCCCCCAGCCTTCCTTCTTCACCCGGAACTCCAGCCTGGGAGAACACACAGGAGCTATGTAATACATGACTATGTAATACATGACTGTGTAATACCTGACTGTGTAATACATGACTATGTAATACATGACTATGTAATACCTGACTGTGTAATACATGACTATGTAATACATGACTATGTAATACCTGACTATGTAATACATGACTATGTAATACCTGACTATGTAATACATGACTATGTAATACCTGACTATGTAATACATGACTATGTAATACCTGACTATGTAATACCTGACTATGTAATACCTGACTATGTAATACATGACTATGTAATACCTGACTGTGTAATACCTGACTATGTAATACATGACTATGTAATACCTGACTGTGTAATACATGACTATGTAATACATGACTATGTAATACATGACTATGTAATACCTGACTGTGTAATACCTGACTATGTAATACATGACTATGTAATACCTGACTATGTAATACATGACTATGTAATACATGACTATGTAATACCTGACTATGTAATACCTGACTGTGTAATACATGACTATGTAATACATGACTATGTAATACCTGACTGTGTAATACCTGACTATGTAATACATGACTATGTAATACATGACTATGTAATACCTGACTGTGTAATACCTGACTGTGTAATACCTGACAGTGTAATACATGACTATGTAATACATGACTATGTAATACCTGACTATGTAATACCTGACTGTGTAATACATGACTATGTAATACATGACTATGTAATACCTGACTGTGTAATACCTGACTATGTAATACCTGACTGTGTAATACATGACTATGTAATACCTGACTATGTAATACCTGACTATGTAATACATGACTGTGTAATACCTGACTAGGTTATACCTGACTGTGTAATATTAGACTAGTATTTAATACCAGACTATGTAATACCTGACTATGTAATACATGACTGTGTAATACATGACTATGTAATACATGTAATTTCAGAAAATGTAATAGTAGACTACCAGTATGTAATACCCGAATATGTAATATTAGACTAGTATGTAATACCTGACTTTGTAATACCTGAATATGTAATATAGGACTACGTAATATCAGACAACTGGTATGTAATATCAGACTATGTAATATCAGACTATGTTATACCTGACTGTGTAATATTAGACTAGTATTTAATACCAGACTATGTAATACCTGACTATGTAATACTTGACTATGTAATACCTGACTATGTAATACTTGACTATGTAATACCTGACTATGTAATACCTGAATATGTAATACCTGAATATGTAATACCTGAATATGTAATATATCAGACTGTGTAATACCTCAGTATGACCTACCTGACTATGTAATATCAGACTACCAGTGTGTGTGTGCCCGTGTGTGTGTGTGCACATGTGCCCGTGTGCGTGTGTGTGTGTGTGTGTGTGTGTGCTTGCGGACCTGTCGTTGAAGCACAGTGTTAGCTTCCTGTTGATGTTCTGCTCGTAGCGCTTGCAGAGCAGGCTGAGGAACTCTGTCTTGAAGCAGGACTCCAGCAGGCTGTCGTACTGGGCCTCATGCACGACAAAGAAATCGTCCTGTCTGGTGCTGCAGAGATGTCATCCAACAGCAATAGATTAGAGGCCAGACCAGGAGGCAGAGGAGCACCACAATGCTTTAAACCTACACTATGCCACTTTTCAACTGCAGCTATTTACATTGTAAAACATATCTGTGCTAGATATAACTGCTACATAGGGTTTTTGTTTTTTTTTATCAAACAGCTGTCTATGCAGTAGAAAGCCACAACAACAATTTAATTGAGTGCTACATGACCAGAGAACAACAGTTGGAACCACAGCCCTAGAGAACTGGTGCTACATGACCAGAGAACAACAGTTGGAACAACAGCCCTAGAGAACTGGTGCTACATGACACACACACACACACACACACATACACACACACACACACACACACACACACACACACACACACACACACACACACACACACACACACACACACACACACACACACACACACACACACACACACACACACACACACACACACACACACACACACACACATGCCCACACAGACACTCATGCATGCACATCCACACACACACACACACACACACACACACACACACACACACACACACACACACACACACACACACACACACACACACACACACACACACACACACACACACACACACACACACACACACACAAAGACATAGTGCCAAACAACGTGTAAATCCTTACCTCAGTGAAACACCACTGATGCTTGAGAACTCGAGTTTGCGCTTCAACACCTCTTTGATCTGTCCTTTCTCAGGGCCCTTCTTCACCTTCTCTCGGCCAATCAGATAGATGCACCGGGGTGTCAGGATGAGGTCCCTTCTGATGGACTGAGGGGAAAAGAGGGGTGGGGGGGAAAAGGGTGATCATTGTTGTGCAAAGTATAACAGTACAGATTAGTACAGATGAGTACGACGAAGGAACAGCACGCATGGGAAACATGTCACAACAAGGCAAGTGGTTTCACATCATAAGTTTCACATCAGACCAAAGCCACCTCAGTTTCCCCGTTGGTCAAAATGTGTGAAGTGAACAAAATGATGGTATGTTTTAAAAGTCTTCATCAAAATGACAGCCTTTTCAGTTCCAGTTCAAGTTCAAAAACACCAATGTACATCTAGACGAATGCGTCTCAGAATAAAATCCCCAAAACGAGTCTTCGTCATCAATCTATACGCTACAAGGGTTTGCCGAGGAACAATCGATCACACCTTAAACCTGCGGTCGAACTTGTTGACAGAGTCAGCGAAATCCACGCGCTCCCTCTTGGCCAGGAACTGACGCAGCTCGGGCCGATGCTCCAGACCCAGGTAGTCTCCCACAAAGTTCCTGTTGATGCTGTTCCTCCGCCGCTCCTTAGAGTTGTACAGGATGTCCGAGGCTGAACGGCGAGAGCAAACAGAAGGTCAATGTTTACGGTGAGATAACAGATAAGTTAGGAAACGTAAGACACTACGAATCAAGAAGGTGTGAACAGACTCAACGGTTGAGTGTCTCATTCTCTTCAACTCACCCTCTTCTCTCATCTGCTCGTACTTCCTCCTGGCGATGTATTTCCGCCAGGCCTTCTGGATGATCCGGGCGAAGGTGTCAAACTTCCTCTCCCTCATCTCCTCCAGGAGGAACAGCTTCACACCGACACAGAATGAAATGGGCCAATGTGCAATACAACTTCTCGATTCTGCTTTTTTCCGATGAACGCTTCGGTCGGTACACCCAAACTAGACAGACAGACAGACAGACAGACAGACAGACAGACAGACAGACAGACAGACAGACAGAGCGAGAGAGAGAGAGAGAGAGAGAGAGAGAGAGAGAGAGAGAGAGAGAGAGAGAGAGAGAGAGAGAGAGAGAGAGAGAGAGAGAGAGAGAGAGAGAGAGAGAGAGACAGAGAGAGAGAGAGAGATAGATAGATAGATAGATGTATAGTTTACCGATTCAGGGTTCTTGACGAAGACCTTGGCGCGTCCCATCTGGTACTGGTCGTGGTCCATGTTGACCGACTGGAGGAGATGGAGGACCCCTTGCTGTTCCGACCCATGCCAAGATGGCCACGTCTCTGTCGTCAGTATGGCATACCTGGGTACAGGGAAGGCGCACACACACACATGCAGAAAAACACACACAGAAAGACACACACACACACACACATGCAGAAAAACACACAGAAAAACACACACAGAAAGACACACACACACACACACAGTTGGCTGAGAGGATTTCACAGGTGGGAAAAGGGCAAGGGTTTTCATATGATCACGTTGAGTTTACCTCTGCAGGAACTTAGGGAAGACTCTACGATAAGCGAAGCCGGCCCTCCGCACACGGATGTTTTCCCTCAGTCCCAGGTACTCCACCTGATGCTTCACCCTGCACACAACCAACACTGTCCCTCACAGAGTCCACACGGCACCTCGCCCTGAAGCTTATGGAACATACCACTGCAGAAAGCACCACATGATTTATGAAAGTGTAGTTCATCGTGTGTTTGTGTGTGTTTCTGCAAATTTGTGTGTGTTTGTGTGTGTGTGTGTGTGTGTGTGTGTGTGTGTGTGTGCATGTCCTCTGCATGTGTGTGTGTGTTTCCCATCGCTCACCTGCTCTCCTCCCAGTCCTTGGGTCTCTTGGTTTCGTTGGGCTTGATGCAGCGGATATAGTGAGGCGTGCACTTCATCAAGGTGTTCACCAGGTCGTTGGCTTGTTTCTGTGGGGAAGGGGGCAACGGTCACTGGCATTGAAGAAACAGTAGATTGTTCCAGGCTTTTCCACAGAGGAGGGTTGTTACCTTGATCTTAGTGCTGGCTGTGGTCGGCCTCCCCTTCTTTTCTGTGTTCAGCTTATCAGGGAACAGGCTACGGATGAAGTCGCTGTGGAGACAATGACATTCAATGGCCAGAAATGCTCTCCACTACGACACTATGTCCCATCCCGCCAAGTGCACCGCATGAACAGATATTGTCCTGTAAAGACAAGTCCTGGGACGATGCCGGACGGGACACTCACTGTTCACTGCTCTGCATGAGCTCGATGAGGTCGTGGAAGAGCACGTCGCGGTTCCGCTCACAGAAGCCGCTGATGTCGTACGACACCTAGGAGAAGATATCCAAATATGACCCACCAGCCCCAGCAGGCTGGTGGGTAGACGCTGGGCTATCGTAATACTTCTAAAATACGAAATACTACTAAAAGTAATACGGTCCCCAGCAGGAGAGCGGACGACCCCCCCCCCCCCCCCCCCCCCCCCCGGGGCTGGTACCTTGCCGGCGTAGTGGTGGATGACGAAGCCGGAGTTCCAGCTGTTGAAGTGCTCGTGCGTGCCCACCGTCCCCTGCAGCTTCTGCAGCAGGGTGCCGTCGGCGCCCTCGCCCTTGGCGTGCATGGTGGCGCACACGTCGTCCAGCACGCTCATGATGCCCGGAGGGTTCTGCGCGGAACGTGGGTGATTTCATTATTCAGGATGAAACGGAACAACCCCGTCCAAGAGGAGGGAGGGGCGAATAAACCAGGAAGGAATCCCTTCGCTTTTACATTCAAATTTTTGGAATCAGTTTTTCTGTGGAAATCTCATTTTGACGCGAATGAGGGGAAACAGCACTGCAACAAGGTGTGACCATGTTGCGTGGTTGTTGGCATTTCATTGTTTGCTTAATTAATTTAGGAAAATTCTAATGAATGAAATATTCAATTCAATTCCTCTTGTAGACTTTCAACTCACCAATTTATTTTCAATGAGGTCGCAGACCACTTTATTGTTGAAATACTCAATGGGAGACCACTTAATGCCCTCTTGGACATACTCTTCCTGGCGGGAAATGCAGAGAAAATGAGAAGTTATACAAAGTCTCAGACGTACTGACGTACTGTAGAGCAACTCCACAACACACGTAATAATCAGAAGCTGGTTGTGAGGACGTGGCTACCTGCTCAGCCTTCAAGGTCAGCTCAATAAATATCTGCTGCAGTTTCTCATTGACAAAGTTGATACAGAACTGCTCAAAGCCGTTCCTCTGTCGGTAAAAGAAGATGATTAATAGCAACTTAGTGACACAGTATGGAGCTGTTACAGTTACTGAAGGCAGAGTTTCTCTGACAGCTCTCTACAGATTTAGGAGGACTGACCCGAAATATCTCGAAGCCATAAATGTCAAGGACTCCGATGCTGAACTCTTCATGGGGCTTCTGGATGGCTTTATTGATGGCCTAGCGGACAGGGGGCAGAAGGGTGAGGGCTTAGAAAACAAAATGTCCACATCCCAGGCAGTGCTTCTACTGCTAGAACTGCTGGGAGTGCTGCCACCATCATAACATTGTCATTAACATTACACTATCATAACATTGTCATTAACATTACACTATCATACTTTGCTGGACTTTCTGGACTCATTACAGTGACTGCACTGTATTTATTATGCTGCTGCACTACAGGCACTTTAAAAAGCCTGATGTTATCTCCGACGAGTCAAATAAAAACATTGGTAAAATCAGTGTTTATGAAAATGTTCCTCCTGCATAGGCCCGCCCCTCTGTGCTCCACACCTCCACCAGGTAGTCGAAGAGCCGGGTGTAGAGGGCCTTGGCCAGGGCGTCCCGCGTGTAGGTGGCCTGCTCCTGGTTCAGAGTCACGCTGATGGACTCCGACTTGGCGCCCCACTTGGACTCCATCTGCCGGCTGGTCAGCTTCTCCTGCAGGCGGCTGGCGTCGATGCCCAGCAGGTAGGCGGGGAAGGCCAGCACTGAGGAAACACACACACTTGGGTTTGTGTGGGGGAGTGGCAACCTTTCAGATGGCTCATCTATCTCACACACATCTCAGATTAGGGGGAACCTTTTTATAATGTTGGTGAGTAAAGACAGTAGTGAACCACCGTCAACCCCGATTAAGACGAGCTGACCCCAGTTCGACACAAGCGTTGTTTGACAGACTTGTGTGTTAGACACTGAATTCCATGAGGCTATTGTCTGTACATTAACCCTGAAGCTTGAAGGCCTCTTGTCTGAGGTGTGGAGTGAGTTGACTGAAGGCTAACATGTAGTACGACTAAGTGAACCGTCAAGCCCAATGCATCTGTGCACAAAAATGTGACAGCATGACCGCTTATTACAATATCAATAATTGAAAAAAAAAAAAAAAGTTAAACAGAGAATGATCATGTCACATGGATTCCAATAACTGAACATGTTAATGGATTCAATTTGGTCGACCGTTCGGCCTCGGCGAGTAATAGAAATAGAACCCCGGGTTAATGAGCCGGCAAACATTTCCATGAACAGCAAAATAATTGTGGAAAACAAACAGCAGGTGAGCTCTGGAGCAGGAGATAAACAGGGCTGGTGTGCAGCACTAGTTCTATTCATTAGTGGTCCACTATCAGGGGAGAGGATCTGCCACGCTGAGCTCCCCCACAGAGCTAATTAACTCACTTTCTACAGGGGGAAACGTGTATGTGTGTGTGCGTGTGTGTGTGTTTGTGGGGTGGTAATTGATTGCTTGGTTGCAAGCGGTTGTGTTCGAACATGCTCCCTTTGGTGTGTGTGTATGTGTGTGTGTATTTGAGTCTATGAAAGCTCACGCAACGCGCGTGTGTGCTTGCGTTTGTGCGTGTGCACACCTGTGTGTGTGTGCACATGTGTGTGTGTGTGTGTGTGTGCACATGTGTGTGTGTGTGTGTGTGTGTGTGTGTGTGTGTGTGTGTGTGTGTGTGTGTGTGTGTGTGTGTGTGTGTGTGCGCACACATGTTTGTGTGTGTGTGTCTGTGTGCACATGTGTGTGTGTGCACGTGCTTGTGTGTGTGCACGCTTGTGTGTGCCCATGCCTGTGTGTGTGTGTGTGTGTGTGTGTGTGTGTGTGTGTGTGTGTGTGTGTGTGTTGCGTCTCACTCACAGTCTGTGCTCTCCACCTGGCCGTAATTGCCTGCCTCTATGAAGCTGATGTTACCCATGTGGAGGATGCCTGCGATGATTTGAAGCCCCTGAGCCTGGATGGCCCCCGGGATCCCTATCACCTGCATGGCCTCCTGGGAGAACAACCAGCAACCACACACACACAAGCTGATGGCAATGACTAGCGACTACAGAGTCGGCAAGAACCACGCAAACAGAAGACCCGAACGACCCGGGTTTAATGTCCTGTGTGTGGTGCTGGATGGCTATGCCACGACTGTATATGTGACACTAACACATGGCTTTAAAGAATCATGCTAATACGTGTGCCACTGTGAAATATATAGCGAGATGTAGACTTTTGAATTGGATGAATGTGTTTGTGTTTGTGTGTATTGATTTACCATGGTTTCCTGGAAGTCTTTGCTGTCGTTAGTGCCGTCCACTTTGTAGGTCCCCGACTGGTTGAGATAATAGTAGTAGTCCGGGGTCATGAGGCCGAGGCCTTCCTTCTGCTGAGCGTTGGCGCCCTCTATCATCTATTGGATGGCGGTGCAGGCTCAACGTTAGCGTTCGACAGGTTGGAACCAGAACAATGGTCTCTCCATCAATGAATGAAGTGGAGAGCTTGAGTTGCACTACCAGGCATTTAGAAATGTTTATTAGGCTGTTTGTTAGTTTATTTATTTTGTGAGTTAGTTATTTTGTTTAGTTAGTTTGGGGAAGTCTTATTCCAATAGAAGACATATTTAGTTAGTAAAACTGGAAAAGGCCTACATTTTTATATATTTTTTAAAGATATACAATCTACGTATGTCTTTGCTACAACATCTCAACAACTGAATGGACCAACATACAGCGTAGGTGATAGTACTTTAATTATAATGATAGTACTTGAATTATAATTGTATGATAACACATTGATTGTTTGTCTGTGTCCGCGGCTCCCAGCTGTGACTCTCACCTGGTAGAAGACGTGGAAGTTCCTCTCGCTCTCGTTCTGGCTCACCACCCTCGACTTCTCCAGCAGGAAGTTGGAGATCTTTCCTCCGTCGGGCTCTCCGCCGCGGCTAAACTGGATCTCAAAGTACTTGCCCTGGTGGACGGAGGGAAGGCCATTAACGCAGAGTCACGTGATTGGGAGATTTTAGTTATTTTTTGTTTTTTATTATCTATACTGGGGACTCTGGTCTAGATATGGAGATGCTCCAAGTCAAGTCAAGTCAAGTCAAGTTTATTGTCACTTCACAGTTTACACAAGTATAAAGCAGTGAGTGAAAATCTTATGTGCAATACCCGACGACAGACAGCAGTTATAAAAATAAGATAAAATAAAATAAAAACAGAATACAATAGAATAAGTTCAAAAAAAGTCCTCACCCCCTGCCCTCACCCCCTGCCCTCACCCCCCCCCCCCCCTGCCCTCACCCCTTGCCCTTTGGTTATCTTAATGTAGTGTCAGCTGACTATATGACACACACACACACACACACACACACACACACACACACACACACACACAAACTAGCCAGGAAATGATGCTATCACACAGGAAGCTGTTAGAAAAGAAGCGGTTAGAAAAAGTAGGTAGCCATACATGGTAAAAATACACTGAAATGTATCTCAGGTACAAAATACAAATACATGAATTTAATTGAATGTCATTGAATGTCTCAAAAAGATATGACCAATGACTTGTGGGCAAATGTATTGAACCACTCATTCTGAAACACATTAACTGCCATTAACTGGTGTTAGGAAATCAAGCATGAGCTGCAGGATGTGTTATCTATGTAATCAAATTATATTGTTTGTTGATTAGATTAGATTAGATTAGATTCAAATGTATTGTCATTGCATAGCACAGGTACAGTACAGCAAAAATAATTTGGCATCCAACCAGAGTGCAAATGTAACAGTGAACGGTAATATATAATGTTACAGTAATATATAATGTACAGTGCTTAAATAGGTTGTAAAAACTAGGTACTAGGTATACAAACAGGTATCAAATAATGTATAGAGTAGGTATGAGATATGTGCACAATTATAGGTATATATATATATATATATATATATATATAGGTATATATATATATATATATATATATATATATATATATATATACAGGTAGGTATACAAGTATCAACAGGTAGTGAGCAGTGGTATGCAGTTATATGATATATGATGATTCATTATCTGGTTTTATTCTGGACATGTTTGACCTTTTTCCCCCAAAATGTTATTTTTTTTGTGAAATAAGGGTTTAATGAAGATAAACAAATAAAGTGTAGTAAATGCTCTCTCATGTTCACTTAGCAAGCGGGCTAAATAAGGTGACAAGCTAGCTAGAATTCAGGGCCCATTTGTGACGAGTGTGGCGACTAGGGATGGGCACCATCACAAGCCCTGGCACTGGCTCATTCACTTTTACAACCTTCCTTTCTACATAGTCGTTTGGCTCCTAGGAGTTGCCCCTCTGATCTTACAGTATTACAGCTAAATGGATCCGTTAGCCAGCACTAGCCTACCCCCTGCTGCTGCTAGGTACTAGACTAGAGGTTATGGTCCTGGTCTACCCTATACCCCATCTCATCATACAGCAGTCTGCTTCTGTTCTCCAGTGCCCCGCTGTGATCCCCACCTGAAGGAGACCGGCCAGCACCACACACAAATTCTATTCTCATTTTACTATTTGTTTACTTTTTTTGGAATCCTTGTACATTACTATGTATGTATCTGGGGGGAGGCTTAGGGGGGCTAGGGGTTTGGGGGGGGGGGGTGTTGTGAGACCGTAACTGTGATTAAGGGCTATACAAATAAAAGTTGTAGCTCGAACGCACGTAGGGTCGAAGATGCCGTGATTCCCCTCAACTTCCCGACTCCATAAACCATAAACGAACACAGCAGGAAAGTTTGAGGAACGAAAAAAAACAGGGGCTTTGGAAAGAACCACGGAGGAGCTGATCGACTGAATGGACGGACTTGTTGGCAGACACCAATGAGGACAGTTCTGGTGTCTGTCTGGGGGAACGGGAATGAGGGCTATTGCTTCTGTCCAGGTTCAAAATGGTGTCCACAGGGGACCGTACGGAGAGGCGTGTCTTATGGGGACTTACGAAACGACTGGAGTTGTTGTTGCGGACGGTCTTGGCGTTACCAAACGCCTCCAGCAGAGGATTGGACTGCAGGATGATGTCTTTCACATGCTGAGATGCACACACACACACACACACGCGCACGCGCACGCACACACACACACACACACACACACACACACACACACACACACACACACACACACACACACACACACACACACAAGCACACTCACACACACACGCACACACACACACACACACACACACACACACACACACACACACACACACACACACACACACACACACACACACACACACACACACACACACACACACACACACACACACACACACACTGTCAGAGCGCAAGAAGTAGCAATTTGAGATTTGGCAAGATTAAAGGATTTGGCTTTCACAAGACAAGTTAGCAAATCCCATAAGAGCCAACAGCTGCTGCCACCTGCACTTTGGGTCCCCCTCCAGACACCTTGGAGATGTAGCCCATGATGTACTTCGCAGCCACCGTCTTCCCTGCACCACTTTCGCCACTGTGCACACACACACACACACACACACACACACACACACACACACACACACACACACACACACACACACACACACACACACA
>CM051004.1:24179339-24189339 GCA_027704905.1 Muraenolepis orangiensis
TGGACACATCCAGCGTGTGTCTCTCAATTTAACAAAAAGAGGAAGCTGAGACATCGGGAGTCCTCCGTCTGTATCGTCCCCAAAGACCCTTGTATGGATTTAAAGTAGCACAAAAAATACACCGTTCCATGTGAAAAAAAAACACCTCACCGCAATAGCTTTGCATTAACAAAGAATAACCTCAATGTTTAGATTCTCACCGTGAGTCGGTGGCAACAGTGGCAGCTCAAAGGGAAACAGAGAGGTGTGCTACTGTACCATGTTTGCTGGTGAGGTGTGGGTCTGCCAGACACCCCCTCCTCCTGCTCTCCTCGGTCAGCTGTCCAAAATCCAGAGAGGCAGAGACAGTGGGAGACAGACAGCGAGAGAAAGAGAGAGAGACAGAGAGAGAGAGACAGAGAGAGAGAGAAATAGAGAGAGACAGAGAGAGAGAGAGAGAGAGAGGGAGGAGGAGGGAGAGGGAGAGAGGGAGAGCGAGGGAGATAAGAGTATTCCTTATGTATTCCTGATGCCCCTCAGCACAGGGCCGCAGCAGAGAGGAGTCGCAGAGAGAGAGAGAGACACTGAGACCTGGCCCAGGGCTCTGGACCAGCTCCTCTGTGCAGCTTTCACACCTACTTCCTCATGAGTCTCACACAGGCAACACACTCTGAAACCAGAACTGCTCAGTTGCACACAGTTCACTTTTCACATGTCCACTTTTTCAGTATTCATCTGAGTTAGTTATTAATATTTTATTACTGCCAATTTGCACTATACGGATTGTTGTGTATTGTATATACCTATACGTATATACTGTAAATTGTGCAATTCATCTATTCATCTATCAATACATTTAGAGTTATTTTAGTTATATTTTGTTTATACTAGTTTTGTTTAGTTAGTTGTTGTTATTTAGTTTTTAGCTTTTTTTTTCACACACACAGATAGTTAAATTGTTTAAAACACATTGTGTTGTAAGATGTATGAATGTCATTCTTGCTTAAGTACAACCCTGTGTTGATTTGCGATGGTTGTTATGCCAGCGTCATGACTGTGTCAGCAGAATCAGGTGGTGAGCAGTGAGGGCTAAGAGTAAACGAAGCCACTTCATCTGCAGCACACAGCAGTGTCGCTTGGATTGCCAGAAACTGTCGGCCATGTAGCAATTATCCTGTGCTCTTAAATGATGGTGTTTCCGTAGGTGAAGTAGCAGCTCCACCCATGCTGTGGTGAGCTATGCTCATTGGTTCATCTGTGTAATGTGACAGAATGCAGTTTCAACGCCGGCAAAAGCGCTCACTCTCTCTTTCTCTTTCGGTCTCTCTCTCTCTCTCTCTCTCTCTCTCTCTCTCTCTCTCTCTCTCTCGGAAGCAGGCAGTTACAGGTAACCTGTAAGGCAGTTACAGGTTACAGGCACAGAATAACTGATTAACAGAGGAGCAATCCTCACATTACACTCACAATATCCTTTTGTTTAAGGAAACAATTTAGGCAGGAGAAAAGACAAACAAATGAGCAGCTTTAAAAGGTTCGTCACTTCCATGTCTAGCCAATAGAGAGTTCATTTATAGAGTTGAGTTCACTGCGGCAGACAGACACACGTCACACGTCACGTCCTTCCTTCATCAAGACAGCTGACCAATAAATACCCCCCCAGCATTCTGTGACTCGTCTAAAAGTTTCCATACTGCGATCGCAATATGGTGAGTCAATAATAAAAGTACATACAGAAATATTATAATTCATACAAACATATACATACATACATACACATATACAAAGACATACATCAAGAAGAACAGCCCACTCATTTTAAATCAACAATGCACCATTTTGCTTTTAATTCAACGTTATATTTCCATTCAAAGAGTTTGACATGGTGGGGGTGCATGTGGTTTCATCCTAGAGTACAGAGCAACACACAAGGACACATGTTGTATTATAACCAGCATGTCACCGAGACAACTTTGACTTTTAACCAAACCGGTCCATCCTCTCGTTGCTCAAACCTAAAACAGGCCATCCAACGTGCTCAGTGTGAACACTCGGTACATGCCCAGGTAGATAAAGATAAGGATAAAATCAAAATAAAATAATCAAATATTACTAAAAAAAAAATGGAATAAAAAGTATAATCTAGGTAAATGTTACTACCGACAGGTTTACAGGGTTTTTTTTTTCCTTATGCCTACAGGATATGTGTCTTTCTTTTTGGTAGTAGGCCTGCACAGTTCTGAACTGTGAAGTTACGGTGAGGATTTAGTGTGTGTGAATAGTTCAGTATAAAGATGATCCTGGGCCATGTTGAAGGACTACTTGTTACAGTAAAAACAATTTAAAACGCTAACATTTCCCCCTCCATTTAATAAACATCACAGCCAGACTCACTCTCAGACACAATGACACAAGGACGACCACGGTAATGCATGTGTGTATATATATATATAGCACCATTCTGGACCAAAGCACCACGAAGGACCACAAACAACACATAAGACACGGTCCACTTGCCTATTCCCACATAGACATAAAAAACGGTAGCTTCCAGTCCCAAACAATGGACAGGTATGAGATGAGACAGAGCTAGGGCTTGAGGGCCATCCACAGTGTGTGTGTGTGTGTGTGTCACGATGAATCACACAAGAGTGTACCAGATCATTGGCTGGAGATCTCCTCCTCCTCCTCCTCCACCTCCTCCTCCTCGTGTGGTTCAAACAAGATGGCCCCATATCCAAGTATACCAGGAAGTGATTTTCTACCACGGATCGATGCTTTCCTCTGGACAAAGTCAGTTATTTCCCCACCAAGGCTCCGGGACAAACCAACAACGGGGCCCAGATATCGGTGAGGTGTCAGATGAGTCGTTCTGTCACATGACAACCAAAGCCACCGTTTGGGTAAAGAAAGAAAAACGTGAAAGGAAATCATTGATATTCATTTGTAAGTTGTTGTTGTTGTTGATGATGATGATGATGAGGTTGATGAAGCTGATGCTGGTGAAGCTTTTCCTCATTTTAACAGTTTTCAGACCTTATTGAACTATGTGATCTATGTTTCTTTTACAGTACAGAATGAGTAAAGATATCTACATGAGTGTGTGTGTGTGTGTGTGTTATAGTTACAGGTAAGGTATGTAGGTGTGTTGAGGTTTAACCCATGATGTAACCAGACCCCTTGTGTCTGGGAAAGCAGCAACAGGTAAGAAAACATATGCAAAGTGTACAAATGAGAAAAAAAACACATTCAACTAACTTTGTTTAACTGCTCAGATTTGAGTGTTAAATAAACTCGGATGATAATTTAGCAGGAGGCTATAGCTAAGGATTGTCGAGAACACATGTGCGAACGGAAATGTGTGATCAATTAACAACTCTATCAGAAAACACAAACACATTTGACTTTTTTTTTTATATAAAAAAAAAAAGTTAAAAAGTAACGGCATAATAAAATAAAAAAAGTTTAACAAAGGTGATCGGTTTTATAAACATAAAACATAAAACCTGTTATCACACAGGACTAATAGCTTAAATACACCTGTTTTCCACAAAGGCAAAGAGCCTACATAAAACCACTTTAAAAAAACCACATAACTCACTAGTGAGTACTGTGCCCAGTCCTGCTGCCATGATAACACAGAGTAGCACCAAAACATTACACAACAGGGATATGGTGCAACACAGAGGACTGAGGCAGGGAGAGGGAGAGAGACATAGAGTGTTGTTTGCTCGTTTCTCTCTCAGCATGTTCTCTATTGAATGGTCCACCCCCCCTCCCGCCCCCCCCCCCCCCCCCCTCCAAACCCCGCCCTCCATCGTGTGGAATGTTTCACCCTGGCCGAAACCCCAACCCGGAGGCTCCAGGGCCTGGATCTGGTCTGGATCTGGTCGCTCACAAGAGGCCCGGGTTCAGATAAGTAGAACTTAAAAGAGTGTGGGGTTGACTCAGGTCCCAGAGAGACACAAGCCCACAAGGGCCAGACCCTAACGCCAGGACCTAGCACTCTGGTTGTCAGTAACCAAGCTAACCCAGGGTAGCTTTGTCTTAAGTCTGGCTCAGTGGAGACTAGAGAGAGTTCTCAGATCAGGGGTTGAGGCAGAGGACCCCGGGAAAGGCTGGCTGGCTGTGGGTGGTGTGATGGATTCAGCTGGCTGGGTCAGTGTCCTTGGCAGGTCTTGCAGCACATCTGTCTGAAGTAAGGCCGGCTGCAGAACTTGAAGCGGAGCACCAGGGGGCAGTATGCCACAGTGTTGACGTCTTTACACTCTGCATTGGAAACAAACAAACAAGTTCATATGTTAATCCAGTGGTTCCCAAACGTTTTCTGCAGGGCCCCCCTTTTGCAGATAAAACATGTCAGCCCCCCCCCCCCACCTACATCTACATATAAAGGCACTCTCAGACACATCCTTTGCTTGCACATACAGACAATTTATTTAAAACATTGTCTGTATTTAATACTGCAACGGCAAATCTAAATTGGAACAAGTCACCTTTAGGATTTCTTTATATTTAGCCTTACCCCCCCCACCCCCCTAGGGGCCGCACCCCCCAGTTTGGGAACCACGGTGTTAATGCAAGTTAATGAGCTAGTTTGTCGTGTGTTTTGCTCTTTACTCAACAGTACTGGAAACAGACTGTATATTTAAAAGCAGACTGAGCAGACACAGGAACGAGACAACAAGGTCACAGTCCTGCCCGGGTCCCCAGCCCTTCTTCTGTCTTGTAAGTCAAATGTGTGTCACCTGTGTTGTCCGCTCATTATGTTCACCTGTGTTGACCGCTCATTATGTTCACCTGTGTTGACCGCTCATTATGTTCACCTGTGTTGATCACTCATTATGTTCACCTGTGTTGATCCCTTATTCTGTTCACCTGTGTTGATCCCTTATTCTGTTCACTTATTCTGTTCACCTGTGTTTATCCCTTATTCTGTTCACTCATTCTGTTCACCTGTGTTGATCCCTTATTCTGTTCACCTGTGTTGATCCCTTATTCTGTTCACTCATTCTGTTCACCTGTGTTGATCCCTTATTCTGTTCACCTGTGTTGATCCCTTATTCTGTTCACTCATTCTGTTCACCTGTGTTGATCCCTTATTCTGTTCACCTGTGTTGATCCCTTATTCTGTTCACTCATTCTGTTCACCTGTGTTGATCCCTTATTCTGTTCACCTGTGTTGATCCCTTATTCTGTTCACCTGTGTTGATCCCTTATTCTGTTCACTCATTCTGTTCACCTGTGTTGATCCCTTATTCTGTTCACCTGTGTTGATCCCTTATTCTGTTCACTCATTCTGTTCACCTGTGTTGATCCCTTATTCTGTTCACCTGTGTTGATCCCTTATTCTGTTCACTCATTCTGTTCACCTGTGTTGATCCCTTATTCTGTTCACTCATTCTGTTCACCTGTGTTGATCCCTTATTCTGTTCACCTGTGTTGTTCATTCATTCTGTTCACCTGTGTTGATCGCTCATTCAGTTCACCTGTGTTGACCCCTCATTATAAATCTGACTGGGTTCACCCTCTGCTCCAAGCCTTACTGAAAGGGTCAGGGTTTCGGGGTCGACGGGGTGAAAGACGAAGCGCTGACAGCAGGAGTACAGGTGAGTACAGGTGAGTACAGGTGAGTACAGGTGAGTACAGGTGAGTGGGTCCCGCTCACCTTCAGGGATGTCTGTACTGGCCGGCAGACTGAGGTCGCATTTGCTCTTGCATTGCTGCATGGCGGCGGGCCGCTGGTAGTCCATGCACTCGCCGGACGGCAGACCCGTGTGTGTGAGACACTGAACAGAGCGCATGGCCTGGCCCAGGCCACACCTGGACGAACACTGAGGGGGGGGGGGGAACAGACGGGGTCAGGTGGCTCATACTTTAAGTAGCACGCCACGTAGCCTCACTTTAATGAACCTCTCTGAATACCAAACCCCTAAATGACATGTTTATCTATCGATCTACCGCTATCTGTCTATCTATCTACCAGTATCTGTCTATCTAGCATCTATCTATCTATCTACCAGTATCTGTCTATCTACCGGCATCTATCTATCTGTCTATCTACCGTCTATCTATCTATCTATCTATCTATCTATCTATCTATCTATCTATCTATCTATCTATCTATCTATCTATCTATCTACCAGTGTCTATCTATCTATCTACCAGTATCTGTCTATCTACCGGCATCTATCTATCTATCTATCTATCTATCTATCTATCTACCAGTGTCTATCTATCTATCTACCAGTGTCTATCTATCTATCTGTCTGCCTGTTTGTCTATGTCTGTCTGTCTTATCTATCTATGTCTACATGTCTGTCTCTCCCTCCTCTCACCTCTCCCCAGGGTCCAGCCACCCACTGGGGGGGTGGGCAGCGCTGCAGGTTACAGCGCACCCTGGAGGTGGGCCTGCCGTGCTTGGGACACTCCGCCTCGGGCAGCGTGCCGGAGCTCTCCCCGCTCTTACACAGGATGACCCGGTGCCTGTAGCCGGGCCCACAGCCTGGGGTGCACTGGAGGGGACACGGGGGGGGGAGATATGTTATACACCAGCTATGAAGACTGTTTATTTGAAAGGGGATAGAGGGACGTTTGTTTTTAAAACCAGCAGATGGCAGCAGTTGTAAACGGTAAACAGAGACAACTTGAGAAACAAAGGATTGTTTTTTGGCAAGTCAGCTGGACATGATGGTTGTCCTCTTTGTTTCCACCTCTCGGTTCCTCATGGTGAGGAGCTCATCTTGCAACACGCCGATACTCCAAATCAATACATTGACTTCCGAGTACGTCTGCCTGTTAGCTGTTAGCTGAAGTAATACACAGAGGCACGGAAGTGATCTGCATGCAGTAGGGAACAAAATTGTGTAATAGGAAAAATAAAACACTTAAGGACAGTGACGTTCTACAGAACCAGAAGATGTGAGGAGACCCATAGCTGAAACCCTTCACATAGCTCTTAAACTATTGGAGCTGGATTCTGCTCTGGTCCCCAGTGAGCGTATTAATAATCAGTTTTTCATGACCTATAAAAGTGCATTGTGATATATTTAACAGTTCCACAGTGCATGTCATTGTAGAAACACCGTCATCGCAGAGCCTGGCAGAGAGTCCCATGAAGTATTTCAAAGTGAAATATGAAACTACGTGTGGGACTGTCCAGAACCTTCTGGGAGCATCCAAGTGAAAACAAAAAGAACCACAATCCCTGCAGGACTAATCCGGTTTTCTGGTGAGATTTGATACAGATGTAATATAGATTTAGATAAAGGTTTGATAAAGACTTAGATAAAGCTTTTGATAACGATTTTGATAACGTTTTTGATAAAGAATTATTAAAGATTTGATACAGATTTGATAAAGATTTGGATACAGCTTTTGATAAAGATTTTATAATGTTTGATAAAGATTTGATAAAGATTTAATAAAGATGTGATAGAAGATTTGCTAAAGAATTGATAAAGATTTGGGCACAAACTGTGGTATTCAGGAACACATTAAAAACCCACTCATGCACCCGAGGAGGAGGAGAGGTAGGGTACATCTGAGAGAGAGAGAGAGAGAGAGAGAGCCACCGGTCCCTACCTCGGACCAGTCCAGGGCCAGCCATTCGGGGGGGCAGGTGTGGTTGCTGCAGGGCTCGGTGAGGGAGGGCCTAGGGGGACTGCAGGAGGCGTCGTCATGGACCTTGTCCTCCGTGGACGAGACCTTCCTCTTGCAGAGCACCTGGCGGGTGCGCAGACCCCCGTTGCAGCTGCGGCTGCACTCGGACCACTCCTCGCTCGACCAGCTGGGGGGGGGGGGCGGGGCAGGGGCCAACCACAAGGGGTCAGTGGTAAAGAGAAGACGGATTCTTTATGTGGGTAAACCTGAGCTAAAACCCCCCCAAAAACGTATTTCCTTAGCCTTTCCCTAACCAAAAATGGAAAGAAAATGTAATGAAAATAGAACAAAATCGATAAATAGCAAAACAAACTTGACATCTAACTCTGCTTCACACAAACCCATGTAGTATAAACTATGATTGACAACACTGCGTGAGCTCTGTGGAAGCATCTCTATTCAATATAATAAATAGTGCAATTCATAATGAATATAACACTTTGATTGTAGGACACACACAGGGGTCGCTCATGTCACGCATCATCAGTAAGGTAAAACTAACCCCTAGGGTCTAACCCCAGCTTATGTTCCCTATTACTGGGTTAACAAATCCAACGCTTGGTGAATTCTGCTTTAACAATGATAGGAAGAGTCTGCGGTTTGTGCACCAGGACACTACTAGACTACGGTCGCCCACACACTACATAACCGGCAGTGGCCAGATCGCTGTACTGCACACGTCACACGACAGTCTGCCTTGCCATCGCGTGTCTTGAAGTTTTTGTGGGTGTGGGTGTAACACACAGTAATGCGGAAGTGGCACTTCCAAAAATGGATGTCCAGCGATCCAAGTTGTTTGTGCTTTGATTTGCAGCGAAAAACAAGGAAAAGTACAGAGGCGAGAATGGTTGGGGAGACGCAGTGAGGATGGTCTGTTTTGTTGCGAGAGAAAATTGGAGGGAAATACATAATTTTTTACAGAACATTACGACTCCTCCCCCTTTTTTTCGTATCGTCCATGTCTTGCGCTCTGATTGGCTGTAGGTCGTCGCTGCTGTCATTGCCGGTCGCAACACCTTTCACCTTCCTCCCATGATGCAACACTCCACGATCGTCGCTCACGGGGAGCACACAACGACATGCCTTCCGATTTTGGGGCTTTTGTTTGCTCTCGAAAATCAGGCGTGAACTCGACATCAACTTCTGAAGATGTCCCCCATGGACCATAGTGCAGCACACCTGCAGTGGGCGTCATGAGCCACGGCCTGTGGGAAGGGTGACTGACCTCGGGGAGCAGGGCTCAGAGTTGCAGGACCTCCTCTTCTCTTTGGGTTTGTTCTTGTTGTCACAGAAGTGGTTGAAGACCACCGAGTGGTCCGCCTGCTTCTTGCACACCACCTGCTGCAGCTGCACACCTGCGAAAAACGACACAAAACCACCAGATTAACATCTCCCACACGATCCGCTGTAAGATTAGTAATCATGTGCAGAGCTGCAGCACTGAAGAGCACTTCGGAAGCGATGCGGAAACAAATGAAACCGATGAATGAAAATTGGAAATGAGCTCTGATGTTTAACTTCATAAAGAGGAATCCTTCCCCTGCAGAGCTGGCTAACATAGCGCCAAGCGAGTTTCGAACTCTCTTATCAGGAAACGAAAGCTTTGGATAATTAAAGAGAAAGAGAGAGAGAGAGAGAGAGAGAGAGAGAGAGAGAGAGAGAGAGAGAGAGAGAGAGAGAGAGAGAGAGAGAGAGAGAGAGAGAGAGAGAGAGAGAGAGAGAGAGAGAGAGAGGTGGTAGTATCTTCAAAGCCAGACCTCACAGTCTCTGAGCTGTCTCAGCCGGGGAACCTCAACGCTTTGGGAGTGCAAACATTCCATTCCCAGGGTTCCCCCCCCGGGTTTAGTTCCACCTAACAGCCCGCCCCACGGGGAACTTAAACTGTGTGTTTTCACGTGCCACCGTATGTGGACGTTAGCACCGTCTTGAAAGAGAGCATAAAAGCTAGTGGGGGGGGGGGGGGGGGGGGGGAGGGCAAAGAGAATGTGGGATGTAGAGTACATCAAGGCTTTGGGTGGTTGGGTGACTCGCAGACGGAAGGTTCTGGGTTCAGACCCCAATGTACGTAAGATGCCCTGACCCCACCTACATGCTCTTATACATACACCTAACCAACCTAATGCACCTACGATAACTTTAGATATATGTGTCAGGGAAGCTAGGTGGATAGTAGTAGAAGTAGTACTAGTAGTAGTAGTAGTATAACAGCAGTAGTAGTAGTAGTATAGTAGTACTAGAAGTAGTATAGTAATAGTAATATAGTAGTAGCAGTATAGTAATAGTGTAGTAGTAATATAGTAGTAATAGTACTAGTACAGTAGTATAGTATTGTAGTAGCAGTATAACTACAGTCGGAGTAGTA
>CM051004.1:24191839-24201839 GCA_027704905.1 Muraenolepis orangiensis
TAACAACATGAACAACATAACCAATATGACAACATGAACAACATGACCAATATGACAACATGAACAATATGACAACATGAACAACAGGAACAATATGACAATATGACAACATGAACAATATGACAACATGAACAATATTAACAACATGAACAACATTAACAACTTGAACAATATGACAACATGAACAATATGACAACATGAACAACATGACAACATGAACAATATGACAACATGAACAACAGGAACAATATGAACAATATGACAACATGAACAATATGACAACATGAACAATATGAACAATATGACAACATGAACAATAGGAACAATATGAACAATATTAACAACATGAACAACATTAACAACTTGAACAATATGACAACATGAACAATATGACAACATGAACAACATGACCAATATAACAACATGAACAACAGGAACAATATGAACAATAAGACAACATGAACAATAGGAACAATATGAACAATATGACAACATGAACAATATGACAACATGAACAATATGACAACATGAACAACGTGAACAACATGAACAACCACAATCAGAACATAATCAGCTATTTGCGGTCCTTTCCTCATCAGGAATGAGTCTCAATAAGCAGTACATATTATCACTGACTCACTCACATTGCATTGATTCATTTGTGACATGGTTTGTGTTTGACGGCTGTAATCAACAAGTCATGCGTGGGGTGGATGGGCTCTCCTACCGAGGTAGTTCAGGGACACGTTGAGCTCCTGGATGTGGATGAACACGGAGCCTTTAGGAATCCTCACCACCTCTTCATAACCTGATGCACGCACACACACACCACACACACACACACACACACACACACACACCACACACACACACACACACACACTTAAAGCACGTGCAGTGAAATAAAATACGTTATTTAAAGTGGGGCATAAAAGCAAGGAATAAGTATTGTCTCTCTGTGGGCCTCCAATGGAATAAGCAGAGGCAGCAGATTCCAGCTGCATTCCTGGGCAGCCGGCCTTGCATCTCCACTCAGCTCTTTGCTAGAGAATTAAAACGCTGCCAGGAACCAGCTTCTCCTCATCTCCCTCGGCTCTCTTCCTCTCTCCACTTCTGTCTCTTCTTTCTCCCCATTATCAATATGCTATCCAGCCAACCGGCCGACTAGCCAGCCAGCCAGCAAACCAACCAGCCAATCAGCCTGGCAGCCAGTCAGTCAGCCAGCAAACCAGCCAGTCAGCCAACAAGCAAACCAGCCAGTCAGTCAGCCAGCAAACCAACCAGCCAATCAGCTAGTCAGCCTGGCAGCCAGTTAGTCAGCCAGAAAACCAGCCAGTCAGTCAACTAGCAAACCAACCAGTCAGCCAACCAGCAAACCAGCCAGCCAGTCAGCCAACAAACCAACCAGCCAGTCAACCAAGCAGCCAGTCAGCCAACCAAGCAGCTAGCCTGCAAACCAGCCGACCAGCCTCATATAAAAATACCATGACAAAAAAAAGACAAGAAATAAAATAGAAGGAATAAAACAGAATAATTCCTTCCAGCAGTGTGACCACAAAGGAAAGGAGCGGCTTGGCCCCCTGATCTCTCCCTGGAGCCCAGAGACTGACCTCCATATGGGAAGTACACTGTCTACATGCAGGCAGAGAGAGAGAGAGGGAGAGGGAGAGGGAGAGGGAGAGAGAGAGGGAGAGGGAGAGGGAGAGGGAGAGGGAGAGGGAGAGGGAGAGGGAGAGGGAGAGGGAGAGGGAGAGGGAGAGAGAGAGGGGGGGAGAGAGAGAGAGAGGGAGAGAGAGGTGGAGCAGGACTAGGGGAGAGCAGTGTGAGGTTACTTGGAACCAGGACAGGCACTGGGAGAGGGAGAGTGCGGGAGGGAGGGAGAGGGAGCAAGGAGGACACAGGGAGAGAGAAGGAGAATAGAAAGCATTTCTCTGTTAGCAATCAGACCTGATGTGTGGTCAACAGAGAGCCATAAACCCCCTAGCCCTTGACCCCTCGGTAACCCCCTACGGACTGCCAGAGAGAGAGAGAGAGAGAGAGAGAGAGAGAGAGAGAGAGAGAGAGAGAGAGAGAGAGAGAGAGAGAGAGAGAGAGAGAGAGAGAGCGTTTCAAACTATTTGCAATAACAGTGTGCAATTGTGTCCCTTAGAAAACCCTCACAGGTCCATAACAGCGTCCCTAAGAAACCCTACGGGATCTATTAAAACATTTTAGGAATTGCTTAACCTCAGCCAGTTTCCCACTTAATGTCTACCGTTTCACAGTTAGGGTAACGGTTAAGCTTAGTAACAGGCTGCGCAGGATGTGCTGCAGAAAGACTCAAAGGTCAAAGCAGTCCGTTCATGTTGGTCGTGATCGTGATATGACACACTGACTAGTGTCCTAGGGAGTCTTTGATACATCGTGATATGACACACTGACTAGTGTCCTAGGGAGTCTTTGATACATCGTGATATGACACACTGACTAGTGTCCTAGGGAGTCTTTGATACATCGTGATATGACACACTGACTAGTGTCCTAGGGAGTCTTTGATACATCGTGATATGACACACTGACTAGTGTCCGAGGGAGTCTTTGATACATCGTGATATGACACACTGACTAGTGTCCGAGGGAGTCTTTGATACATCGTGATATGACACACTGACTAGTGTCCTAGGGAGTCTTTGATACATCGTGATATGACACACTGACTAGTGTCCTAGGGAGTCTTTGATACATCGTGATATGACACACTGACTAGTGTCCTAGGGAGTCTTTGATACATCGTGATATGACACACTGACTAGTGTCCGAGGGAGTCTTTGATACATCGTGATATGACACACTGACTAGTGTCCTAGGGAGTCTTTGATACGTCGTGATATGACACACTGACTAGTGTCCTAGGGAGTCTTTGATACATCGTGATATGACACACTGACTAGTGTCCTAGGGAGTCTTTGATACATCGTGATATGACACACTGACTAGTGTCCGAGGGAGTCTTTGATACATCGTGATATGACACACTGACTAGTGTCCTAGGGAGTCTTTGATACATCGTGATATGACACACTGACTAGTGTCCTAGGGAGTCTTTGATACATCGTGATATGACGTTTGCTGTCATGCCGAGGTGTAAACACACCACATACTAAACTACACATGATACATGATACCTCCAACCCATCACCAACTCTCGTATATCACAGGGGGGCGGCGGCAGTCAGCCTTTTGGGACTTGGCTTGGGAACCGGAAGGTCGCCGGTTCGTGTCCCTGAAACACCTCGGGGGCACTGCGGAGGTGCCCTTGAGCAAGGCACCAGATCCCCCTACACACTGCTCCCTGGGCAGCTGGATATACAATAGCTGCCCACTGCTCCTAATACTGGGATGGGTTAAATGCAGAGAAACTAATTTCACTGTGTGTTTACATGTGACCAATAAAGAGGATTCTATCCTCCAGATTTAGATTTAGATCATAGTTGATTATAACAATAATAATAATGATTATAATAATAAGTATAATAACAATAAACCCTCACAAAAAACACAGGTATCCACAGATACTTTGTGAATACCTAATAAACCATTCAAAAAACACAGGTATCCCCAGATACTGATACTAATACTACAGTCTGTATCACACTACTACTACAGGCAGTGAGGTGACTGGGTTCACATGTCAATCTGTCAGGAGGCCAGACGGGTGGAGAGGGGGACTGGATGGATTAAATGTGGTTGAGAGGTGGGTTGGTGTGAGAGGGGTTGCCTTTCTATCTCTGGCAAGTGGAGCGGGAGCTGAGGTTCAACTGGATGAATGAATGAATGAATGAATGAATGAATGAATGAATGAATGAATGAATGAATGAATGAATGAATGAGGGGAATGAGGCGAGGTCAGGTGACCAGCTGAAATTCCTTCTTTTCAATTGGGAAGGATTTATCTTCAACCCCCTATGTCCCAAAAACGCACCACTAAAATAAACCAGAAAGACGAGAAAACGTTTTAGTTTTTAAGGATCACCAAAAAAAGCAAATCAATAAAAAAAAAGCATTTTTTTTGGGCTGGGAGGGCCCCAGAGCTGAGCAGCTGGTCGTTGTGGTCCAGAGAGCCAGGGCTGGCTGCCTGGTCTTGCCCAGGGCGTGTCCCCCCGCATGGCTTCTTGGAAAGGGGGAACGGTGCTGACAGTTGGGTGAGAAACCTTAGAGCGGGTGCTGCGGTCGGGGGGGGCCCCGAATAGAACCCACAGCAGACCAACCCCAAGCCGCACGGGTCGGACCTCACCTAAATCTGTCTGCCACGTGTCCCTGGGTGTCTGTCAAAATTCAGGACGGCCCTGCATATATGTATATATTTATATATATATTTATATATACTCTAGACAGTTTTTACATCCTATTTAAGCACTGTACATTGTCTATTACTATGCACTTGACTGCAACATTTGCACTCTGGTTAGATGCCAACTTCTTTTCGCTGTACTGTACTTGTGCTGTGCAATGACAATACATTCAAATCTATACATATATATGTATATATATATATATATACATATATATATATATACATACAGTATATATACAGTACAACTAGATCAGTACAGTATACAGGCTCTGCTGCCTCTAAATGCAGTATGAAGAGCCAAGTTTACGTATAGGTTTAAGCAGAGCAGAGGTGATCACCAGGTATGAACCTGCTTGCTGTCAGCTAGGTGCTGCAAGTCACCGTCTAATGACAGAGCTTCTATGGAAAGGAAGTGTTCAACAACAGGAATTGGGGAAATTCGGCTGTTTTAAGCCACGGAAGCAGAGGTCGCACCCTGTCATCAATGCAGGACACTTTGTCATTTACAGCACGCTAATGGACAAGGGCGGACACATATATATGGCATTGTTTCGGCTGAGTCAAACGTTATTTGGGGGTGGGGTTTGGACGGGAAAAGGATGCTTAGCAGCCCACCGTATGTTTAAGGAAGACGAGGTGGCTGTTGGTAGTAGGGGTAATAGGTTCTTAATGCAGGAAACACCCCTCTTCTACTTGAAAGGAAATGAGGTCACTTCTGGATGTCCAGCCACATAAACCGAGTGGGACCGTAGCGCCTGATGCCAAACTCTCCACCGACCTGCCGTCTTCTGCTCACTTTTCTCCCAAAGGGAAGCAGCAGCCATACAGAAGGGTCAGGATAGTGTAGCAGCGGCCAGTTCCCAAAATATTCTGGTCTTTAGAATCCCCAACATCCTCAGTCTCCTGAATCCAAGGATGCCAAGAGTAACTGTACCTGCTTCTCAATGTCCCTGTATCTGCATTAGCTGTAAGTCACTCTCCCAAACAACCAAATAGAGTGAAGCCCTAAGGTCACAAAAGGTCAGAGGTTTACCATTCAAACCTCAGGGCTGCATTGCTAACCGAGGAGTCGTGTTAAGGGGTGATCTACATAGGAGGGAGAGAGGGAGAGAGAGAGGGAGAGAGAGAGGGAAAAAGAGGGAGAGAGGGAGAGAGAGAGAGAGAGAGAGAGAGAGAGAGAGAGAGAGAGAGAGAGAGAGAGAGAGAGAGAGAGAGAGAGAGAGAGAGAGAGAGAGAGAGAGAGAGAGAGAGAGAGAGAAAGGGAAGGAAGAAAGAAAGAAAGAGGGGAGGGGAGGGTGAGAGGGAAGGAGAGAGAGAGCGAGAGAGCGAGAGAGAGAGAGGTCATACTATACCTCCTTCAGGCAGCGAGTCATTGAACAGTCCCTCGATGGCCTCACAGCTGCTGCCATCACTGCCACAGTTCCGGCAGCGGTCCTCTCGGACGTCCGAGCCCAGGATGCGGTCGCAGCCCACGTGCTGTGAAGGAAGCAGGATTTAGCGGGTTGGGGAGGATAGAGGGGGAGGGGGAGGCGGGGGTTCAAAACAAGACGAGGGGACGTTGAACCAGACGGCCTTCAATCTCAAGATATTCATTAAATATTCATAAATACACAAGATGACCAGTCTTGATGGACTCTGGGCTGCCCTTTCCTGGCTCCTGTTTCTGTTTTAAAATAACACAGAAAATGCTGCAAGAGTAGAGGAATTACACTTTTTCAAAAGTACCCTAAGCCCCATCCTTCACTCGTCTGACCCTAGAGAAAGACCTAGGTCCTACCGCCTGACATGAGCCTGCATGTAAAGCCCACTCAAAGATAACCACACACCGCCCCCCCCTGCTCTATAATGACATCACTGTCACTCAATTCAGCTTCACACCTCAATGTCCTCTCAGAACATTTGTCCCCCAACTTTCCAGCCAGCCTCCTCCTCACACAACACCATCCGTGTTGGACTCGACTCATGGTGTTGGGTCAAATCAAATAAAAAAATAAAAACCTTTTCTAGCCGTAGTGGTTTTGGTTTTTCTTTTCCCGGGGAAGGAGCAGGTGTGGTGAAGGTTTTCCATGCTGTAGTATAATATAATATAACATGGCCGACACCCCGGCAGTCTGGAACCAGGACGGTCTGGCAGCCATGCCCTGCGGCCTGCAGAGCCACTCTGCTAACATGGGGTTCTCCCTGGCCATGTGTTTCCAGGCAGGGCTTCACCAGATACACACACACACACACACACGCACGCACACACAAACAAATACACCCACACACCCACACCCACACACATGCCCTCAGACACACTCGATGGCTCTTCATCATTCCAGCATGTCCTCCAGCAGACCTCCAGTAAGTATTCATGGAGGACTTCTAAGTGCCCCATGTTTACCAGGTTACCAGCGAGGATGGAGAGGAGAGAACTGGTGGAAATAGAAAGATAATAAATAAACCCCCCACCCACACACACACTAAAAACTGTGAAGAGGCATGAAACTAGCATACAGAGAAAGGAAGAAGAAAATAAGGATATGAAAAAAAAAGATTTGAGAGGGAAAGAAGCAAAGCAAAAAAGAAAGAAAGAGAGCAAGAGAGAGAGAGGAGGAGAGATTGAGGGCCTGTGGAGCAGGCCGGCCAGCCAGCCAGCCAGCCAGCCAGCCAGCCAGCCAGCCAGCCAGCCAGCCAGCCAACCAGCCAGCCAGCCAGTGAGCCAGCCAACCAGCCAGCCAGCCAACCAGCCAGGAGAGTATCCAAACAGCTGAGAGAGGAGGGTCAGTGGGTTCCTCCTGAGCAGAACACAGCCAGGAGAGGCTGGGAGGGAGGAGGAGGAGGCAGAGGAGAGGAGAGCGCATGTTGATAAACAAAATCCACCCCCCTCTTCTCTGTCCTGATGAGTCCAGGCATGCCCATCGCACGCCTCCCCCCCCCCACATACACATCTCCTGAGACAACCCCCTACCCATCTTGGGCAAACACGAGGTGCACTAGGGCTATGGTAACGAATGGCAGCAGTGCTGTGACACACACACCTGTGGTTTGTGTGTGTTTCTAAAGGGTTTCGGGACACCTCTCCTCTGCCAGGTAGGCTGAGGGAGGAGGAGGAGGAGGAGGAGGAGGAGGAGGAGGAGGAGAGGAGGAGGAGGAGGAGGAGGAGGAGGAGGAAGAAGAGGAGGAGAGAGAGGCGGGGGGGGGGGGAAGCAGACGTATGGTGGTGCTTATAACAGCAGGTCGCTAGTCACGTCCCGCTACCTTTCACTTCTGGTTACCTCCACACTCCAACCAGCAGGTCAAGTGTTTCATGTCAGAGAGCCCAGAAGCGTTTAATCCTCTGTCCTGTTTATGGATAAATCTCACCGGGGAATGTTGGCTGTTGCACGTGCCCAACTGTGAGCGTTAGCATAAATAAAGAAAATAATGAATCCTTCACGATGAAGCCCACACTTTTTTTTTGGTCCCACCTTGAAGCGGGTCCATTACAGTCCCCTGAATGTATATACAGAGCTTATGTTTCAAGCTCCCGCGCCAGCATAAATACACAGCGGCCCTGGTCAGCTCCTCCATTATACCTTCACCCCTGTATCGGGTCGCATCGCAAAGCATCTCACCTTACACTCCCCGTTCACACACACGTCCAGGGAGTCGTCCCGGCAAGGAGTTCCGTCCACCACGGCCGGAGCGCGCTCTGTGTAGAAGTTGTATCCTTCCGCCAAGCAGTTGAGAGAACAGGACTTGACACCACCTGAATACACATGCGCACACACAATGAATTACAATATAATAATGCATAATTGACTGCACATGAAATGGTCCTTATTTTGCACAGTACGGCTGTGTGTATTCTGTATCGCCGCACTGTAACTCATAAGAGGCTGGATGTCTCATAACTCATGATAACTCATGATAACTCATGATAACACAGGATAACTCATTATAACACATGATAACTCATGATAACTCATTATAACACATGATAACTCATGATAACTCATTATAACACATGATAACTCATGATAACACATGATAACTCATCATAACACATGATAACACATGGTAACTCATGATAACACAGGATAACTCATAATAACTCATGATAACTCATAATAACTCATGATAACGCATGATAACTCATGATAACTCATGACTCATGATAACCCATGATAACTCATGATAACTCATGATAACTCATGATAACCCATGATAACTCATGATAACTCATGATAACCCATGATAACTCATGATAACTCATAACTCATGATAACTCATGATAACTCATGATAACTCATGATAACTCATGATAACTCATGATAACTCATGATAACCCTTGATAACTCATGATAACTCATGATAACCCATGATAACTCATGGTAACTCATGGTAACCCATGATAACTCATGGTAACTCATGATAACCCATGATAACTCATGATAACTCATGATAACCCATGATAACTCATGATAACTCATGATAACCCATGATAACTCATGGTAACTCATGATAACTCATGATAACTCATGATAACCCATGACAGTGTCCTGTGCTGTGCTCTACACGAGTCAGCCCTGACTGCTGCACCTTCTGGGACTGTCTACAGTTCAGAGAGAGCGAGAGAGCGAGAGAGCGAGTGAGCGAGAGAGCGAGAGAGCGAGAGAGCGAGAGAGCGAGAGAGCGAGAGAGCGAGAGAGAGAGAGAGAGAGAGAGCCCGAGAGCGAGAGGGGGAGAGGCAGTGGTGAGGGAGGGAGTGACTGCGGGTGACTGGGGGTGACTGGGGGGGGGACCAGGCTTCGTGGGGTTGTTGGGGGTGTTCTGGAGTGCTGACAACCTGAGGACAAACAGCTGAACACCATTATGCCCCTCCCCCACCCCCCCCCACTACCCCCCACCCTGCTGCTCTTGCATGAACATGGTGCACGTGCTCGCACGCACACAGACACACGCATTGGACACACACGGACGCACACACACAGACATGCAAACACGCATAGTATGCATGCATGCATGCATGCATGCGTACATGCATGCATGCGCGCATGCACACACACACGTGCACGCATGCACAAGCTCCTAGCTTGTGGCTGGACGGTGGCTTCATCTAAATATGTATATAAATATATATATATATAATATATATATATATATATATATATATATATATATATATATATATATATATATATATATATATATATGCACTTGTGGTGCCGTGAGGAATTCAAAACGCTGCCGAGAGCCGTGTTTGGAAGGTTGTTTTTATCGTTGGAAGGGGAGTAAATGGTAACAGTATGCATCTTGGTAGTATGACAACGCAGCATGGAAAGTTCAAATCAGTCAGAAGAGGTAATTGAACACTGATGATTTATTTCCCCTGGCCTCCGTTGCCTGTTCCCTCCATCTGGAGTGGAGCGGCGCAGTACGACTAGCATGGGATTAACCCAGCATCGCGTCAGAGGAGCCAGAGGAGAGGAAAGGGGGGAAGGGTTCGGGGAAGGGTGTGTGAATGCAATCGCTAATTTCTAGAATCTTCAGATCTCAAATGATTGGCTTGCTGACACGACACTACACTACACATCACACACACACACACACACACATACACACACATGGATTGTGACTGTCTCGCTCTGTCTTTGTCTCCATGTGTGACCTGTGGTGACAGCGACAGCGACAGGGCCCCCCCCC
>CM051004.1:24206839-24221839 GCA_027704905.1 Muraenolepis orangiensis
TGACCAGCTGGCTCCTGTGTTCACCGACATCTACAACGCATCACTGCAACAGTCTGTCGTCCCAGCGTGCTTCAAAGAGACAACCATTGTGCCGTTACCCAAAAAGACCAAGGTAACATGCCTCAATGATTATCGTCCAGTGGCATTAACACCCATAGCCATGAAGTGCCTGGAGAAACTTGTCATGTCGCATATAAACTTGTCCATCCCTGAGTCCCTAGACCCACTCCAGTTTGCATACAGACCAAACAGGTCTGTAGACGACGCCTTTTCCCTGGCACTACACACGGCCCTGCAGCACCTAGACAGGAGGGACACCTACGTCAGACTGCTGTTCATTGACTACAGCTCGGCGTTCAACACCATCGTTCCCTCCAAGTTGGTCCTGAAACTGAGGGACCTAGGTCTGGGTGCCCCCATCTGTAACTGGATTATGGACTTCCTGACGGGCAGGCCTCAAGTGGTGAAGATTGGGAACAACATCTCATCCACTCTGGTCCTCAACACCGGAGCACCCCAAGGCTGCTGCCTCAGTCCCTGGCTGTACTCGCTGTACACACATGACTGTACTGCCACGCACAGCAATAATCGGATTATCAAGTTTGCAGACGACACCACAGTCATCGGCTTGATAAGCGAGGGCGATGAGACGGAGTACAGAGATGAGGTGGTCCGGCTAACGCGATGGTGTGAGGACAACAGCCTCGCACTGAATGTCAGCAAGACCAAGGAGCTCATCGTGGACTTCAGGAGCCACCAGGGCACCCACTCCACCATCAGCCTGGACGGGACACCGGTGGAAGTCGTCAGCTGCTTCCGTTTCCTGGGACTACAGATTTCCGATGACCTGGCGTGGACACGCAACACGAAGGTCATGCTGAAGAAGGCACACCAGCGCCTCTATGCTCTGCGGTGCCTCAGAAAAAGCGGTATAGGCCAGGGGTGGCTAGTGAACTTCTACCGTGGCACTGTAGAGAGCGTCCTGACGGGTGGCGTCACTGTGTGGTACGGCAACACCACTGAACAGGACAAGAAAGCCATCCAGAGGGTCGTGAGGACAGCAGAGAAGATCATCGGGTGTGCACTTCCATGCATTGAGGAGATCTTTAGGACCAGATGTCGGAAGAAGGCCATGTCCATCATAAAGGACTGCAACCACCCTGGGCACCATCTCTTCTCCCCCCTACCGTCTGGTCGGCAGTTGCGCAGCATCTACTACTGGATAGTTTTTATGCACAGCGCGCCTACTGAACTGCTAGGAGTGCTGCCATTTTCACTTTCATAACATAGTCATTACCATTACACTTACATACTTTGCTGGACTCTCTGGACTCATCAGAGTTACTGCACTGTACTGCACTGTATTCACGATGCTGCTGCACTACGGGCACTTTAAATGTTTTTGAGACATTTTTGTAAAAAAACAACAAAAAAAAAACATGTACATATCATTTAAGTCACTTTGCTGCTCTTTTTTAGTTTATTTTATTGTATATATAATTTTTATTTTATGGTTATTTTATTGTTTTTAAGATTTATACTGCGGGAGGGAATGGGGAGTAAGCATTCCTATGTACGTTTGTGTGTGTATACACACACACAAACACAAACACATATGCACACTCACACACACACACACACACACACACACACACACACACACACACACACACACACACACACACACACACACACACACACACACACACATACAAGTATTTTTACAATTTAAGTGAGTAAACGTCAGAAGATTTAGTGTCCCAGGTGAATGTCTGAGGTGAGTGGTATGTTCCACTTACCCCCTTCTCGATAGTGTTGGTCTGGCAGATGGTTCCCTCCGCCGCCGGGATGCTGCTGGTGATGCAACGGTTGCTCTTGCTCATACACCACAGCTCACTGCACACTTCCTGTACGTGTGTGTGTGTGTGTGTGTGTGTGTGTGTGTGTGTGTGTGTGTGGTGTGTGTGTGTGTGTGTGTGTGTGTGTGTGTGTGTGTGTGTGTGTGTGTGTTCAAGAGGAAAGATAACATGACAGAACATTGGGAAATGATTATAACGGAAAATGTCAATACACACTCTGTATCCAACTCTCTCTCTCTCTCTCTCTCTCTCTCTCTCTCTCTCTCTCTCTCTCTCTCTCTCTCTCTCTCTCTCTCTCTCTCTCTCTCTCTCTCTCTCTCTCTCTCTCTCTCTCTCTCCCTCTCTCTCCCTCTCTCTCCCTCTCTCTCTCTCCTTCCCCGTCTAGAGCATGTAGCGTTAGAGGGACCTTGCAATGGCTCCGCCATATGGGGCCTTATTTTATTGTAGACATATGTTCCCACCACGTACTATCAATGATAATGAGTCTATAAAGCAGTGCGCGGGTCCAGATGTTTCCTTGGCCCCCGTGGGGGTCGACGCTCCAATATAGCAGAAGGATGTAGTGACACATTGTTGTGTCGGAAAGCCCTTGAGGACCACACCTCCCACACAGCACAATTACTACAGCAATCAGTCACCGAGCCTATAGCCTGGACGGCTAGGAGAGGGACGGAGGACGGAGAGGTAGATGGGGTTTTGCTTCACCCTTGTTCTTCTGTCGCTCCGGGCCGTTAGCCGGGTGAGTAATTGATCAACTGATTATCTATGTTGGGTGGTCTGGATGTTGAACAAGCAGATGAATGAAAGTTATGGTAGGAGAACGCTGTTTCTCACATTATCTCGGGGATGGAGTGAGCCAAGACATATGGAGAGAGAGAGAAGAGAGCCCGTTCGGTAGGGAGATTCATATTATACTCTTGAGCAAAAACATATGTTTATAATATGTGTTTAAGACACGGCAGACAGACAACAGCTTATGACCGACATTAAATCCAGCCCATGTACAGTTGGACTACAAAAAATATACATTTTGTATTATAGAACTACCTTGTCTTGTGGGTAGACTTTTAGACTAAAAAGTACAATTACTCCCATAAAAAAGTATTGAAAAGTGAAAGTGTAAATTACCATTTGAGAAAACCCTAGTCAAGTAAAAGTCAAATGATCTGGTTATTAAGGTACACTCTATTTTTATGTTTTGTAAGGGTGTGTGTCAGCTCTCTCCATCTCTTCCTCTCCCCCCCTCTCTTCCTCACCTACCCTTCTCTCTCTCCCCATCTCTTCCTCTCTCCTCCCCTCTCTTCCTCACCTAGCCTTCTCTCTCTCCCCATCTCTTCCTCTCTCCTCCCCTCTCTTCCTCACCTAACCTTCTCTCTCTCCCCATCTCTTCCTCTCTCCTCCCCTCTCTTCCTCACCTACCCTTCTCTCTCTCCCCATCTCTTCCTCTCTCCTCCCCTCTCTTCCTCACCTAGCCTTCTCTCTCTCCCCATCTCTTCCTCTCTCCTCCCCTCTCTTCCTCACCTACCCTTCTCTCTCTCCCCATCTCTTCCTCTCTCCCTCCCCTCTCTTCCTCACCTACCCTTCTCTCTCTCCCCATCTCTTCCTCTCTCCTCCCCTCTCTTCCTCACCTACCCTTCTCTCTCTCCCCATCTCTTCCTCTCTCCTCCCCTCTCTTCCTCACCTAGCCTTCTCTCTCTCCCCATCTCTTCCTCTCTCCTCCACTCTCTTCCTCACCTAGCCTTCTCTCTCTCCCCCATCTCTTCCTCTCTCTCCCCCTTTGCTCTCTCAACTACCATTCTTTCCTAAATTTCCTCTGCAGTAGAGGCAAATTAAACTGGCTCAAAAATATACCCAAGTAAACTGTAAAAGTACATTAAAAACACGAAAGTACTCGTTCTTAAAAAACAAAAGCAACGTTCTTATACTCCTGTGTGTTACAAGAAACATCTTACTACTAATAACACCCAGCGCCGCAAACATAACTAAAAGGCTCAACTCACCCCGTATTTACACTGGCGTGATTTGACGCCGTACTGGAAGCGGCACTGTTCGTCTGCGTCGTAGGCCTGTCCCGGGGCGGTGGTGGGGTACACAAACTCCTGCTTGGGGGGCAGGTTGTTCAGACACAGGCCCATACCTGAACTACGGGGGGGGCCCGGAGTTTGGAGGAGGTAGGTAGAACAAATGGAAAACACACACACAAGACACACACACACACACACAGAAAACACAAAACAATATGATTATTGAGGGTTCATGGTGGAAAAAACCCCAGAGGAGCAGGAGGAGCCCTGCCATGCATTCCAGGGTTGTATTCCCATTGTTCAAGTCATAATAAAACATGACATTTGAACAACTGGCTCAAATCAAGGTAACTGCCCAGGTGGGGGGGGGGGGGGAGAAGAGGGACAGAGAGAAGGGTTAGAAGAGACGGAGCAGGAGTCAGAGGAAGATGAGAGGGAGGAGAGGAGACGAAAAGGAGGAACAAGGAGCTCAGACCAGATCGGGATGACCCATCCGCTCTGCTCTGAAAGTGATGCTTTTGATCAAGGTCTTTGCGGCGTGGTTTCAGTTTTACTTGAATGTCCAGAGCGTGTTGTTGCGATCTCTTGAATATTTTGTTCTGATTATTTGTGAAGGATTAAACTTGATGCCTCTAATGCGGCTATAAATACACTAGTATGTTGTTGTTTTTTAAGGTGTGTGGGATCTGGCTGGTCGGGATTGTAGAAGTTGGGTGCTTGGCCTAAAAAGTTATTATTTATAACCGCTGCTCTTAATAAATAGCATTCGTAACTGTATTTATACATGCACAAGTCAAATTTGAATCTGTATAAAAATAATATTTAAAGTTCAAATCGGCTCAATCAGCTTTGATGAACAGCTTGTATACATGACGCACTTTTGACCCGATTTTCAATATCAAACATATTTAACGATGTGAAACACACACTATTTCTTAAGATATTGTCTGAAACTGTTCGCAGAAGAAAAGTAGGTTTTTCGACCAATACCATTGCATTGCATTTCAATTGGCTCATTGGCTGCCTTGATAGCGATTGGCTCACTCACTCCAGGAAGTTGGTGATGTAATCGCGGCTGCAGGCGGACCAGACGAAGGGGTTGGTCTTCATGGTGATGTGAGCCGCCATCAGCTTGGCCGTCTCCTGGCTGCGGGACCCGCACGCGTTTCCCACGCCGTCGTGGTTCATCCCGAACCTTGAGCAAGGCAGGAGAGAGGGGGGGGGGGGGGGGGTTATAATCTAACACCGAGACACACCGGTGGTTTGCTGACAAGGAAAATAAGTACGACCATGGGATCTTTCTGCACACATCATGGGAAATCCGAAAAGAAATGCTGTTTTTTATTGCTATACAAACTTTGAACGTCTATCGTTTGTTTACTCGTGAAACGTCATTGATGTGGCCTCAAGAAAACGATTGAAAAAAACTTTTGTATTAACAATGTTGGTTTTATAATCCCGCTGTGTTTGTGAACGATGGAGATTTGGATTTGGAGGCCCCGACGGTCGTAAACACAACAACAACAACAGCAGCAGAGACTCGGACGGTGATTCACAGGGCGTCCGATGGAGCTCTGATCGACCTCAGACACATGAACATGTGGGAATGAGTGATCAGGTGAGGCAGACACAGCATCAGCTGGTAGCCTTATGCCAGGGCTGGCGGCCGCCCCAGCCTGCCGCTTGTAAAGCTTGGCGGCCGGTCCAGAGACACGTGGCCAAGAGCGGCGGCGGGCCCCCCGGAGCCCCGTCGAACTTCTACCATCTGCATATAAATAGCTCAGGGCTGGAGGAGAGAGAGTGAAGCCATTAAGGCCGGGCCCCCGGAGGACGGGGATGAGTCATGGAGATGATGAGGAGAGCGATGTAATCTGAGGACGGTCTCTCGGGAGGGGGCGGATTAGATCACACCGTGAGTGGATGAAAACAAGGCCTGAGTACGGCCCTGCTGTCCTCTGAGACAGCTTAGGGTGTCTGGAGGTTTCTGGTGCCTTGCTCAGTGGGCACTACAGAAGGTGGGACACTGGACAGCATACTGAGCCCTTAGTGTGATGGGCATGTGTGTGTGTGTGTGCGTGTGTGTGTGTGTGTGTTTTTGTGTGTGGGTACGTGTATGTGCATGCCTGAGTGTGTGAATGTGTTTGTATGTGTGTATGTGCGCCTGCATGTGTGTGTGTGTGTGTGTGTGTGTGTGTGTGTGTGTGTGTGTGTGTGTGTGTGTCTCACGTGTGTCCGATCTCATGGGCGATGGTGAAAGCCGTTGCTAGGCCAATGTCTTCATTGATGCTGCAGCTCCTCTCAGGCTCACACATACCTCCAACTGGAGCCAGACCTGAGACACACACACACACACACACACACACACACACACACACACACACACACACACACACACACACACACCCACAAACACCACACACACACACACACACATAAACAATGATATACAGGCAGGATTTGTATATCCATGCAATATAATTTTGTGTGTCTGTATGTATAAAAGTTTGATGAAAGATTAAAACATTAATAACAGTTCTTCTGTCTGTGCGAGGTGTGGCGAGGACAGGAGCTGTCTACATAAACCCTTCGCTTCTGACGTCATACAGGGAGCCAAACAGCCCAAGCCAGCCCATATGTTGGTCCAAACAGAGAACAGTGTGGAGTTGTTTTATATTAAAAGTCATGGAAATGGGAGGAGGTTTCCTGAACCACACCCCTCCCCCCGGCCGTACCGAACACAGGGACACGCTCACAGTTGGTCTTGTAAACCATGTATCGCTGTGATTGTGTATGTATGTCAATGCAGAGTGTGAAAGTGTTGTATGATACGTGTGTGTGTGTGTGTGTGTGTGTGTGTGTGTGTGTGTGTGTGTGTGTGTGTGTGTGTCTGTGTGTGTGTGTCTTACCTAGAGTTCCACAGGGCTTGTTCTTGTAGATGCAGATGTCGTACCTGCAGACAGGAAGGAAAATAAATCAGGTTATTTACAACAGTTAATATAGGAGGAAGCCACGCCCACAGACCAACCCAAGTACACCCCCACACACACACACACACACACACACACACACTGACCTTTCTGCAGGTGATGTCCAGCATGCACAGTGGAAGAGGTACAAACACATTAACCAAATACAGCACAGTAGAGCCACACATTACTACTAGACAAACAAGGCACACATATTCATCCCCAGGCCACGTTGTGGACACAGCAACAGATAGGCTGGCAGACGGAGAGCCACAGACACACTGCCAGGCACACCACACCCACACACCACACACACACACCACACCTAAATATTCCAATAATTCAACAAAACATCCTCGTCCGAGCGTTCATTTATTCCTACCAGAGACAAAAAAAATAGCAATTAAATCATAGGTCTTGTTTAACACGTTTAATTATTTGAACACGTGTGGGAAAAGCAGCCAATGACCCTGAGTTGGGCTCCTAATCGTTAGCTGACAACATAAGTATTTACACTTATTTACATGTGTGACGAGTGTCTGCTTGCATCCATAGGAGCCCTCAGCTTGGGCTGTGTGTTCTATACACATTTAGTTTAGCATTTAATTAATTAGCATTTGAGTTAGCCTTGGCTCAAGTATGAGAGCCGAGTTTGTCACTCTCTTCGGAAATATTTAGTGTTTGTGCTCTATGATGATGATGATGATGATGATGATGAAGATGTGTGAAACAAACTCAGTAATTTGTACACACAATATATATATATTATATATGCAATATATATTTCACTATAATGTGGTTGTCTACATACGTATGATTTCTTTCCTCAAAGTCAGCTCCATTATATTCAGGCTCTCGCTGGGAGGATATGAAGCTCCATTCATATGAAGCTCCATTCATATGGATTCTTATTGATGAATAGGCCTTCACGTCAGTGAGTGACATCACTGTTCATGAGTCCATGAGTTTCATTCACGCCACTGTCTCTCATTTCCCTGTCATACAGCAGGGAGAGGGTTTGGTTGAAGTGTTAGACAGAGAGTATACGAAAAAGAGTGTGTGTGTGTGTGTGAGAGAGAGAGAGAGAGAGAGAGAGAGAGAGAGAGAGAGAGAGAGAGAGAGAGAGAGAGAGAGAGAGAGAGAGAGAGAGAGAGAGAGAGAGAGAGAGAGAGAGAGAGAGAGAGAGAGAGAGAGAGAGAGAGAGAGAGAGAAAAAGAAAGAGCGAGAGAAAGAGAAAGAGAGAGAAGGAGAAACAAACAGCCATTGGCATGGCTCAATGTTGTCAGATCTGAGGCAGCTGTGGTCTCCTTTCTGCTCTTCCTCTTCTTACGGCTTCTTTCCATTTTCTCAGGGGCGGCTCTCTCAGGAAAAAAACTCCCATTGTCTCTGTCTCTCTTTAACGGCCTCTCTTTAACTCTCCCTCTCAGCCTCTCTCTCAGCCTCTCTTTATGGGTTTCTCTCAACCCCTCTCAGCAGCTGCGGAGAAGCTACAGTCTGTCGTCAGCTTCAGGTACACAGACAAGTTTGTCATTTGTCCTCGGTTTGAAGTGACGATGACAGGGATTGTTCAGGAATCAGTTAAAAATAAACCCAACCTAAGATGCGTATCTAATATGAATGACAACTAAAATTACGTTTATTCAAGACAACAGATCTGCCAGGTCACTCCAAAAGGAAATGTGGTACATGTATTCAGCCTAAATAGCCGTAACTATCTTTGAAACGACTTGATATTAAGTCAAGGAACGACAACTTAGAGTGCATTGATTTCAAAAGACCTAAGTGCTATTATTCACATTCGTAGCGAGAGCACCAGAATCTGTTATTTTGAGAAGTATTATTTGCAACGTTTATGATGAATTTCGAGGAGCCAGGAGACACGGTTACCACGGTTACCACGGCTTCATCCCCCACCCGGTCCTTGAAACCTGATTCTGAGATGTCAAACCTCAAAGGGATGGGACTTTGCTCTGGTTTCAGAACAGACCTGGTGATGAGGACCGCCGTGTCGTGGTGTGCGATGCCGTTGTCCGGGATGGCGTTTCCATAGCTACTCCGGTGCAGGATGGACTTCTGCCACTTGCAGAAGCTGTCCAGCGATTTCCCCGCGTGATGGTTGATCTCCAGGGTTGGCTGATAGGGGAGACACAGTGGAGGATGACACTCACATCAGCACAAGCAAAAATTGAAAATCAATACTTGTCATGCTTTCAAACTAGTAGCACAGTATCAGACTGCGACCAGCTCTGCTACACATGAGTTGCATTTAAATCACAGGGTTAGGGTTAGGGTTAGGATTAGGGTTAGGATTAGGATTAGGGTTGGGGTTAGGGTTAGGGTTAGGATTAGGGTTGGAACACAGACAGGTCTTCACGTTATGGTCTTGATGACGGGAAAAAAACCCATACGCTACGCACTGTTATTATACCATTCATTACAAGGGGAGCCTACTGTGATAATTCAGAAAAAAAACTAATGTACTTTTCGCTCCGAGGCCTCAATGAATCCCATCGGCGTAGGTTTGAGCATTGAAACAGAGCAGGGGGAAGGGTGTGTGTGTGTGTGTGTGTGGGGAGGGGGGGCATAGTGCTATGACCACAGCTCGCTGGAGCTCGTAACCCAGGAATGCATGCAGTGACATAACTAGTAATTGTCTCATCCCACAGTCGTCGTCCCCCCCCTGACCCCCTCACACCACAACTGCTGGCTGGCCAGCTCCTCTGCTCCCCTGCTCCTCTCCTCCTCCTCTGCTCCCCTGCTCCTCTCCTCCTCCTCTGCTCCCCTGCTCCTCTCCTCTGCTCCTCTCCTCCTCTGCTCCCCTCCTCCTCTGCTCCTCTGCTCCCCTGCTCCTCTCCTCCTCTGCTCCCCTGCTCCTCTCCTCCTCCTCTGCTCCCCTCCTCCTCTGCTCCTCTGCTCCCCTGCTCCTCTCCTCCTCCTCTGCTCCCCTCCTCCTCTGCTCCTCTCCTCCTCTGCTCCCTTCCTCCTCCTCTGCTCCCCTGCTCCCTGCTCCTCTGCTCCTCTGCTCCTCTCCTCCTCCTCTACTCCCTGCCTCTACTCCCCTGCTCCTCTGCTCCTCTCCTGCTCCCCTGCTCCCCTGCTCCTCTCCTCCTCCTCTGCTCCCCTGCTCCTCTCCTCCTCCTCTGCTCCCCTGCTCCTCTCCTCCTCCTCCGCTCCAGCCTCAGATGGAGGGAGCAGCAGATGAACCCGGGCCACTCGGCTCACTCTAAACCCCCACGCTGACCTCAAGCTAAACACGGCGCGCGGTAAGAATAACAGCGCTAATACCGCTCACCGCTAATGAGTCTAACATTTATTTATTCTTCTCTGTGTCTCAATTCCGTCAGATGTCCAGCAGATCCCATGTGTATTTTTAGCTACAGGAGACCAAATGAAACCGCCAGTGTTGACCCTGGCGAGACGCCGGCTGAAGGGGAACTCTCCGGACATTTCGGTGTCACGGCTGCCTTTTAGTACACCGTGATTCATCCGTCGAGTCGCTATTAGGACCACGTTATGAAGTCCTGTCCCCCCGTCCCCCCCGTCCCCCCCCCCCCCCTCTAACCCCAACCTGCCACTCAGTCTCACCGCAGACGCCGCCACTAATAGACCGGCAGCCGTGTCAGCGGCTAACTGTTGGCCCGCCGATGTTCATCCATTCATGCTTCAGAGGGCGGCTGCTGATGGCATGCTGCTGAGGGGCCGTCGCTGTGGGGGTTCAGCGACAGGTCACGCTGCCCTCTCAACTCCACCATATTCTGGTCACCCTAGTCCTTAAGTTAGGAAGGCCTGTTTATGTAAATATTGGTTCTCACCATTTTTTGATAATTGTATTGTGTTTGTTTGCAATGTTTTTAACATTGCAATGTTTTTGTGTGCAATATAAGTAAAATGCATTATTATTAATATTATTATTATTATTATTATTATTATTATTATTATTATAAGTTTTACCATTGTTTGCGTGAAGGGTTTAAGTTGTAGCCTACATGACCGACCAATGGTGGCAGGCGAGAGGCGGGACATGAGGAGAAATGTCAAAGTTATGTAAAGTAATGCGACTGTAGGAAGCAAAAGCAAAACTATTTGGGCGATTTAGAAATCCCGGGATTTAGAAATGGACGTCTGGTCACCCTATCTTAACCTTATTTCCTCCTACCGTCTAAAAAGCCTTGTTTTCTGTCGCCGTTTATCACAGTTTAAGACTCAAAAGTCTGTCAAAGCGTACATAGAAATGAAATATGGATGGCCCTCTGCTCACTCTGAGCCCTCAGGTGGAACAGAGAAAACATTGAGAGGGGAGGACACATATCCGTGGCCTCACCCTGACCTCACCCCGCCCCTAGCCCGGCCTCAGACTACCTCCTCAACCCCACCTCAGCCTACCTGTCCCCACCTCACTCGATCTCACCCCACCACAGCTCCACCTGACCCCCCCCCCCTACCTCCCCCTACCTCCCTCTACCTTACCCCCACCTCACCACCCCTCACTATACCTCACCCCACACTATTGCCGTGACGAGGGCAGACAGGCGTTGCTCACCGCAGCCTCTCCTCCGCTTCATATTTAGATCCCCAGATATTTCCCCTGGGGGGCTTTCCTTATTTAATACCCCCCCCCCCCCCCCCCCAGGTGTGCGTCATCATAGCAGCGGCCACCAGGGTCACAGTGAGAGCCCCAGACAAGCGGGTCAGTCATGGAGACGGTGCTGCCGCCGGCTGGCAGCCTCTCCCCGCACCCTCAAGCATAACCCCCTGCTCTTATTCCCTCACTTTCCACCTCCTCCACCTCTTCCACCTCTGCACCCACCCCACCCACTTCTCTCTCCGGTCATTACAGCCACCACTCAGCACTCCACTTACACTTTAACCTTAAACAGGGTAACCGTGCACCCAGAGTGGCCGTGGTGGTGTTAGGTGGGAAAGGAAGGACACTTAGGCCAACAATTTGACATAAACAAGGAGCTCATAGACGCACACATATCTGGGGAGGAGAGAGGAGGAGAAGGGAGATGAGAGGAGAGAAGAGGAGAGGACAAGAGATGAGAGGAAGAGGGAGAGAAAGAGAAGAAAGAGGAGGAGAGGAGAGAGGATAGTTGAGGTGGAGAGGAAAGAGGAGGGAACAGAAGAGAAGACAATGAGAGAGGAGGAGAGGGGAGGAAGAGTAGGAGGAGAATGGAGAAGAGGAGGATGAGAGGGGGGAGATGAGAGGAGAGAAGAGGAGGAGAGGAGATGAGAGGAGGAGGAGAGGAGAGGATGGGAGATGAGAGGACGAAAGAAGAGAGGAGAATAGAGGAATAGTGGAGAGCAGGGGAGAGGACAACACTAATTGAGGAGAGGAGTAGACTATGATACTGTCAAGTAGCATGCTGCTATGCACAGTAACCCGATAGAAGCCAGCGCTCCAGCTGGTTACCTGGTCCTCCATCAGCAGGATTAGTCGTGTCACCACGATGTGGACTGCGTTGCCCAGGCTAGAATCCTGGAACAGTTTGGCAACCTGACCTCCAGGGAAACAAGAAAAGACCAGTCTTAAAAGGAGCTGATGCACACACAGTAAACCTCCATGTTTACAAGCACTTTAAGAGCACTCAGCTTGACTAGAAGTGAAACAAACACTAAGGTGAAGGAGGCAGAAACATGCGATTCATGTAAACAATAGAGAATAAATGGTACATCAGCTCAAGAAACGTTAAATTATGGAAAGAAAATAAACTAACCAAGGAGGCTCTAGCTTTTTACCGTACATGAAATATTGCTATTGATACATTTAATGTTTTTTAGTTTGTTGTAAGAACCAATACAATAATACATACAAATAATATATAATAATAATAATACAGCAAAAACACACATAGTTATAACCATAAAGAATATGCTTAGAAAGATCCCCAGAGAGACAGGTTAGTTACAGGGTAGTTTCAGACAGAATAGGACGGATGCAACCTGCTCCGCTAACAATAGACCCAACTTTTCACCAAACACAAATATTTGCCTTGTTGGGTGCAGGTGTGTGGATGTAAATCTTAAGCGCTGTTGCAGTTAGTAGTAAACGGCATAACTTGGCCCCTCTGGTGACCTACAATCTGTGTGTGTGTGTGTGTGTGTGTGTCTGTCGGCAGGTAAAGGCAAACACACATACAATCACTTGAATTAGGGTCTGGTAAATACTGCCCCTATGACACACATGGACGGTTCCCTAGACGTTGGGGTGAACAAAGCATCCAGAGAGAGGCTGCAGGCTCACTAAGACCTGACATTCCTGTGCTTTCCAACAATGTGTTTCAGTGTCTGCACACGGTATCCCCTGAAGTGTGTGTGTGTGTGTGTGTGTGTTGAAGGAAATTACCACCGTGTCATTTCCTTTGTGTGTGTGTGTGTGTGTGTGTGTGTGTGTGTGTGTGTGTGTGTGTGTGTGGACTGAAAAGCGGACAGTGTAAGCCAACTGAAGGAAAGGACCATAACGTGTTGGTGGATATGTGTTTAGTCACTCAGTCAAACACTATGGAATCCCTGGGGAAAAGAAACACACACACACACACACACACACACACACACACACACACACACACACACACACACACACACACACAAAGAGCAGGGCTTTCTGCTGTTAAACTGTCACCTTCTGGTTCACCTGGAGACTGGTTTAGTCACGCAAGATCAACAATCTGCTCACTTGCTGTTAGATGCACACACCTGGTAACAGTGTACACTAAACAGTACCAATCAGACTGTTCAATATGATAACACTAGGTATAGATTTTGTGTAAAAGATTAAAAGTCAAGTCTTGATTCTGTCCTTTTTTCATATAATTTCAGGGGGATATTTGGGGGCTTTGGAGAGAAATATTCATCTGCATTTTAAAGAATGACAGAATGACAGAATTAGAGAATGACAGAATGACAGAATGACAGAATGAAATAATGACAGAATGACAGAATGACAGAATGAAAGAATGACAGAATGACATAATGAAAGAATGACAGAATGAAATAATGAAAGCAGGCAGGCATGACATAATGAAAGAATTAAATGATGAAAGAATGAAAGAATGACGGAATGAAAGAATGACAGAATGACAGAATGAAAGCATGAAAGCATGAAAGAATGACGAAAAGAAAGAATGACAGAAAGACAGAATGACAGAATGACACAATGAAACACCATTGATTTGCTCTATAAGACTAACAGCAAGTCTCTGTTTGATCCTGTGAAACTTACAATGTTCATGACAGCCAGGATGTACTGCTCTATGTCCCGCCGGCCGTGGTAGCCCACCATCATCTTGTCGGCCACCACCAGCGTCTCCACGTAGCGCTCGCGGCTAACGGAGCGCTTCAGCGGCAGCTGACTCCGCCCCCCCTGAAGGGGCGGAGTCTTCAGGGTCCGCTGCCACCACGCCGCCCCCTTCACCGGCTTCTCGTCTGAGGGGGAGACACACGCATGCACGCACGCACACACCCACAGAGGGACACACACACACACACACACACACACAGAGGGACACACACACATACACACACACACACACACACACACACACACAGAGGGACACACACACACACAGAGGGACACACACACACACACACACATACACAATTAACTTCAGACACATATGAATCCAATCTTCTTGCCCTGCTGCAATCCCAATGAGTCTCCATCACTGTACAGGGTATACCTAAAAATGGAGGCGGGGCCATATCAAAAGCATATTTGATTCTCGATTATTAATGTCATTCATTCTTTCCGGTGGTCCCCACCGATGACTCCACAGGACTGGTCCATGTACTGGTGGCGGAGGGAGGACCTCTTGTACACCACATGGGGGCGCCCGTCCGCCCGCTCCCCTGTGCCCTGCGTCCTGGTCTGGTTCTCTGGCAGCACCAGAGGCTCTATGATGTACTCATCTTCACCGGCAAGGATCACCCCCTGCTACAGAGAGAGAGGGAGAGAGGGAGGGAGGGAGAGAGAGAGAGATGGGGGGGAGGAGAGAGAGAGAGAGATGGGGGGGGAGAGAGAGAGAGAGAGAGAGAAACAGAGGAGGCAGCGTGAGCGAAGGGAGTCAGAGAGACAGGAGAGAGAGACAAAGGGAGAGAAAGAAGAAGAAACGCCGGTACCATCACAACGCCGACGCTGAACACACACACACA
>CM051004.1:24226839-24234339 GCA_027704905.1 Muraenolepis orangiensis
ACCCCCCCTCCTCCTCTCCACAAGGCCAAAGGGTTACCATCGCCATGGTAACGCTGAAACTGTATACTTCCTGTCTTTGCAAGGCTGCGCCGGGGTCTGGTGGACATTTATTGTCCAAATACACAGACCTCCAAACAGCCAGCCGCCGCTAGCCAACAGCGAGCTAAGCGCTTACTAACTAGCTAAAAGAACACTTGATGAACCTCTTCTCATCAGAACCCTTTTGCCCCGGGGGTCACAGCATGTTGACCCCTCGACCCCGAGCATCAAACTGTAAGAGGGGGAGATCAGAGTTTCTGTTTGTCTGCCGTGGCATGACTCCTGCACAGGCGAGGAAGCTGTGTTGTAAAAAGAAGGCAGTAATTCTGGCTAGAACAAACAGCTCCGCACCATTACACTCCTTCTCTCTCCTAGTCTCTCATATCCGGCAGGCTTGTTATCAGATGGGCCCTCTGCTCTCTTCCCAGATTTGATTATGTTGCTCTTGCAAATTGTCCCCCATGCGTTAATATGACCTGGGGAAGCGTCGGAGGAAACTAAGATATCCGATATACAGACATACAAACTCAACACAAAAGTGAAAGAACATTTATCTTTTGCATTTGTGTTTGAGTTGATGTATTACTATGAGTTGAACTCCTGCTGCCTGATGTCTTCTACTCAACCGATGCATCTCTGGATATCTGATTGTGACTACTCCCTCAGCCATCCAACCATCCATCTAAAGCCATCCCATCACTGCCGGTCCGTGTATTTACACAACACTGATGGCACAAACCTCCCCTTCCTCCGTCCATCGCGGCATGCTGCTTTATCTCCCGGCGACAGCGGGGAGTGCGTGTCCCCACCAGGGAACTCCTACACAGCAACAATGGCAGACCCCACCCATGACACCCACCCACCCACCCACCCGCCCGGGAGGGACTGTCCCCACACAGGCAGCATCTGTGCCAGACCACAACCCCCCCCCCCCCCACCTCCCCACCCCCACCCCTCCCGGTTCAATGGAAAACAATCCAAAAACAACACAGAACGCTGGGAATAGCATTCAGAGCGAGGCCAACGTATGAGCGTGGAGAACAAGGCAGCTATATTTACCGGTTAGCCCCTGGCCGTCTGGCCATCAGGGCAGCACACACTGTACAGATAAACACAGACTCCCAGGGCACCGGGGAGCGGGCCCACCCATCTGCAGCGAGCCATCGGCCCGCCAACTCCCCGCCTTATCACAGAGGCAAAGCAGAAGAACCGCCCGGACGGACCGGACGGACCGGACGGGGCGGACCGGACGGACTGGACGGACCGACCCGTGGATGGAAAGTTTGACCCCCTCCCTCCGGGTGATCAAAACCAGCCCAGAACCAGCCCTCTATGGTCCCTCAGACCCCCAAGGCCAGAGCCACTTTTGTGCTCATTAGCCGGTCGAAGACCTTTCATAATTTACTATAAGCTGCGAGGAGACAGGGGGAGGACGGGGGAGGCTGGGAGAGAAGGGAGGGGGGGGGGGGGAAGGGGGAGGAGGCTGGGAGAGAAGGGAGGGGGGGAAGGGTGAGGGGGGGGGGGGGAGGCTGGGAGAGAAGGGAGGGGGGGGGACAGGGGGAGGACAGGGGGAGGACGGGGAGTATAGGGGGAGGGCGGGGGAGGCTGGGAGAGAAGGGAGGGGGGAGGACAGGGGGAGGACAGGGGGAGGGGGGGGAGGCTGGGAGAGAAGGGAGGGGGGGGGACAGGGGGAGGGAGTGTGATAGATACAGTACAGTCGAGCCCTCCTTTAGGAAGTCTGGTGAACCCAGAGGAGCGTTTACTTGATCATTCTAGAGGCCTCCAATTAGGTTCCAAGAACAGTGGCTCTTTCTCTATACTTCTTCGCACACACACACACACACACACACACAATCCCCTCACCCCCACCCCCCCCCCCACCTCTACACCCTTATCCTCTCTCCTCTCTCCCCTCCCTTCCTATGCCCCCACCCCCCAGACCCCCATCACCCCCAGATGTGCCACAGCTGTCTTGGGTTTGGGCAGCACAGAGGAGCAGTGAAGAACAGAGGGACAGCATGAGAGGGCCCATTCAGCCGGGGCGCTGCTCCTCCGAGGCCGGCCCCTCACAGCAGGGCCCTTGTCAGGCTGTTGAAAAGCTGCTGCTGGCCTGTCTGGCTGTACGCGCCACCGCCTATACCTCACCGTGGAGCCCGTCAGCCTGCCTCTGGTTACATGCCCCTCTGATGTCTGAATGTCTGTCCGTCTGTCTCTCTCTCTGTCTGTCTGTCTGTCTGGCTGGTTTACATGGCTGGCTGGTTTCATGTCTTTTTTTCCACTTGTTCTCTCTCTCTCTCTCTCTGGTCTCTTACTGCTGCTGTCCCTCCATCAGCTAAGCTTTCCTTTGTAGAGGTTTTGCATGGCTTAGGTTGTGCAATCGGTTTGCTCTTAGACCAACAGAATCCACCCAGGTGGCTGAGCAGGATTCATTAACCCACTCTTTCTATAGGCTCTTGTTAGGTTATCAGAACATAGAGGTCAAGCCTCTTGTTCCATGCTGATGATGAGGTTATTTTAGAATCTAATTTCCCTGAAAAAGGGTAGAAAATGAGACTGACCTGGAGACAGATGACTGGCCGGGGGTCAAAGGGCACGTTTAGGAAATACATAATAATAGCCTTGCCCTGAATGACAAGTCGTGGAATTTATTTCTTGGAGGTCTGTTTTTTTACTTGTCCTTGAGTGTGTGTGTGTGTATAAGAGAGAGAGTGAAAGAGAGAAAGAGAGAGAGAGAGAGAGAGAGAGAGAGAGAGAGAGAGAGAGAGAGAGAGAGAGAGAGAGAGAGAGAGAGAGAGAGAGAGAGAGAGAGAGAGAGAAAAGGGAGAAAGAGAGAGAGAGAGAGAGGGACTTTAAGAGAGAGAGAGAGAGAGAGAGAGAAGGAAGCAGAATACAGTGTAATGAGAAGGATGGTGTGCGTGTGTGTCACAGAGCGTGATTTGTGAGGCCAGGGTTGAGGTGGAACTCTGAGGCCAGCAGTGTGTCTACAGTGGGCCTCTGAGTCCTGTTACAATGCTATTTCAACTCGTGTTCTGCTCAGACGGAGAGCTCCATAAAAGAAGGCATTGCAGAATCGACAATACATTTTTAGATCCGTAACCCCAACTTGAAAGACAATTAAATCACACCACATCCGCTGAAATTATAACACAATGCAATCTGTGAAAGTCCCAATAAAGACTGCACTGCACAACGTTTTTTTAGAAAAAAAACTAAAACATTTTTGGTTTCGAGGCAGAGGCCAACTTGGTTTAGAGAGGTTTCTAACGCCTTTAGAAACCCTGGCCTCACAAATCATGCTCTGGGAAACACACGCACCATCCTTCTCATTACGCTACTCTCACACACACACCACACACACACACACACACACACACACACACACACACACACACACACACACACACACACCACACACACACACACACACACCACACACACACACACACACACACACACACACACACACGCGCACAACAAAATAAACAGCCCTCCAAAACTTGTCCTATCCAGTAATGCAAAGCAACTATTAGTATGGTTCCTAGTGGTTGGGAGCGTCTCCATGTGACATTGAACAGACAGTAGGTGTTATCAGGTGGTCTCCCGCTCACCTTGGGACTGAGCCGACCTCTCAGCCTCGTGGCTCCCCGAAGCTCCCGCCATCACCGCCGCCGCCATCACAGCGCAGGCCAAGGTCCTCCACAGCGTTTCCATGGTTACTACAGGAGTTGCTATAGTAACGAGATCTAGTGCGGTGGTCCCCGGACCTCTGTGCCAACATCTCAACGTCTCCTGCCCTCTCAGATGTTCTCCCCTCCTCTTCCCTCACCTCCCCTTCCCTCCCCTCCCCTCCCTCCTCCCCTCCCCCCGCTACACCTAGCAGAGGACCAGAACGGGGCACCCTGGGGCCATGGCTGCAGCTGGAGGCGACAGTCTGGGTTATCTCTCTCTCTCTGTCACCCACCCACACACCCACACACACACCACACACACACACACACACACACACACACACACACACACACACAGTCACTCTCTGTCCCGTCACTTGCTGTTGTATGGCTTTGTTTGTATGTTCAAACTAACATGCACACGCACACGTTCACACACGTTCACACACACACACACACACACACGCCCTACACAGGTACACAAACACACACACGCCCTACACAGGTACACAAACACACACACGCCCTACACAGGTACACAAACACACACACGCCCTACACAGGTACACAAACACACACACGCCCTACACAGGTACACAAACACACACACGCCCTACACAGGTACACAAACACACAGCCATATACTGTCTCTTGGGGGCAGCGTTGTTTAGGAACGCATGGATACGACTAACTACTACAGCTCTGAAGGGAAGATGATGATGATGATGATGAAGAATGAGGAAGAATGGTAATGATGAAGATGTCCAAGGGAAGTGCCGCTCATCAGATGGGTCAGTTTGGACTGCTCCTCTGTAGCCCTGCAGAGAGAGAGAGAGAGAGAGAGAGAGAGAGAGAGAGAGAGAGAGAGAGAGAGAGAGAGAGAGAGAGAGAGAGAGAGAGAGAGAAAGTAAGAATAGCATACATGTTCTCCCTGACCCAAATGGTCCTCCTGTGACAAGACAAATCTCTCCAGTTCAGACAGGAGACCTCCCAATCCCCCCATGCAAGTTTGAACATCATCCATCATCATGGCTTCACACAAGAAAAAGCGCCTATATCTCTCAGTCTGATGGCACCCAGACAAGAGACCCAGACCCAACCTTGGGCCTCAATTGGCCCCTCTCCTTCCCCTCTATCCCCGTCTGCCAACAGGCAGAGAGGGGGGGGGGGGGAACATGCAGAAAGGAAGGCATTGATAGTTCAAGACAGTACTCTTTAAAGCTCAGAAAGAGCTGGGAGGAGGCATTATGTCAACGACTTGAGCTTCAAAAAGAAAGGAAACATAGGAGAGAGACATTTCAGAGCAGCGAGTCGACATCATAGTGCGTCCGATTCTCTGTTGCTGGGTTGCACAGTCAGGTCAGGGCTAACGCAGGGCTATATCAGGGCTACTCAGGCTAATGCAGGGCTTACTCAGGGCTAACTCAGGGCTAACTCAGGGCTAACGCAGGGCTAATGCAGGGCTAACTCAGGGCTAACTCAGGGCTAACTAAGGGCTAACTCAGGGCTTAATGTTTTTTTTTTCTCTAGCTGTCGTAGTAACCTTAGTGCCTTTAAGTTAAATGCAGGTTGGCTCCAGCTGAAACAAAACGGTGAAAAGCGCATAAGGCCCAGAAGGAACAGGGTTGAGGTTGACTCAGCCTGATTCCCAGGAGATGAGAGTGTGTCTGTAGAACATGAGGAAACATTCATTACTGTCTCGCTGTCCCTTCTGAAATGAAAGAGAGATGTTTATTTGTATATAGCTCTTGGAAATAAACAGGTTGCGAAAGACTACTCAGGGCTCCTCAAGTAAAGAGCATCATTTTGGTCTCTTGGGGAATCCCTTTGAGGTGAACGGGTTCAACTTAAAGTGTTCTAACTGAACACTCAAATACAGTTGAGATACATGGTTCTGGCAAACGACGACCGTAATTCATAGCTCACCTTCTAATCACGCTTCTAAACTAAATGCAGGTTTTTTTTTCCCAACCTAAGAAATGAGTATACGACTGATTTCACAGGCAACCCGAGGGAGGCATGGGAAGCGTTTGTCTAAGCCTTATATACATTTGACATCTCTCTCAGGTTCCTTGGCCACAGAGAGCAGCCAAGGCACTGACAGTTCAAAGACTCAATCCTTTTGACAGGCTTGCTCCACACTAGGCTGTCCACCCAGCTCCTTCTGCCCCGGGCTCTGCCTGCATGAGGGGGGAGGAGAGTGAGAGGAGAGGAGAGGAGGAGAGGAGAGGGAGGAGAGGAGAGGAGAGGAGAGGAGGAGAGGAGAGGAGGAGAGGAGTAGAGGAGAGGAGAGGAGAGGAGAGGAGAGGAGAGGAGGGGAGGAGAGGAGGAGAGGAGAGGAGAGGAGAGGGAGAGGTTAGAGGAGAGAGAGAGAGGAGAGGAGAGGGAGGAGAGGAGGGAGAGGAGAGGAGGGAGAGAGGAGAGGAGAGAGAGGCCACACTGGCCCAGATGGCTGGCAGCAAACCAACTGGAGCCAAAGGTAATCGGAAGCAGATGGGAAACCTTTTGGTGACGAGAGCAGAGGAACAAGTTGCCTCCTCAAAAAGAAAAAAAAATATTTTTGGGAAAAAAAACTGAGTTCAAGTACCCAAGGGATATAGGGAGGGTGAGTGGTGGGGGGAGACAGAGAGAGACAGAGAGAGTAATGTTAGCTGTTTAGGCCAGCTGGGAGAGCCATTCTCAAACACACTGACAGAGTGGTAAGGGCTGGTTTTGTTTGTTTGTGAGAGAGAGAGAGAGAGAGAGAGAGAGAGAGAGAGAGAGAGAGAGAGAGAGAGAGAGAGAGAGAGAGAGAGAGAGAGAGAGAGAGAGAGAGAGAGAGAGAGAGAGAGAGGCCAAGGGCACACATGCATGTGGCTTGCATGTAAGTCTTATTTTCCCAAGTTCAACCACAGCATTGAGAAGGTACAGTATTGGTAGACCAAAAAAAAAAAAAACCCGAAAAACTCTAAGGGGTCTTTGTTCTTTTGCTTGAAGTGGAGTAACTTTAATCTCTCTCCCCCTCTCTCTCCCCCCTCCCTCAGGCTTTCTCCCAGTCATTTCCTGCCCAAAACTCTCCTCTTCTTTGATTACGTCTGCTCCAAGTTTCTTTTTTTATTCATTGAGTTATTAAAACTTACATCTCTATATCAAACAGGGTTTTTTTTTCCTTCCTAACTACTTGCACTTGTCTCGTTTAGAGCAAAATCCAGATGATTGGACTCTCAACTTGCCCTTGGCTCTTTGAAACAAGTTGCTTCAAACGTTGTGCCTTCAAACCTCCTCCTCTTCCTCTCCCTCCTCCTCCTCCCCCTCCTCCTCCTTCGCCTCCTCTCCCTCCTCCTTCGCCTCCTCTCCCTCCTCCTTCCCCTCCCCCCTCATCCTCCTCCTCCTTCGCCTCCTCTCCCTCCTCCTCCCCCTCTTCCTCCTCCTCCTCTTCCTCATCATCTTCCTCTCCCTCTCCTCCTCTCCCTCTCCCTCCTCCTCCCCCTCATCCTCCTCTTCCTCTCCCTCCTCCTGCTTCGCCTCCTCTCCCTCCTCCTCCTCCTCTTCCTCCTCCTCTTCCTCCCCCTCCTCCTCTCCCTCCTCCTCCTTCGCCTCCTCTCCCTCCTCCTCATCCTCTTCCTCCTCCTCCTCTTCCTCCCCCTCCTCCTCCTCTCCCTCCTCCTCTTCCTCCTCCTCCTCCTCTCCCTCCTCCTCCTCCTCCTCCTCCTCTCCCTCCTCTCCCTCCTCCTCCTCCTCTTCCTCCTCCTGCTCCTCTTCCAAACCTAATGACTTGCACAGCCTTGTTTGTAAATGTCTGCTTTATCACAGA
>CM051004.1:24239339-24246839 GCA_027704905.1 Muraenolepis orangiensis
ATGCAAATTATTTATGTACGTATATTAATCTGGAAATGTTTTTGCCTATTCCCCTGTTGTGGGCCTACCTTCCCTAATTTACACCAATGCAGATTTGAAGTATCCTATTATGCAATCCATATAAGCAATACAATCATTAGTAAGCAATTTTTGGTTATTTTTTCAAATGTGATACTCCAGACAGACTTAGCAATGGAGGGTTATTTTGTTTGTTTAGACACTCAAGGCTATGTGTAGCTCTCCAACATGTATGCTCTGTTTGGCGGCAAATCCACGTGGCCATTCTCTAAAAGAATGGCCTGAAGGATTCCACCTAGTGGGAACAAGACCAATTTAGGGCCAAAAAACCAAAACAAAGATACGAGGCCGGATATGATTCTACTATCTCCCCGTAGATACCTTCAAAGTCCCCTCGTATTCCAAAGAAAACAGGCAGTGTGAACACGATGATGATGTGTGTTTGTCAGAAAGTTCCCATCCACACACAACACCGAGCTGCACTCTGCTGATAAAACTCAGCACAGCCAAAATAATCCCCGTCTCCGTTAACCCGGGCCAAGGCACTATCACTGGAATGTTTCCTGAGTTAATGTGAATTGCAAAATCCAACAGATACACAGGGTCTGTGTGGTATAGCCATGCAGCCATGTGGTTACAAGGAATGTGACGCTGGAAAGTCACGAGTGGTGTCGTATTGTTCAAGCTTAAGTAACGCCGAGCCACAGATTCACATCATCTACCATGATGACAGACAGCACTCAAAGGTCTCTCCATAACTCCTTGTCGTAGATCATATGATCATATCTTGTATCTTGTGTATTGCATCTTGTATATGGAGATTGTTGTCCTTTTTATTAACAGCACATCGATGAGATAGGGAATATTGCAGATAGTTGACTTAGTTTGGTGTGTTGATGGTGGTAGCGGGGGCTCAAGTGGGGGTCACATCTTCCAAGCTGCTTATAATGCTGCTATTGCTGTTGCTTCTAGAAGCTTCTCAAGTAGATGGGTAATCTATCCATCATATGTCTATTTGGCAAAATGTGGCTTAAAGGCACAATCTACTGTATAGTAAACTTAATGTTCAGCTCATTACATAACCTTTTACCTCTCTATGTACTGCGATGCGTAATGTGTAATGTACTGCTCCTCTATCTGCTATGTGGAAAATAGATAAGCAGGAATGGATCGAATTAACTCAGCCAAGGTCATACTAGTCTGCCAATGTGGTGTTAAGAATAATCGGATTATTCATCACACTGGTATGCGGAGTTAGTTCTAGCGTCTTCACAGTGTGTTAGTTGTTCAAATATTACTTCATGCTGCTTGAAAAATATGTTGGCTTGTATTTTTTTGTAAATAGTCAAATTCCGTTGGAATATGTAAGACAATGATATTGAAAAGCGGAACAATAGGGTGTTAGAAATGACCTAAATGAGGTTTAAGAAAATACTTTCATATAGTTGTTATTTATAAAACACTTCAATAAAAAAGAGGAAATATACAATTAATTATGAAGGAAAGTATTTAGTTTTTTTCATCAAATTATTATTTGTTTATAACAATAAAGGAAAGGACAACAGCTCATTTAAAATGTGACATATTACAATTATTAAGTTGTATTACTTTTATTTCAAATACATTGTTTTTTCTTTACGAATTCAAAATGTCTTGAATCGAGCATATTTTAAATAAAATATGAATTTCTTTCCCACTTAAAAAGTTTGCACTCGATTCAAAATTCAAGATTCAAGATTTGTATTTGCCATTTGCAAACAGTTCAATTGAATGCTTACTCCCCATTCCCTCCCGCAGTATACATTTCTAAAACACAATACTATAAAAAATACTATACACAATCAAAAATAAACATAAAAAGGGACTAGCATCCTTAAGATGCTTAAGAACAGAAAACAGACCCAACAGAAATGCAGGTTCTTACACTGAATGGTGTCTGAAGCTTTAGCCAGCAGGTGTGACGGTGTCACAGGGGCCCTCTGTGTAGTATGCACTTGCAGTAGCAGTGGGCCATCAGTTGTGAGGTCTGGCCGCTGGGGGGCCTTCTGAATTGTGGTGACCTACCTGTGTGGTTGGTGTGTGTGTGTGTGTGTGTGTGTGTGTGTGGTTTGTAGCTTTCCCATTTGAAATATTTGAAAATATATATCGGCGGCATCAAAAGCACATTTCATGTTAAATGTGTGTGTGTGTGTGGTTTGTAGCTTTCCCATTTGAAATATTTGAAAATATATATCGGCGGCATCAAAAGCACATTTCATGTTAAATGAAAACGAAAAATAGATTTATATATATGTGGAAACTGTATCTTAATCATCTTGAGATACACAATTCCCAGATTCAGTTGTGGGATTCAGTGAATTAATTTAAACCAATTGAAAAATACTCCAAGCAATATTTTCATTTTCAGTATAAACTTACCTTTCATGAGTAGCTGAACCAAGCAAATGACTTCTTTGTTAAGCCTTATGGTTCACCTCAAATGTAAAAATGTAGTTTAACATTTAAAAATGTTATCTTAATCTAACCCCTCTAAGCAAAGGCACCACTTTGGGTTGAAAAGTGGTTGGGACACATAACGTCAAAATATGTGATTTTAGGAGAGGTAATGGTAATGGTAATGACAATAATAATAATAATATGACTATTGGTATGAGGTCAGAGAAGATGATTATTATTTTAGCTTACGTTATTTTTTAGGACAATGTACATTTAATACATTCTCCTATATTTAAATTGCATTTTATGTTTTCTTATTGAACAAATTAACCTTTTTTTAAACATTCTCACGTGTAAGTGAGATAACATGGTAAATGGTAAATGGACATTTATATAGCGCTTTTCTAACCAATGGTTACTCAAAGCACTTTACATATCAAGTCTCACATTCACCCATTCATACAACCACCAACGGGGGAGTCAGCCATGCAAGGAGACAGCTAGCACGTCAGGAGCAGTTAGGTAGTTAGTTAGATAGGTTACATGTATTGGTGCCAGCTATTTTTGAGAACATTTTAAACAAATTATGCTTTTTAAAAAGTAACGGGGACAAAATTTCAAGTGCCCAAGTGTCCCCAGTGTTAAACACATACATGTCCCCAGTGTTAAGACACATACATGTCCCCAGTGTTAAGACACATACATGTCCCCAGTGTTAAGACACATACATGTCCCCAGTGTTAGGACACATACATGTCCCCAGTGTTAAGACACACACATGTCCCCAGTGTTAAGACACATACATGTCCCCAGTGTTAGGACACATACATGTCCCCAGTGTTAAGACACACACATGTCCCCAGTGTTAAGACACATACATGTCCCCAGTGTTAGGACACATACATGTCCCCAGTGTTAAGACACATACATGTCCCCAGTGTTAAGACACATACATGTCCCCAGTGTTAAGACACATACATGTCCTCAGTGTTAAGACACATACATGTCCCCAGTGTTAGGACACATACATGTCCCCAGTGTTAGGACACACCACAGGGACATGTCCCCAGTGTTAAGACACATACATGTCCCCAGTGTTAAGACACACACAGGGACATGTCCCCAGTGTTAAGACACATACATGTCCCCAGTGTTAAGACACACACAGGGACATGTCCCCAGTGTTACGACACACACAGGGACATGTCCCCAGTGTTAGGACACACACAGGGACATGTCCCCAGTGTTAAGACACACACAGGGACATGTCCCCAGTGTTAAGACACACACAGGGACATGTCCCCAGTGTTAAGACACACACAGGGACATGTCCCCAGTGTTAAGACACACACAGGACATTTCCTCAGTGTTAAGACACATACATGTCCTCAGTGTTAAGACACATACATGTCCCCATGTCTCCTCAGTGTTAAAGACACCAAAGCCTCTGAGAATGTTTTTTGCAACAATGTAGACCCAAGTGCACCTGTTGAACGGAAGAGAGGAAGATGTGGGAGAAATGAGGAGGTAGTGGGGGGGGGGGGGGACTTCCTGTTGTCTAATGAACAATGCAGTCTGTGCAAACACCCGCAGACATAATGTGTGAAAACATGCAAGGCTGCACCTCATCCATAGAAAACAACGTATACATGAGACAGCTATAAAGAGCGCAGCTATAAAGAACAGTTTTGAAAATGTAAAATACACTTAATTATAGGAAAATGCCGACCAGTATTGTTCTATTCATAACACAATTCTGTTTGACTTTGATCTTTACACGTACATTTTTTTGCGGAAGCCGGATGTTGTGGGATAAGGAGTGGGGGTATTCAAACTAGTCTTTTGGGTTGTATTTGAATCAACAGAAAGGAACTAACAAGAACCCCACTGCCGTTCTAATGAAGCAGTGCCATCGAAATATATTTGCCTAAAAAGGTCACATTGCTTTGGATCTTTCTAATGCCCGTTCTGTCTCCATCTCCCTCATTTTTTCAGACCCAACTTCTTCCTTTAGCCCCCAAGTCCACACTACGGCAGACAGCCAACCCAACCCAAACAGATCCACATCTGCCCCCAGCCACCACCACCACCATCTCCACCTCATCCACCCATCGGCCCACCATGTTCCACGACCCCGCCTGCGACCTGCCCTTCTACTACGGCAGCATCAGCCGCCTGGAGGCTGAGCGGGAGCTGAAGCTGGCCGGCTCGGCCGACGGCCTCTTCTTGCTGCGCCAGTGCCTGCGCAGCCTGGGCAGCTATGTGCTCTCCATGGCGTGCAGCGCCGAGTTCGCCCATTACCCCGTGGAGAAGCAGCTCAACGGCACCTACAGCATCGCGGGGGGCAAGCCCCACTGCGGCCCGGCGGAGCTCTGCGAGTTCCACAGCAGAGACCCCGACGGCCTGGTGTGCACCCTGAGGAAGCCCTGCCTGCGGGGGGCCGACACGCACATCAGGCCGGGGCCCTTCGACAGCCTGAGGGAGAACATGCTCCGAGAGTATGTGAAGCTGACGTGGAGCCTGGAGGTGAGGGGCGTGCAGCTGCAGGTCTTGGGTTTTTTGGGTCTTGAGCAGGGTCGGCATCTGGTGGGCGGGAGCTAACCACCTCAACTAGCTCCAGGTGTGTGTGTGTGTGTGTGTGTGTGTGTGTGTGTGTGTGTGTGTGTGTGTGTGTGTGTGACCCAGACACAGGGTGGGCCTGTGTGCTCCTGTCGACAGTGAAAAAGCCCAAAAGAGTGGCAGATCATAAACATATATTGTAATGAGTAATACTGTTTTATAACAGTGTTGATCTTTAACTCCAAAGTGAGAAGTGATTGTGTGTATACGACGTGTGCTATGTGTGTACTATGTCGGTATGTGTACTATGTATGTGTACTATGTGTTTACTTTGTGTGTACTACATGTACACTGCATGTGTACTATGTGTGCACTAAATATGTATGTATGTGTACTACGTGTGTACTATGTATGTATGTGTGTATAAGGTGTGTACTATGTGTGTTCTATGTGTGTACTATGCATGTACTACATGTGTACTATGTGTGTACTAGGTGTGTACTATGTGTGTACTACGTGTTTACTATGTGTGTATTACATGTGTACTATGTGTGTAGTACGTGTGAAGTACGTGTGTAATACATGTGTACTATGTGTGTACTAGGTGTGTACTAAGTGTGCACTACGTGTTTACTATGTGTGTATTACATGTGTACTATGTGTGTACTACGTGTGAAGTACATGTGAACTACATGTGTACTATGTGTGAACTACATGTGTACTATGTGTGTAGTACATGTGTACTACATGTGTACTATGTGTGAACTACATGTGTACTGTGTGTAGTACACGTGTACTACACACATGCAGTACACGTGTTTACTACGTGTGAATGTGTACTATGTGTGAACTACATGTGTACTATGTGTGTACTTCATGTGTACTATGTGTGTACTACGTGTGTACTATGTGTGTACTACGTGTCTACTACGTGTGTACTACACGTGTGTTCAGGATAAAGATGACATAGAGCAGGCGGTCATCAGCCACGCCCCTCAGCTGGAGAAGCTGATCGCCACCACGGCCCATGAGAAGATGGTCTGGTACCATGGCAACACCTCCCGCCAGGAGGCCGAGAGACGGATGTACACAGGCGGGCATCCGGACGGCAAGTTCCTGTGAGCAAGCTGCTTCATTGAATCTCTCGAAGTTCACTAGGGATGGAATGGGGGGGAAAAGTTGCAAGTGTATTAGTTAGATTAATAATTAAGAATATCCTCATGAATAAAAGCCAAAGGTGTCACATTTGTTTTGGGTTGATTATAACATCACAACCCACTGAGTTCTGAGCTGATATTTTAGACACTTGATCGTCTCATCTACAGCACATAATTAATTAGCATTTGAGTCATTTGGGGTTGGAACAATTGTTCCTTTTTTCTAGACAATGGTTCGTTTGAAATGTGTATTTGAGATCTAAAAGGCTTTTTTATTTTTTTTAGAGGTGGGGGTCCAAAATAAATGTCCATCCTACGATGGACAACACATTTATATTAGTATTTTATTGTATTGTATTATTCTACCTGGGGGGCGGCAGTAGCTCAGTCTTGGTTTGGGACTTGGCTTGGGAACCGTAAGGTCACCAGTTCAAGTCCCCGAAACACCTGGGGGCACTGCCCGAGGTGCCCTTGAGCAAGGCACCACACCCCTTACCCTGCTCCCTGGGCAGCTGTATATACAATATGCTGCCCCACTGCTCCTAATACACGGATGGGTTAAATGCAGAGAAACACATTTCATTGAGTGTGAACATGTATGAGACCAATAAAGACGATTCAATCCTCCACATTTAGACATTTAGATGTAGGTGTATTACCCGACTGTCCTGTTGTTGTCCGCCTTAGAGTGAGAGACAGCGAGGCCGGGGCGTTTGCGCTCTCCGTGATGTATGGGAAGACGGTGTACCACTACCGCATCATCCAGGAGAAGTCGGGGAAGTACTTCATGCCAGAAGGGATGAAGTTTGATACCGTGTGGCAGGTAGGCCTCTTTAGTACGTCACCGAAAAACATCTATAGGCTGTCCATGTGCTGACGGGGGGGGGGAAGCATAAAGTTGTTGTTCATTTGTTTCTACCAGTTAGTTCAGTACCTGAAGATGAAGCCTGCGGGACTTATGACGAATCTCACCGAAGAATGTGGCAACGGCAAAATGGCAGCACGTAATTAAAGAAACATCATGATAATTATTTTTCATGTCACTTTTAACCCACTAGCTATTCGTTTCATATACCACAATGTTGTCATTGGAATAATATTTTCCCATTATTTCATAATTTCTTCACTCTCAGAGAATCCTGCTATTTCAGAAGGCCGGCGGCGATTTCAAAATGGATACACACCGCCCCCTAGAGGTCAGTCAGCCCACTTACAGCCAATTATACCCCAGAACGCATTTTCTTTCAGAACATCAAAAATAAGGCAAAGACAACGTTTTAAACTATACTTGCAGGGTACCTAAAATGTACAAAAAATGCTCCTGAAGGAT
>CM051004.1:24254339-24314339 GCA_027704905.1 Muraenolepis orangiensis
GAGAACATCTTCCCCACCAATGTCGGTAAGTGCTGGGATTAGAACTCTGTGTGCACAGGTGGCAAAGTGCCTGGCTTGTTAAACTGAGGACATGGATTTAAAAAGTAGGTCACAGAGCCATTGCTCCATGAGAGGGGGGAGGGTGTTAATGTGTGTTTCAGTGTAGAGGACTGGGTTTCACATCAGGCACACTTCATCACTGCTTTATACACACCGATTCACTGTTCAAACTTGTTCATTGTTGCTCCTTCAACATGTCCAAAACAGACTGAATCGTGAGGAGCATACTGCTATAGTCCTGGGGATATTGCATTGAATTGGAAGAGGTCTTCATAATGGAGTGCTGGTGGTTTTTTTCTCTCCCATTGACTGAAAAATGTAACCAATGCTAAATGCTATTATGTTATAATAGCAAGGCCATATTTGCAGGCAGTATTGCAATGGCATTCTAAATGGAAAGTGGCAAGCACCACATTCAGTGGTTTGATAATTTTTACCTTGCTTGGTTCTCTGAATTCCCCAAACAGCGTGCATAGTTGACATCTCATGAAGAACAGAAGCATCTCAACAAACTCAAGGGTCAATCTCAAGGGTGTCCAGTGTAGCTTATGATTAGACGTGATGACCTTAACTCATGTCCTCAGCGACCAATTCCACAAGTCTTATTGAATAAGTAAGCAAAATGATGGAATTGCCCCCTAATATTAATGAGAATTAAAAGACAAAAATCAATGCAATATAATAGTTAGATTTAACATTGTTGCTGATACTATATCCCTGCTGCAAACAACACAACTGCTTATATACCGTTAGCATATAAGCTGTTTTGTGTTCCACGAGCAGCCTTAACAAATAGTGTTTACGTTGACCTATTTTCGGTGTGACCGGTGGTTTTGTGACATAAACACATTGTTCTTTTGTCTCTCTCTCCTCACGCCGGCTCTAAAGGTACTCCCTTCCCCAAGACCTTCATGCAGGTGGCCAAGAAGATTTTGTCTCGTCTGTTCCGTGTGTTTGTCCACGTCTACATCCACCACTTTGACCGCGTGAGCCAGATGGGGGCCGAGGCTCACGTCAACACCTGCTACAAGCATTTCTACTACTTTGTTACGGAGTTCAACCTCACGGACCACAAGGAGCTGGAACCCCTGGTGAGTTCAGTGGTGGCAGGGCTGGCAGCTGCAGTGAAAAACAGGGATCCAAGGACGACATGATAACATGATCTGTTTACTTCCCCTTTTTAATTTTTATTTTAGATGATGGTGTTGTTTGATGTCTATTTGTATTTGTGTTCTGTATGCATGCCCTCCTGCATTCACTATTCATGTATTACACTGGTGTACACTGGCTGTCATTCCCAGAAAATGAACAATGTCAAACAAGCCAGTGTGTAAACAGTATACAACATACAATAATATGGTCCTGAAAGGAACGTAGTCTTCTAGGGATGCATGTTATCAGCAGTTATTCTGTTTTCCTTTCAAGTGAACTCTGGTCCTTGATACGGTAAATGCTATGATGCTATTGTAACCGTGAGTGTCCTCGCACTGGGCTTGAACTCACGGTGCCTGGCATGAGAGGTGACGCTCTACCATGAGAAGCTAAAGCTAACAGGCTCTAGCTTCATCGCTACAACATATTTAAGATGACGGGGAGTGAGGTTTACTTCCCTGCACGGCACCACCGGCTGGCGTCCGTTACACTCACCTCCCTAAAGCTCACTCTCGTCTGGGTAACAGTCAGTGTCCCGCACTGGGCTGGAACTGAGGACCTCCGGCCTGAGAGGGGACGTTCTAACGTGAGAAGCTAAAACCCACAGGGGCTTTAGCTTCATTGCTAGAAACGTCTTTTAGGTGTTGGGGAAGTGAGGTTTACTTCACTACACTACAGGACCACCGGCTGGCGTCCGTTACACTATCCAAACAGACAATCCTCCGATGTTTTTATTATCCAAAGGTTGAACAATACACACGGTTGGAGGGTGTGCTAAGGGCTAAATATACAGTATGTTTAAGTACAAATCGCAGTCTTAACAATGATCAGTGATTCCTTTTTTTGTTGCAGAAAGAGATGACTTTGCGGATGTGCCATTGAGGAAGCACCACGGTTCCCCTGGTCGATCACATCCCAGCCGCAGCAGAGGACCAACGCATACAAATCAGAAAGAGTTTTTATTTTTATATTTAAGTACTGTAATCTATTTTAGACACACACGTAGGTTTAACCACAAGGCGCATTGTGACCCATTCCATTTATTTTTAACCATTTCAAACATATTATCAGAGCACAGTATTAACCTTTTGTTTTTTGTGTTTCTTTAATTTTGAAACATTCCAGAATGGTATTCTTGTTGCTCTTTTCTCTTTAGAAAAGTATCCTAAATTTCAATAATGTGACAGTACATAATTAAGATTCTGTTTGTTATATTAAAATCACTCTTTTCTCTGTTACTTTACCCTGAATTGATTACTGGTGATCAATCATTCTTGGTTACATTCTCTCATCAAATCAAGAGGGACATTGTTCTGTAATTTAGGCCGATAGATTGAAATGTGTTCAATCATATGTAACACAACCTACATTTAAATCAACGGAAATATAAAAATAGTTAGTAGTCGATTTTTGTTGCAGTTGCAATTTGACACCGAGCAGTTCTGTCAAACGTGCGGGCGTTGCAGCTGAACGGTCACGAGACTCGGTGAATACCTTGTATGGCCACCAGGTGGCGTCAGGCCCACACATTATTATTACTATTATGAAATGACGCCATGATCAAGCTGAATGGGGTTAATGATTCAGAACGCTGGTTATATAAGAAATAGGCTGGGCTGTTCCACGGCGAATACAGAGACGGTTGTTTCATGTTTTCCGCCTGCAGGATTGTCAGAAGCTAAATATACCAGACCGTTTAGGCAGATGTCGCAGATAATCTCTCTTTAAAGTGCGACGCATCGACACGTCTATGTCAACATGAAGGGCCAATAGCGTCCATAGCGTAGTGCGTGCATGACACGTAGTCCCCGCTTATAGGCGGTGTCTTCTATGCAGTGTCCCTCGGAACCGTTCTCCTCCTCTAGAACCCGTCCCGTCGTCTCGCCTGCTGCAGCGGGCTCCACGTCACGGCTGTGTGCCTCGGTGTGTCTGCTTCTTCCCTTCCGTGGAACTCACCGCCCTCTCTTTACCTCGGGAGCACTGGCATGGCAGCCATCCGGACGAGGCCATTGCCCAACGTATCGGATGTTTTGACGAAGAACTGTTGGTTCACCAGCAGGCACGTCGACGTGACGCGGCGGTGCATGGTCATCAGTGCACCCCCCCCCCCCACGGTGTGTTGTCCTGCTCCATGCTTTGGTGCATGGTGGTCTGTCAAACACACGCACGCACGCGCACGCGCGCGCACACACACACACACACACACACACACACACACACACACACACACACACACACACACACACACACACACACACACACACACACACACACACACACACACCTACGCACACACACGAGCCCTAAGTAAGAAAGGAATTAATTGTGCATATCATTTGAGTTTCTACAATGCATTCTGGATATTGTTGAATGATTTCCCTTCCGAGTAGCTTCACCGTTCACTGCTGCCTTCTAGGAACCATGCCTGAAACTAGGCCAGGAATGGACATTGACTTACAGTACAAAAGACCACACCACGTGACTCTGTGACCTTAAAAGGCTGACACTCATGTAACAGTAACGTGTTACACACATTTGGAGTGGTCATGCATAGCTTACTTTACTGGCCAGGTCAGTGGACGCGTGTATGCACATAACTATCATTTACCCAGTATACAATACATGGTTAAATTAACCTATGGGCATATACAGTACACAGGCACACGTGGACTGCTACTTTGCTGCTGACACATCAAGATTCAAGATTGTTATTTATTATATATGTACAGTATATTGTACTTCCACAGTAAGAATTGTCTAAAACACTATACTATAAAAAATACTATACACAATAAAAAATAACCAAGAACCACAAAGTGACTGATGGATGATATGTACAATCATCACACAATTCATGTGTTGAATTGTGCAAAAAACATGTAAAAAGCATTTTGAAGTGTGTTGTGGATTTCAAACAACACACCCAGTGTGTGTGACCCAAACGTATTCAACAGACATGTTGTATTTAACAACATGACAAGACGAAGACTCACATCCTGTATGCTGGTCTATACAGCCCTGCGGGGCTTCATAGAAGTCAGCTAAGTGACAACTCACAAGAGGAAGAGTTTGTCTCCTTTTCATTTGACTTTTAGTGACACCGACGCACCCCCATGCACGTAGACACGCACGTTTGTTTTTGCACCAGACCCGACCACGTGCTCCTGGCTGGAGTAAGACTGCTCCCGTCTTGCGTAATATTTGCTGCTACAGTTGGGCCTGTGTTGGAGTGGCTGGAGGTAGGGAGGAGGAGGCGAGGCCAGCCGCACCAGAGTCACAAGACGCTTTATTCTCGGAAAAACAAACCCTACAAGGACATGGACTAGGATATCCTTGATAAACAATCGTTTGTTATTAAAAAAAATAAAACACTGGCATACGAAGCGTGCAGTGTCCCTAGGGTGGGGGGGGGGGGTAGTCTATTAGTCAACATACTGGTTTTTCATAACTTCTCATCAAAGGACGATTGATTTCCATGTAGGTTGGATATTGTGTCTATCAGGCTGCAGTGTTATACTGTGAATATGTCAAATCTCTCTCTCTTTTTTCACCACCCAATTCACCGAGTGTTTGGACATGTGCAGCTTGAACACCGAGGCACGTTTTTACCCCTGTGACAATCCTGCGATTGGCATCTCACAGTTCACACAAAGCTTGTGAGAAAACACATGGCTCCTACATCACAACTCCAGGACTTCTATTTCATTATCACTGGTCCGAGAGACGAGACCCTCCAGCCCCTCATGGGTAACCTCCTGATCGGCCTGTGAGGCTTGCCACTGACCCCCAGAGAGACGCAGCCATGCCTTGGATGCTCCTGCTCACCATGGAGTCCATTCCAAACATACTTTCATTGAAACATGTAGGCTTAACTGTTGCGAGGCACATAACACACAGTAAGAACAATTTTAATAACAGTTCTATTCTGAACAGATATATGGAGATGGATTGTATTGACATTCATGACCCACTCAGAAAGGTATTTTTCAAGACAACACCTTTTCCCTTAGAGTATATTTACATGGCACACAAACTAAATATTTCCACCTCTGAGCTTGTGGAGTTTGGATCTTATGAAGTAGCTACTTTTGCTATTGTTTTGTCGAAAACGTGTATTGTTGCAGAATAGAAGTTTATAATCTTTTCATATCTATTTTCACCTTCAATGTAATCAATATTTTATAGCGTTGTTGTTAATACATACACGTACAAAAAGACAATATAGAGAAAATTGGCTTCCATTTGTCACTCCAAACACATACCATCTAAATGAAAGAACAAGCTCTATTATACTTGATAATAAATAGGGTTGGGGTTAGGGTTAAAGTCACAAGTGAGCTAGTATAGTCTGAATACAGCTGCCATATCAGCCTTTCCTCGATATGTCGTCCAGTTGCGTAATATACTGCGTTGCAACGAAGAGACGATAAGAGTACACAATATGATGTAAAATGGTAGTATCACACACACACACACACACACACACACACACACACACACACACACACACACACACACACACACACACACACACACACACACACACACACACACACACACACACACACACCTCCTTCTAGAACATACGTCATCCTCCAGTCGCTCGCTGTTGTTCAGGGAGGGAGGAGATCTGGGGGGCGGGGCTACAGAGAGAGTGGGCGGGGTCAAGTGGGAGATTATAAAGGAACCGTCGCAGTGTGTTTTTCCACCACCATCTCCTCCAAGCCCTCTCGATTAGGCTCGTCCCCTCGGCCATCAGCTGCGGCTTCCAAGCAGTGGGTCTAAATCAACGCCAACACTGGAGCTGTAAATTCAGTCAACGGGGTAAGTCAGTCTCCTGTATGTTCCACCGTAGAGTGCATTAACAAGCCGTCGTTAATGAACTGTGGGGTTGATCCAAAGCCCCCCCCCCCCCCCATCATCCGTTTAGATAACGTAAGCTTTGTTGTTCTTGCCCCCTGTGTCTTATGCTGGTTTAACACATCGTTGACTATGAACAATGCGTTTGAACTGAGCGTTTTAAATTGTAGTTGAGGATGTCACTGTATTGCCCCATTACTATCTTAATGACGAGCTGAAGCCGATGGATTGGGTTGTAGTTGACGTTTACTCGTGCTGCGCCATGGTTGGAGCTAGTTGGCTACACCTAGCATGTGACTGGCAAACTCGACTCAACCAAAAATAATGGCTGAAAAAGGCAATGTTTTTTTGTGTACCTGCATCCTAAACAAACTGTTTTTATTGTATTTACTACAGGGCTCCCGTTTATAAGCGATTACCAGCCAGCGCATTGCGATCAACGCTTTTTCTGAAACTCAGGAAAAAGTCAAATTTGGAGGTCACATCCCACGGAGCCGCAAGTCCATCTAAATCGTCCACACGGCCACAAAAATGGTGCAAAATAAAATTACCGAACTCACTGGATTCCATCGCTCATTCAAGGTTTGTATAGCGTAGTGTTTTTTTTAATATATATATCTATCTCTATCTCTCTATCTATCTATCTATCTATATATATATCAGAGAGAATCGGTATGTCAAGAGATGCCTCGAAAGTCCTGCACGTGTCAAGACGAGCTGAATCCTATATATATGTATTTATATATATATAGCCCTGCATCTGTCGGTATCCCAATCCCCATTGGCGACCAATGGGCCCTCATGCCCCCCCCCACCGACCGGACACGTTACCGTAGCCGGTGACTGCGTCTTTATTTAGGCCGGGTTGATTCATGGAGTCCTGGTCTTTCTTTAAAACTCATGGCACAACACTGCACATTTTTACAGAAGGGGCCACGACTTAATAGGGTCGTTATTGTGATGCCGTTAGTCATTGCACGACAGGTTCATTGTAGTTGTAGCCTAGGGGAGATGGCAGAACGTGTGTATATTCTCCCCCCCCTCCCCCCTGGTGTGCTCGGCATAGAAACGTTTATTTGCTGTTAACCCCATGTTGTGGTCTTTCAGGGTCAAAACCCCTTTGAGTCGGATGACTTCACTAAAAATGGTTCGCATCTTGACCCGTCATTCAATTTCGATTCCGCCCCAAGACATGGTGAGTATTTATGCGTGTATATGTTGACGTAAAATGGTTCAGTAACCGCCATATCTCAGCAGAGAACATTTCCATAAACTATAACGCTGTCCTCGCAATGTTTACAGACTTACCCTCGAGTCAGCCAATCGACATCCCGGACGCCAAGAAGAGAAACAAGAAGAAGAAGCGTTGCCGGGCAACAGACAGTTTCTCGGGGCGTTTTGAGGGCAAGTTATTTTCCCTGAAGATGGTTGTGTTTGTTGATCAGTGGCACAGCGTTTGCAAAAAGCAGATTCTTAATGTGTTGCCCTACTCCACAGATGTGTATCGTCTGCAGGCAGAGATCCTGGGAGAGGGGGCCTACGCCAGGGTGCAGACCTGCATCAACCTGATCACCAATAACGAATATGCAGTCAAGGTAAGCACTTGATTTAACCCCGGGCAAAAGCATTCACACATTATCACAAAGATAGCATTTGCTATCTGCTCCGTTTTTGTTTTGTATATCTTTCACACTGGCTGGAAGTAGATATGGTTGTGATGGGGTTCCCCTTGCAGTTTGAGGTGACATTGCCTGACTCTTTGAGAATGCTTTGTAAAAGTGTACCGAGCTCCTCTGTTGCTGTCCGCTGTCTCTTTTAGTTAATGCAGTCTCATTGCTGCCAGCGAAACACTTCCTGTAACACTCCTGGCTTGCTCCAATCAGAGTGTCTCTTGGCCTGCACCCGCCCCTTCTCTATCTGCCCATTGGCTACAGTGGTCTTAAGAAGGGGGAACATTATGTACTGCCAACTATGCCAAAACAACCCCCCCCCCCCACTTTTGGAAAGGGAAGGGCTCTGGGTTTGGGTTGTGACCCTTAGTGTTTACGCTGCTCTGGTTTTTTTTCTTTTTCTTTCCCTTTGTGCGTGGGCGGGGAGTTTCAAGATGCTGGTCTCTGCACATTCTCCATTTGCGGGAGGGAATGGCATCGAGATGTCACTTTTTTTCTTTTTTCTTGCTAAACTTAACTGTAAAGATGGGAGGAGCTGAAGCAGGCCCAGTTTTACACTTCAATAATCCTTTAATTTGTCCCCTGTACTGTTTGGTTTTTTGACTAGACATTGCTACGTCCTACGAGGGGTGGTTTTGTATTAATGGGTAAAAACTGAAAATGCAGATCTCTCCTGAGAAAATCATTGTTATTGTTTGCCGAGACGTGGTCTGCTAGATCCCTGGGGATTGGTCGGTTAAGAGAGAGGGGATAGGGGCGCTTACTCCAAGATCAGGTCGAGATGGGGGAGGGGGGGGGGGGTGTGGCTCAGACTCTTCCTGCCAGATGTCCACTCACACACACACACTCTAGGTTAAAGGGAGCTTCCTGGCTCAGTGCCCCTTCTCAGGTTTGTTTGAGCAAGAGCAGATTGATTTACAGAACCGCAGCGAGACTGGATCCTTGTACTGAGCCTGGCTGTGCAGGGCATCTGATTTACTCACATACCCCCCCCCCCCCCTGCTTCTCCACCAAGTGGGACAAAGGGATCACAGGGGCTGTTCTCTCTCTGTGGCCCATGTATGTGTCTGATTTGTTTTGATGGCTGGTCTGTTTACCCCATAGGCCCTTTTGGTTGAGCAGAAGGCGGGGCCTTGCTTTTTTTTCTTTTTACCAGGAAAAACATGAGCTGATTGGCACATATGTGCTGCTGACTCGGATAGGAACAGTGCAGAGGCTTTGGGCAGAGCCCAGGCCCCTGTGCTTTAATCCTAGACACACACGCTGCGCTGCGCTCCCATCGGTTTTCAATAGCGGCTGTAATCCAGCTAGCAGGAAGAGAAACAAGCATGTACTTCCATGCAGACAATGACCGGGGCCGGACAATTGAGGCCCTTTGCCTTGGTGTCAGCAGTCTCTTGACAGTGTATCATGCAACAGAGGAGTTAGTGAGCGTGTGTGTCCTTGGTTGTTTTGCTGAAGTAGGTTGCATTTGTGTCAAAGGTGGGAGCGGGCTTATTGATGTAACTAGTGCACTAATGTCTGACATTCTAGAAAATGACACTAATTCAATGAGATGTTTGTTTCTCTGTACACACAGTTCTCCAAGATGAACACATATTTAGTCTTTCATTTTCCACCTTGAAAGCTCTTGTCTAAACAATACTTTTCTTAACTCCCTCAGATTATTGAGAAGCGTCCGGGGCACAGCCGCAGCCGTGTCTTCCGCGAGGTGGAGATGCTCTACCAGTGCCAGGGTCACAGGTAAGCTCCTCCTCCACCGCCACCACCACCTTAATCCAGAACCGAGGGCTGTACTTTTCCTGAGGTTGTCTGTGTTGTGTGTGTAATACCGTCATCTTGTCTTTAAAGGAACATCCTGGAGCTGGTGGAGTTCTTTGAAGAGGAGGACAAGTTCTACCTGGTGTTTGAGAAGCTCCGAGGAGGTTGGTACCGCGATCAGGGCCTGCACATGTGCATACGTTACTCATGCAGGTGTTCACACTTGGCTTCACAGCCCTAGGTTACAACTGTCATCCTATTCATGACTGTTGGAAGATGCAATATGACGAGTACAATGGAGAGTTTATGACACTAGCAATCATTTGTTGTTCAGCCTTTGGTTTACTAAAGTCATATTTTTTTTATTTTTAGGGTCAGTCCTGGCTCAAATTCACAAGAGACGGCACTTTGTTGAGCAGGAAGCCAGCGTTGTAGTGCAGGACATTGCAAGTGCTCTGGATTTCCTGCATAACAAAGGTAAGCTTTAACGAATCTTTCCTGTCGGGTGGCTTGGCATATGGCTTTATGACAAACTGGTAAAAGGCTCAATCACATAGCTGATGTTTAATGCTCCTTTTCCCCTCCCCAATAGGCATGGCACACAGGGACCTGAAGCCCGAAAACATCCTGTGTGAGCATGCTGACAAGGTGAGCTTGTCCTATCAATACACACTCAAACGTTAGTATCACGATAAGTGAATTCAGGTCAGCAATAGCGCAGGATAAGACTTATCTGTGTGAGTTAATCATCTGCAGTCCAGGTATTTAATATGTATAATTAACCTACCCTTATTTTTTTGTGCCATGGCCAGATCTCCCCAGTCAAGATCTGTGACTTTGACCTGGGAAGTGGAATAAAACTGAACAGTGACAGCTCCCCCATCTCCACCCCGGAGCTCCTCACTCCTGTAAGTTTGCACACTTGCCTTCGAAGCCTTCCAATACACACCGCAGGGTTTTTACACACGCAAACATATTAGCATTCAATGTATGAAATGTTAATGCTGTGCCTCAAGGACAAATTTGTTGTAGAATGTTAGTCTTTGCCCAGAGGGGCCTGTTGTGTTTGCTCATGGGTTCTCAATGGCTGCTTGCCTATTGGATACCTTCTGGTGGTGTCACTGAGAGGCGTCATGTGCTGTACTCAGTCTTGTTGTCTCTAAAGTAACTCCACTCATTAAAAGCTTAACCGGTGCAGATGGCTGGCTGTGTTTTTGTTTCACAGCCTATGCGCTTATCGACCACACTGGGGTTGCCTCCGGTCCAATGTCCACGCCCTGTGGCACTATCAGTTGAGAAGTGCTGAGCCCAAAGAAAAAGTGTGGTGTGTTTATGATAGTTCAACATCTAAAGACCCTCCCGGCAGTTTCCCCAGCACAACCCAAACTAATGGTTCCCGGCAGACGTGATGTCTGGGACCGCCGGTTGGGAGAACCTTCTGATCGGTGTGAAGGTGAACACGTTGGTTGTTCTTGGTTGGTGGTGTCCGAGGGGGAGGGGGAGATGGACTGGAGCAGGTGACTCCCATTACTGCGGGGAATGTGGGCAAGGCCAGAAATGGTAACCAGGTCTCTTTTAGCTGGGAGCTGCCTGCTGACAGGGTATGGGTGTTGCTTGGAGAGTCTTGTCGTATACACACTCACTTGGAATGTCTGCAAAGGCCTCTTTCATGTGTTTCAAAGTCTGCCCTTTATTTAAAAAGATGTTGTCTTGTTATGGCTGAATGAGGGTGGCTGAAGTGTTGGAAAGAGCAGAAGGAACACCTTGTGCCCTATCAACAAGGCCATGTCCTCTTCTTTTGAGGAAGTAAAAGGGCCCTGGCCCATGGTACATTGAGTCAAACCAAAATATACAAATGCTTTCCTTCGTCTCGCCCCCCCCTTCTCTGATTCCTTCACATCCACAAAGAATAACAAGCTCTGCAACCGCCCACTCTGCCTATAGCTGTCTCCTCCCACTGGCCCTGACCACACTCGCAAACGTCTGCTTCCTTTTGTATTCTCCATACAAAGGGCATGCATAAAGCTTGTTCTAGAGCCGTAGACCTTCTCCATTACCTAGCAACTGCACCGTGATTGGCTACAGCAGCGGGAGGGGGAAAAGGGGGAGGAGTGAACTGCCTTTGTCGCGCATGCGCCTGTGCTTGTTTTCGTTGCCATGACATGCGGTCTAGTCTGATTTCACCTCACTGCCGCACCTCCGGCCTCCGCACTCGCATTCCTGCAGTGTTGCTCAACGGTTCAATGCTATGGGTATCTGTTTTTTTCACAGTGGGGTACATGTTTAGAGATTTATGGGATTGGAATGCTGCCTGAGGAAGGCTTACTTTCTAGGAAAAGTCGACTTGTGATCTCTGAGAATTCAGAACGTCCGTCTCGACTGCCAGAGAGACAACCCATGCACTCCTGAATGTATCCACCCTTTAATTTAGGCTATGGGCAGCTACTGTGACCTGGAACCTTGGAGAAGCTCAGACCTGGAGGAACTGTGGTCAGGGGATTTTCTGTGTGTGGGTGATGGTGGCATAGCTTCAGGTACAGCTGCATGGCTGATGACAGAGTATGGCCTATTCCTGTAATAGGTCGTCTCATTATAATCCAAGCAGCTGAAAAGGTGTGTCTGTGTCATTAGCGCCGCTCATGTGACTATGGTCTGACTGATCACATGGTCTGTGGAGAGTCCCCAGGTTGCCTTCCTGATGCAGCTGGTCCTAGAGTAAAACATTTAAGGTTAGGTTACGCAGAGTCACAAGCACTACAGCATCTTTTTTAGTCCTTTATCACTGACAATGGCGGGCATTCATAGCAAGGCCATCTCCAAACTGACTCGTTCTTGATTGCCGTTTGGTCCCTTAATGGGAAAACAAACAACCCGAGGTGCATAGATGGGTACGGCCTTGGATATCGTATCGCTATCTCATTGCGATGTCGTCGTCCCCCCCCCCCCCCCCCAAACCAGCCACAGTGGGGATGTGGGGGTTGGGCTTCTGGTCCACAGAAGAGGCTTTGTCTGAGTTTGAGATTCCTTTAGTGCAGCATTGCATTAGGCTTGTGGGAGGAGCAAGTGGGGACAGCTGGGCTTCAGCAGCAGGATACAAAAGGCCTGCTCTATGTAAACATGCTCTGCCTGGTCCGTGTAAACATGCTCAGGCCACACAAAGAAGGAAGCATGTAGGCCTGCAGGAACAGTTTGTTTTCTTCACCAGGTGACTGTTAAACCCCAACTATGGCGAGTTTGCATTTAATACAGTGCTGTGCAGCCCCGTGTTAATGGTTATTATTATAGTTTTCTTTTAGAAAACAGACAACCAAAAGAAAACATGTAGGGGGGTTAATCATCCCTTTCTAAAGCCCTTAAAATTAAGGTAGGGTTTAATTCCTTATCCACATGTGTAGAGTTTTCGGGCATTTGGGATTTCTTGGAAACTGTAAATAATAATTGGATAACCCTGAAGCAGGACTGGGGATTGGATTTAAATATTTTATTTTCGGTGCCTAGTCTGACAATAACTCACCGGCAACAACCTATTCAAGACCTAATATACTAGAAGATAAAATTATACTAGACAAAAGAAAATGTTTAAAGAGAAATAAAACTGGAAAGCACACGTACCACCACCAGCTTGAAAAACCATTGCCTGCCATGTTTAGCGTTGGCTTAAAACTGGAAGGAAGAGGAAGGTCAGTCGAGCTGCAGCAGGCTTGAAGTCAAAGTCATGTCTGTGGTAGGCGTTTAGTCACATACACGCACATGTTCACACAGTGAAATTTGTTTCTCTGCCTTCAACCGTCCTAGTATTAGGAGCAGTGGGCAGCTATTTTATATGCAGTGTAGGGATTCTGGTGCCTTGCTCAAGGGCCCAGTGGCCAGGTGTTGCCCAGACTTGAACCGGCAACCTTCCAGTTCCCAAGCAAAGTCCCAACAGACTGAGCTACTGCCGCCAAGAGAGTAGTAAGAGAAGTTTCAGAGTTGATTTGACCACTGTTTGTGTGGGTAGACTGGTGAGGTCATCACTGCAAGACCCTGACCCACCACAGTTCCATTGACGTGTATGGGTGCGTGGCCCGCTCCTGTGGTCCACAATCCTAGTCTTTGTCTTGCTGACGTTGAGACAGCGGTCGTTGTCGTTGTCTTGACCCCATGCTGCCGGGGTGAGCGCTGTAGGTCTTCTCATCGCCGTCTGTGATGAGGTCCACAATGGTCGTGTTCGTTGGCAAACTTGACGAGGTTGGGACTGGGCACTGCCATGGAGGAGGTGCGGTGACAGACTCTCGCCACCCGGGCTCTACCTGTCAGCAGCATCCTGCTGAACTCGTGACCCACATCTCTTCTGAGCTCTGCTGGGAGCCCAGCCTCCTGCGCCACATGCAGTCGAGCTGCTCAAAACAAGTAGCGATGACTCACTCCCTACCACCTACCCACCCACCGTAGCGCGTGACTGCGTGTGTGTGGGGAGCCCTCCCTTCCTCCACCTGGATGGAGAGCTGTTTGTTCCTGCTCACGCCTCTTGTTCTTTTTTTTTTTCCCCACTGTGGAAGAGCAGGGCAGTGTTTAACAACCGATCGGGTCTACGTTGTTTAACTGCCAGTGTGTCCTAGCCTCTAAATGGAGCTGGTGGGGCCCAGTTCTCCAGCGCCACTTGGTGTAGCTTCCACAGGCGGACCCTTGTCCTCCTTCTGGTTGGGCCTCAGGCTCTGCTTCTGTTTGGGAGCGCATGAGGGATCAGCTGAATAGAGGCCAGCAGGGTGGAGAACAAAAGTGTTCATGGACGTGAAGCAGACAGTCCCAGCTTGCTTTCCCTCTAGCGTACTCATTGTACTTTACTGCAGGGTTTTTGTAAAGACAGAACTGCAGCCCGGGCATGGTGTCAGCTGTTGATGCATGCATTTTATTTCTGGTAACGCTCAAGGCTAATGGTGGCCTGTTTATGTCTCTCTCTGTCCGTGTGTTGTGCAGTGTGGCTCTGCAGAGTACATGGCCCCTGAGGTGGTGGAGGCCTTCAGCGAGGAGGCCACCATCTACGACAAGCGCTGTGACCTGTGGAGCCTGGGAGTGATCCTCTACATCATGCTGAGCGGCTACCCTCCCTTCGTGGGCCGCTGTGGGGGCGGATGTGGCTGGGAGCTGGGAGAACCCTGCCACACGTGTCAGGTATGAACATTTGCCTCGCCTTCTGTTGCGGTTTACTCTCCTGAGACACTGGGCTGTTTGTCTGTGTGTGAAACCTGATCTTTCTTTGACTGTTTGTGAATGATGCCTGTTCCTTAAGGGACAATATTACATATCTTACCATGTGTCACTATCTAATGGTCAAGCAAATGGTTTGTTTTGTTCCCAGAACACCTTATTTGAGAGTATCCAGGAGGGAAAGTATGCGTTTCCTGAGAAGGACTGGGCTCGCATATCTTCAAGTGCCAAAGACCTCATTTCCAAACTTCTGGTGCGGGATGCCAAAAACCGCCTGAGTGCCAGCCAGGTGTTGCAGCACCCCTGGGTCCAAGGGGTGAGTCTATCTGCTCCACAGTGGTTGTTGGAAGAAATGGGACATGTAAACAGGCCTGTGTCTAACAAAATCCCTTCTTTTATTATTTAGGGTGCCTCTGACACTTTGGCCACATCCATCCTGCATCAAAGGTAAGATATTTTGTTGGTTAACTGGTCATTGAGTATACGATGTTAAATGTTCTTTTCTTGTTTGATTGACCCTTTGTTTTGTCTGTTGTCCCTCAGGACCAGCAGAGCTCGGGACCTGACCTACTTCGCCGACCAGGCGATGGCCATGAACCGGCAGCTGGCTGAGCAGGACGGGAAGGAGGAGGAGCACGCAGCTCCGCTGGTGATCACCGCCAGCGCCTCCTCCATGCACCTCTTTCCTCCATCCAGCTCCAAGCTGGCTAAGCTAAGACAGAGGGGCAGCCAGCCCAAAACGGGGCCCGTCTCCGCGGCGGAGCTACGCCAGCTCCTGGCGCCCCTGGTCATCATGGGAGACTGCGCCTGAATACCGACCTCACGACCCCTCGTCGTTACTATGGATCTGGATCGGAAGACAACCCTGGTATAATTCTCCCTCTGAAGAGTCTGGCCCCTCCTAGATGGCCTTGGTTCCTTTAGTCTTTCAGGCTCTAGCCTTGCTGTACAAGGAGACTGCTGCCCACAGCTCTTCTTTAAATGCCTTCTGCTTTCCCGGCAGCACACAGGAAAAACAAGCACATCTGCCCGGGGCACGCTGCAGATACATGTTGGTATGCATGCCCAGGTTGTGGTGGAGGGCGGGCTAAATATTTTGGTTGAAGTAGAGATGTTTTGAGTTTCATCCTTAGTTTTTTGTTTTTTTTCTCACACACGTCACAAGAAATTGAAACATTTCTTAACAACCAAGACACCAAAGGACAACCTGTTGTGCTGCTTCCACATGTTACAACTGGATCCACTGTGAATTAAACCATCCGGAATGTTCTCTTTGCCTGTATGTATATGCGTAAGTGGCCCGAGTGCACATGCATACAGGCTTGTATGCAAGTTGAAGGCTCTTTTTGTCTAGAAGGGATTCCATGGATGGAGCTTGAAGGGCTGTTCTTTGATGGCTGGCCCTGCCTGGTGCAGTCCATTGTGTGGGTGCATGGCTGGTTCTGGGCATTAAAAATATGGTTTTAAGTAAGTCTCCAATCTGAGATTGCTTCCTTACAGCCTGTTCTTTAGTCTGTGACTCTTCCTTAGAACATTAATTCTGTATCTGAAGGTGTTAAGTACTTATTCCCATTTGTTTCCCAAGTAAATTGGACAAATTGCCCATTCAAGGTCTGCACTTATTTGGTTATAATGGTTTCATTTTTCTTCAGGGGGTTAATGTTGATGTTTAAGCCTTATGTTGAGTATATTCCTATCCAGAAACAAACTATGGAAACATTCTGAAACCGCATCCCTCTCCATAAGAGTGTCTGATGCCCTGGTTTGCAGAGTGGTTTGACACGGCTCTGCATCTCCAGGTCTGTAGACTCTTAAGGCAGTTGGCAGCTGGGTAGCAAGCTGCTTATTAGGGCTCGAAGGCTTCCACATTTAAACAAAGGTAAATAAGCATTTTAGGTCCAGACATTACTTGTGCACTAGGTGGGATATTCTATTACTTTAAATGGATGCAGGTAGGTAGGATGCATTTATGTAGCCAGCCAGCCCGACGTACTGCTGCACCAGTCAGTGCAGTTTGTTTGGAACTACCAGCAGCCACTCTTCCTCACATGCATACTAAACCACCAAGCGGTTTTCTTCTTCTCTGGAATTCCTTAAATGTTTTGATACTCTGCCATGACGTAAACAAGACTCCTTGTGCAATGGTTGACCGATTACCTCGCTTTTTTTCCTCACCAGTTATTGCATAACTTGAAGTGATCCCTCTGCCTGTATTTTGGATTCATTTTTTTTCCATAACAGCATAACAGTCTGTATATGTACAACAAAAAGTTTGGTTGCAAAGGTTATACCCTCGCTAAAAAGCAGTGGTTTGAAGATGTTTTCGGAGTCTACTTCCCCATGCCATGGAGGGCTGTTCCCAGCGCAAATTATTAAAATAATAGGCATAGTTTTCTTTCTTTTTGTTGAAATCCAAAAAAAGTGGAAAGACATTCCAGGAAAATCTAAAAGTACTCTAGTCTTCCAAGGATGTATAGCTGTGTTGATACGTTTATTTTTCATGTTTTGAAAACTATACCACAATTTTTCTCTTTTGGTATGGATGTGTGATACACTTTCTATTTTCCATGGTAATTCTTATGCAGGTGCTGTTTAAGTTCAGGTTAAACACGGATGGTTTTTTTCCTAAATTTATTTTTTTGTTTCTGGAAGTTCCGAGTATGTGGCGTCTGACGTGAGATACCAGAGCCGTGGTTTGAGTTCATCTGGAGCGGTTCATGCCCAGGGGGAAGGCTTTTGTATTTGTTCTCTTTTCTCATTTATTTTATTTTTGTTGTACGTTAACATGTTGGCAATAATCCAATAATCTTGTTTGTTCAGAATAAGGTTAATTCTTTCTGACATGTGCATTTCATGAGCTCGAAGCCATGTGGGCTCTGAAGCCATTCACCAAAGAAGGGTGACCGTCAGGACGGTGTGTGTGTGGTGTGAGCGTCGTGAGCGCAGCCCCACTTGATGCATGGGGTAATCTAGTTGTCCTTGTGAGTTGCCAGCACTGCTGTGTGCGGTACTCTTGGTGTCGTTTGACCCTTCCTATGCTGATAACGGGACACTGATTGTAATATTTCGGGGCGCAGGGGGTGGACTGTCTACATGCATCATTATGGGCTGTTATGTCTTATAGTAAGACTTACTTGAAGTTGTGTTTGCAGTCGCAGTACTTTGCAACTACTAAGCTCAAACAACAAAAAAATAAAAACTAAGGTGATTTAAGGTAATCTTTGGGTATACCTACACTATTCAGTATTTCTGCCTTTCTCTTCCCTTGATTGACGGACATGTCTACCTATACGTCAGGTTTGTGATTCTCAGAAATGCACAGAAGTTGGCCATACTCCAATCAACTTTTGATTATGAGAGTTTTTATTGGTCTTGACCATTTCTACCTGGCAGTAACTTTGGACTGCCTTTTATTGATTAGAGGAGAACATGATGCCCTCATCTCATACTTTATTTTTTATAATTTTTTTTATTTTTTAAGAATTCATTCAACCAAGACTTCTCCACAATTGTGAATGTAGGCAAAGGCAAACATACAGCAAAAACATGTTGACATTTGATTAATAGACACGGAGCCGGTCAGAAACTTTTTTTCTTTTTATTATATTTTTTACTTTTTGAGGTGCTCTACCAGAGCCCATAGTCATTGAAAGAAAATGTAAATGCATCCTCCAAATAGGAACAACATTTTGATTCGAAATAAGCACTTTACTGTACCATGTGAATGATTGCAGTTCACGCAAGGCAACTTTAACCGTTGCTACAGAATTTTGTATTGTTTTCTAAAAAAAAATGCAATAAAAATGCTTTGAACCACACTTCATGTGTCTTTGGTTTGACTTTATCTAAAGGCCAAAAAACTCTCACAGATGGCACAGTTATCACTGTGGTTTCATATTGACCATCGCCAGGAGTCGGGTGGTTTCATGTTTTCATATCTCTCTCTCCCATTCGAGTCTCGATGAGCCAGAGCCCAGAGTCATGTCGTCACCCTTTCAACCCAGTAACCCAGGGTGGCTCCACCTTTGTCGGGCTGTTCCCACAATAACTGATGCAACCTGCAGTAAGAGCTGGCTGTCGTTTACCCTCGAACTGATGTGACCTCATCAATGCCTTATGTGTCGATATCATAAGGGGGCTTTCCTGTTTGGTCGACACATGGCACGTATCCCTGTTTGCGATATATTTAAACGCGATACTTTGACACTCCGTCCTGGAATGTATGCCTACTTTGTTCTCGTTGAATGCAAAGCGCATAGAAGAGCAGTACATAGAAAATGACCACAAACGTACGCAGCCTCTCAAGTCTCAAACTCAAGTCCCACATTAACGATAATAAAGATGGGTTCGCATGACGCAACATCCTGCTGCGTCACGCTAGAACCACAACATAACGTTGCGGACCTATTTCTCCTGTTTGTATTCGGTCAAAGCGAGAGATGACCACGAATTCAATTAGCTAAAAGACAAATTCAGTAACTATTAATACAAATGTAACACACGCGTTATGACGCGTTATGATTGACAAACGCCGTAAAAGCGGCGTCCAAACGGCAGCAAACTGCCGTTTTGTACGCCGTCCCACACACGCACAATATATTTTACAAATATATATAAAAACAGTATTCGGTCTATTTGGTTGAATACGTGGTTATCTCTCGCTTTGACTGAATACAAACAGGAGAAATAAGTCCGCAACGTTATGTTGTGGTTCTAGCAAGCGCAACACACATATGTATATATATATGTGTATATATATATATATGTATATATATATATATATATGTATATGTATATATGTATATGTATATGTATATATGTATATATATATATATATGTATATGTATATATATATATATGTATATGTATATGTATATGTATATGTATATATGTATATATATATATATGTATATGTATATGTATATATATATATATGTATATATATATATATATGTATATATATGTATATATATGTATATATATATGTATATATATATATATATATATGTATATATATATGTATATGTATATATATATATAGCCCTAACCCTATATACATACATGGATATATATTGTGTTTTGAAACCGCTTTTTACCGTGTTTGTCCATCATAACGAATTGTGACCCGTTTGGCTTTCCATACTTCTCATCTAGGGGTCGTTCCAAAGTGCGCTCAGACGCCACCTACTGGCGGCCCCGAGACAAGGCAAGCAACCGGCAAGCAAGCAGACATAACGGAGCCGTGTGGTCAACACGGCTCGGTGGACGCCCCCGTGCGTTCATAACAAGCGCTTCTTCTCACCAAATAGATAGATAGATAGATATAGTAAATAGATAGAAAGATATAGTAAATAGATAGATATATATATAGTAAATAGATAGATAGATATAGTAAATAGATAGATAGATATAGTAAATATATAGATATAGTAAATAGATAGATAGATAGATAGATATAGTACATATATATATAGTAAATAGATAGATAGATATAGTAAATAGATAGACAGATAGATATAGTAGATAGATAGATATAGTAAATAGATATATATATAGTAAATAGATAGATAGATATAGTAAATATATATATATATATATAGTAAATAGATAGATAGATATAGTAAATAGAGAGATAGATATAGTAAATATATAGATATAGTAAATAGATAGATAGATAGATAGATATAGTACATATATATATAGTAAATAGATAGATAGATATAGTAAATAGATATATATATAGTAAATAGATAGATAGATATAGTAAATATATATATATATATATATATATATATATATATATATAGTAAATAGATAGATAGATATAGTAAATAGATATCTATATATATAGTAAATAGATAGATATATAGATATAGTAAATAGATAGATATGTATATATAGTAAATAGATAGATAGATAGATATAGTAAATAGATAGATAGATATAGTAAATAGATAGATAGATATAGTAGATAGATAGATATAGTAAATATATAGATAGATAGATAGATAGATAGATATAGTAAATAGATAGATAGATATAGTAAATAGATAGATAGATATATATAGTAAATAGATAGATAGATATAGTAGATAGATATATATAGTAAATATATAGATATAGTAAATAGATAGATAGATAGATAGATATAGTAGATATATATATATAGTAAATAGATAGATAGATAGATATAGTAAATAGATAGACAGATAGATATAGCAGATAGATAGATAGATATAGTAAATATATATATAGATAGATAGATAAAGTAAATAGATAGATAGATAGATAGATCTCGTAAATATATATACCTATAGTAAATAGATATATATATATAATAAATATATATATATATAGTAAATAGATAGATATAGTAAATAGATAGATAGATAGATATAGTAAATAGATACATATAGTACATATATATATATATATATGATATATATATATATGTACTATATCTATCTATCTAACCCTTCCTAGATTTACTATATATATCTATCTATTTACTATATATATATATATATATATATAATATATATATATAATAAATAGATAGATAGATATAGTACATATATATATATATATTATATAGTAAATAGATAGATATATATAGTAAATCTAGGAAAGGATTTCCACACAGAAAAATTAAAGTCAATATAACAGAGCATTTTTTACAACACACATACATTTATATATATAGCCCTAACCCTATATAGACACATGGATATATATTGTGTTTTGACACCGCTTTTTACCGTGTTTGTCCATCATAACGAATTGTGACCCATTTGGCTTTCCATACTTCTCATCCAGGGGTCGTTCCAAAGTGCGCTCAGACGCCACCTACTGGCGGCCCCGAGACAAGGCAAGCAACCGGCAAGCAAGCAGACATAACGGAGCCGTGTGGTCAACACGGCTCGGTGGACGCCCCCGTGCGTTCATAACAAGCGCTTCTTCTCACCACCACCAGCAGTCTATTTATAAGACCTATATTAGACCTAGTTAAGACCTAAGATAAACATAGATAGATATAGATAGATAGAAAGATAGATAGATATAGTAGATAGATAGATATAGTAAATAGATAGATAGATAGATAGATAGATAGATAGATAGATAGATAGATAGATCGATTAACTAGATAGATAGATATAGTAAATATATAGATCATGCGCACCACCAGCAGCGCACCACAAGCGCACCACCAGCAGTCTATTTATAAGACCTATATTAGCTAAGTTACAAAAAAAACATAGATGGATATAGTAAATAGATATATAGATAGATAGATAGATATAGTAGATAGATAGATATAGTAAATATATAGATAGATAGATAGATAGATAGATAGATAGATAGATATAGTAGATAGATAGATAGATATAGTAAATAGATAGATAGATAGATAGATAGATAGATAGATAGATAGATAGATAGATAGATAGATAGATAGATAGATAGATATATTAAATAGATAGATAGATATAGTAACTATATAGATCATAACAAGCGCACCACCAGCAGTCTATTTATAAGACCTATATTAGCTAAGTTACAAAAAAACCATAGATAGATATAGTAAATAGATAGATAGATAGATAGATAGATAGATAGATAGATATAGTAGATAGATAGATATAGTAAATAGATAGATAGATAGATAGATAGATAGATAGATAGATAGATAGATAGATAAAATAGATAGATAGATAGATAGATATAGTAGATAGATAGATATAGTAAATAGATAGATAGATAGATAGATAGATAGATATAGTAGATCGATATATATAGTAAATAGATAGATAGATACAAAAAAACCATAGATAGATATAGTAAATAGATAGATATATAGATAGATAGATAGATAGATAGATAGATAGATAGATAGATAGATAGATAGATAGATAGATAGATATAGTAGATAGATAGATAGATAGATTAAATAGATAGATAGATATAGTAAATAGACAGATAGATAGATAGATAGATAGATAGATAGATAGATAGATTAAATAGATAGATAGATAGATAGATAGATATAGTAGATAGATAGATATAGTAAATAGATAGATAGATAGATATAGTAGATAGATAGATATAGTAAATAGATAGATAGATACAAAAAAAACATAGATAGATATAGTAAATAGATAGATAGATAGATAGATAGATAGAGTAGATAGATAGATAGATAGATAGATAGATATCCCCTCCACACTTTAACCTCACCCCCTCTCTCGCTCCCCTCCACACTCTAAGCTCATCCCCCTCTTTCTCCCCTCTACACTCTAACCTCACACCTCTAGCTCTCCCCTCCGTCCTACAACCTCTCTCCCCTCCACACTCCTCTCTCTCCCCTCCACACTCTTACCTCAACCCCCCTCTCTCTCCCCTCCCCACTCTAACCTCACCCCCCTCTCTCTCCCCTCCCCCCCTCTCTCTCCCCTCCACACTCTTACCTCAACCCCCTCTTTCTCCCCTCCACACTTTAACCTCACTATACTATGTACTATAGAACACTTAATAACACTATATACTATACTATGTACTAAACAACACTTTATACTATACTATGTACTATACTTATATTAACACGTTATACTATACATTGTACTATACTTATATATACAACACACTGTACTAGGTACTATACTTACATAGTACTTACGTACTATACAAGACTATACCATATGCTATGCTTATCCATCCATCCATCCATCTTCTCCCGCTTATCCGTAATCGGGTCGCGGAGGTAGCAGCTTCAGCAGGGGACTCCAAACTTCCCGCTCCCTGGCAACATCGACAAGCTCTGACTGGGGGATCCCGAGGTGTTCCCAGGCCAGTGTGGAGATGTAATCACCTCGGTCTGCCCCGTGGTCTCTTCCCAGTTGGATGTGCCTGGAAAACCTCCCTCGGGAGGCGACCAGGAAGCATCCTTACTAGATGCCCGAACCACCTCAACTGGTTCCTTTCTACGCGAAGGAGCAGCGGCTCTACTCCTAGTCTCTCACGAGTGACTGAGCTTCTCACCCTATCCCTCAGGGAGATACCAGCCACCCTCCTGAGGAAACTCATTTTGGCCGCTTGTATTCGCTGTATTTCGGTCATTACCCATTGCTCATGGCCATAGGTGAGGGTAGGAACGAAGACTGATCGGTAGATCGAGAGCTTTGCCTTCTGGCTCAGCTCTCTTTTGGTTACAACGGTGCGCCAAAGTGCACCCAATACCGCTCCCGCTGCACCTATTCTCCTGTCAATCTCACGCTCCATCCTCCCCTCACTCGAGAACAAGACCCCGAGATACTTGAACTCCTTCACTTGGGATAAGGACTCCCTCCCTACTTGGAGTAGACAATCCACCGGTTTCCTGCTAAGAACCATGGCCTCAGATTTGGAGGTGCTGATCCTCATCCCAGCCGCTTCACATTCCGCTGCAAACCGATCCAGTGAGTGCTGAAGGTCACATACTGATGACGCAAACAGGACCACATCATCTGCAAACAGCAGCAATTCAATCCTGAGCCCACCATACTGAAACCCCTCCCCTCCATGACTACGCCTTGAAATCCTGTCCATGAAAATCACAAACAGGATGGGTGACAAAGCGCAGCCCTGGCGGAGGCCAACATCCACTGAGAACAGGCCTGACTTTCTACCGAGAATCCGGACACAGCTCTTGCTTTGGGAGTAGAGAGATTGGATGGCCCTCAACAGTGACCCCCGCACCCCATACTCCCGCAGCACCCCCCACAGTATTTCCCGAGGAACCCGATCATATGCCTTCTCCAAATCCACAAAACACATGTAGACCGGATGGGCATATTCCCAAGCCCCCTCCAGGATCCTTGCAAGAGTGAAAAGCTGGTCCGTTGTTCCACGACCAGGGCGGAATCCGCATTGTTCCTCTTCAATCTGAGGTTCGACTATCGGCCGAACCCTCCTTTCCAGCACCTTGGAGTAGACTTTCCCAGGGAGGCTGAGTAATGTGATACCCCTGTAATTGGCACACACCCTCTGGTCACCCTTTTTGAACAGGGGTACCACCACCCCCGTTTGCCACTCCTCAGGCACTGTCCCAGACTTCCACGCAATGTTGAAAAGACGTGTCATCCACGACAGCCCCTCAACACCCAGAGCCTTTAGCATTTCTGGACGGATCTCATCAACCCCTGGGGCTTTGCCACTGCGGAGATGTTTGATTCCGTAGTGACTTCCTCCAGGGAGATTGATGTTTGCCGTCCTTCATCCTCCAGCTCTGTCTCTACCATTGAGGGTGTAGTTGGGTTAAGAAGTTCCTCAAAGTGTTCTTTCCACCGCCCGATCACCTCCTCAGTTGAGGTCAGCAATGTCCCACCCTTACTGTACACAGCTTGGATGGATCCACGCTTCCCCCTCCTGAGGCGCCGGATTGTTTGCCAGAAACGCTTTGGTGCCGACTGAAAGTCCTTCTCCATGGCTTCTCCGAATTCCTCCCACACCCGCTGCTTTGCCTCTGCTACAGCCGAGGCTGCCGTCCTCTTGGCCTGTCGATACCTCGCAACTGAGTCCGGAGTCTCACAGGCTAACATAGCCCGGAAGGCCTCCTTCTTCAGCTGGACGGCTTCCCTGACCACCTGTGTCCACCACAAAGTCCGCCCCTTGAGGCACCAATGACCTTGAGGCCACAGCTCTCAACCGCAGCTTCGGCAATAGAAGCTTTGAACAATGACCACTCTGGCTCAATGCCCCCAGCCTCCACAGAGATGCCCGAAAAATTCCGCCGGAGGTGGGAGTTGAAGGTCTCCCGGACAGGGGCCTCCACCAGACGTTCCCAGTTCACCCGCACTACACGTTTGGGCTTACCTGGTCTGTCCAGAGGCTTCCCCCGCCATCTTACCCAACTCACCACCAGATGGTGATCGGTTGACAGCTCTGCCCCTCTCTTCACCCGAGTGTCCAAAACATGCGGCCTCAGGCCAGATGATACGATAACAAAATCGATCATTGACCTTCGGCCTAAGGTACTCTGGTACCATGTACACTTATGAGCATCCTTATGTTTGAACATGGTGTTTGTTATGGCCAATCCATGACTAGTACAGAAATCCAATAACAAAACCCCACTCCGGTTCAGATCAGGTAGGCCGTTCATCCCCAACACGCCCCTCCAAGTTTCCCCATTGTTACCCACGTGTGCGTTGAAGTCTCCCAGGAGGACTATAGAGTCCCCTTCAGGAGCCCCATGCAGGACTCCATCCAGGGTGTGCAAGAAGGTGGGATATTCCGAACTGTTGTTTGGTGCATAGGCACAAACAACAGTCAGAGTTTTCCCTCCCAGCGCGTACGCCCCTAAGGCGTAGGGAGGCGACCCTCTCGTCCACCGGGGTAAACTCCAACAAAGCGGCACTCAGCCGGGGACTTGTGAGTATCCCCACACCCGCCCGGCGCCTCACACCCTGAGCAACTCCAGAGAAGGAACGAGTCCAACCCCTATCCAGGAGTTTAGTTCCAGAGCCAGTGCTGTGCGTAGAGGTAAGCCCCACCAGATCTAATTGGTAGCGCTCCACCTCCCGCACAAGCTCAGGCTCCTTCCCCCCCAGAGAGGTGACATTCCACGTCCCCAAAGCCAGTCTCTGTTGGCTGGGTTTGGTCCGTCGATGCCCCCTGCCTTCACTGCCTCCTAACTGGCAGTGCACCCGACCCCAGCGGTTCTTCCCGTAGGTGGTGAGTCTGCGGGAAGGAGAAGTGGCCACGTTGCTTTTTCGGGCTATGCCCGACCGGGCTCCGTGGCTAACCCGGCCACCAGGCGCTCGCTTACGGGCCCTCTTTCCAGGCCTGGCTCCGGAAAGGGGCCCCGGGCTTCCTCCAGGCAGGGTATCCTCACTTCTTGTTTGTTTGTCCATTGAAGTCTTTGAACCATTCTTAGTCTGGCCCCTCCCCTGAGACCAATCTGCCATGGGAGACCCTACCAGGAGCACCAGGCTCCAGACAACACAGCTCTCAGGTTCACAGGGACACCCAAACCTCTCCACCACGATAACCATCAGTATATAGCATATACCATGCTATGCTTATACTATACTATATACTATACTATGTACTATACTTCACAACTCTATATACTATACTATGTACTATACTTATACTATACAACACTATACTATATAGTATATAGTATAGTGTTGTATAGTATGTAATATTGTATGTAATATTGTAAGTATAGTATATAGTATTGTAACGGCCTGGGGAAGGCTGTGATTGGGGGTGGCCCCGAGGGGAGTGGTTCCGGTTGGGCGGGAGTTTAGGGGTTGTTGTTCCGCGTTAGGGTGAAGTGTGTGTGTGTGTGGAAACTAGCTTGTTAGCTGACGGCTAAGGGAAATAAACTTGTGTTCACTATACTCTGTGTCCTTCGGCTCATTTCGTTACATTGGTGTCAGAAGTGACTAAGGACATACGCTAAGATCCTTGAGTAATGGGACCGAAGAGGAGTTTGGAGTACCCCAGAGAGGGGAGAGTGAAGAGCGAGGAGAGCGACGACGAGCAGTACGGCGTGAGAGCACCGCGAGAGGCAAGTCGTCGCCTCAGAAGAGCGACAGGAGAGAGGGCCAAGGACGGAGTCAGGATCCCTCCAGCTCGTGACGTTCCTTTGTCCCCCAGAAGGGACCCGCCGGTCGAGCCTCGGGAGCGGGCGAGGCACGGAGGCCGTCACCATCCTGCTACCGGGGCGCCACTGAAGGCTCCGAAGTACACGGGCAGCTCGGATTGGGAGGCTTTCCATGCTCAATTCGATCTGTTGGCCAGAGCAGCGGAGTGGTCGAGGGAGACCACAACTTCAACTTCACCATGGAGCATAGGGCGGGCGCCCGCCACACCAACGCCGACGCGCTGTCTTGGCGGCCATGTTCTGCGGAGGGTTGCCGGTAATGTGACCGGAGGGAGGCGAGAGAGAGAGAGCTGCGGGACGAGGAGGAGGCAGGGCACTCCACCCCTCATGGGGAGGTTCTCTGTAGGGGGCTACAGATTGTCGGCCTGGCCGAGTGGAGGCAACAACAGGAGCAGGACCCGGACCTACAGCCGGTGCGGCAGTGGGTGGAGGCGCAGCAGCGGCCTCCTTGGAAGACGGTGGCCCAGCTGTCGGCAAACACCAAGGGACTGTGGTCCAAGTTTGGGGCTCTGCACCTGGGCCAAGGGGTCTTAGAGAGGGCCTGGACCGAGCCAGCAACCGGGGAGGAGAGGTGGCAGACGGTGGTCCCCAAGGGCTTGCGGGCGGGAGTACTCGGAGCCATGCATGGAGCAGCCGGGTCGGGTCACTTCAAGGTCACCAAGACCCTTGGTCGCCTTCGCCAGGGCTTCTACTGGGGGCAGTGTAGGAGGGACTTAGAAGACTTCTGCCGCCGCTGCTGCCCGCAAAGGCCCCCCGGGACGCTCGCATGCCCCACTCCAACAATTTGCGGTGGGAGCCCCCATGGAAAGGGTGGCCGTGGATGTGGTGGGACCTCTACCTCGTTTCGATCGGGGGAACCGCTTCGTCCTGTCGGTGATGGACTACTTCACCAAATGGCCAGAGACGTACACGCTGCCGGACCAGGAGGCCATCACGGTGACGGATTCCCTGGTGGAGGGCATGTTCTGCCGTTTCGGGGTACCAGACCCTACACAGTGACCAGGGAAGGAATTTCAAGTCCCGGGTGTTTACCGCTATGTGCGAGCGCCTGGGGATCCAGAAAACCCGTACCACCCCCTTGCGACCCCCAGCGTGACGTTGTCAGGCGGGGACCGCGCGATGTCCGCAGCGTCGGCAGATGGGGGAAGTGAAATGTCGGGCAGCACAGCATCGGGCAGCACAGTGTCGGGCAGCGCGGCGCTGTCAGACAGGAGAAGAGCGGCGCTGTCAGACGGGGACAGCGTGACGTCGGCAGCGTCAGCAGACGGGGGAAGCGCAATGTCGGGCAACGCAGCATCAAGCAGCGCGGCGCTGTCAGACGGGGGAGGAGTGGCACTGTCAGGCGGGGGAAGAGCGGCGCTGTCAGACGGGAGAAGAGCGACGTCGTCAGGCGGGTACGGTGCGACGCCGGCAGGCGGGGACAGCGCGACGTCGTCAGGCAGGGACTGCGCGACGTCAGCAGTGTCGGCAGCGCCGCGCTGTCAGACAGGGGAGGAGCAGCGCTGTCAGACGGGGACAGCGTGACGTCGGCAGCGTCGGCAGACGGGGGAAGCGCAACGTCGGTCAACGCAGCGTCAGGCAGCGCGGCGCTGTCAGACGGGGGAGGAGCGGCGCTGTCAGACGAGGACAGCGTGACGTCGGCAGTGTCGGCAGACGGGGACAGCGCGGCGTCGGGGGCCCCTCTGATGAGGGAAGCAACAGTGGTTGCCAGGTCCCTAAGCTGGTCCATCATGACCTGCAGCCCTTGACCCAACCGTCCGTGATGGGAATCACTCAAATGCTTCCACTGGTTGCGGACGCCGGGAGCCATGTTGGCTAACAGGCCCTTCCATACCTCCTCCTGCTCCCACAGCGCTTGAACCCGTGATCCGTCATGGCCCCTCAGGGAATCGATCACGTGCATCACACGTTCGAGATCGCCGGGGCCCAGGTCGGCTAACCGGTGATCCCTCAGCTCCAGCGTCAGTTGATCCACCAGGTCGAGGTTGCCGGGGTCCATAGGGGCTAGGTCCATGGTGACTCTCATGTCATTGAGAGACTGCAACATTTGCCTCCACTGGTCGAGGTCGCCGGGGTCCATAATGGCTAGGTCGTTCTGTCACAACCGGGTAATTTGGTGGGACCCAGAACGCTGACCAAGACACAGTGAGGCAATAACGTGAAGCTTTATTAAAGCAAAAGACAACAGAGAGTGATCGGGGACAGGCCAGGGGTCTGGAAAACGGGGGGTCGGATCAGCGTAGTACCGGCAGGCAGTAGACAGGCGCGTGGCCCGGGACGGGCGAGGGGTGGCCCTCGATCACCACCCTGACTTCTCTGAGATCACCTGACTACTTGTCTTTCTGAATTCATGGAACCGTTTGTTTCTGGGTTATCATTTAAGTCAAGTCAAGTCAAGTCAAGTTTATTGTCACTTCACAGTTTACACAAGTATAAAGCAGTGGGTGAAAATCTTATGTGCAATACCCGACGACAGACAGCAGTTATAAAAATAAGATAAAAATAGATAAAATTAGAATAAAACAGAATAGAATAAAGAAGTTAAAAAATACAAATAAAAATGCAATTTATAAAATGCAATATATCGGCACAGAAAAAGAGAAATATGTATATATAAATCAATATAATAAAATATACATTGTTATATGCTATACGCCCTTGTTCAGCAGCCTGATGGCCTGACTGTGGAAGCTATCTCTGAGTCTATTTGTACGGCACTTGATACTGCGGTATCGCCTGCCTGACGGTAAAAGTGAATACAGTTTGTGGCTGGGGTGGGCAATGTCTTTTATGATGTGTTTGGCCTTGGCCACGCACCGCTGGTTGTATATATCCAGGAGGGAGGGGAGCTCACCTCCAACGATATACTGGGCTGTCCGCACCACCCTTTGAAGCGCTCTGTGCTCGAGTGTGGTGCAGTTCCCGTACCAGGCGGTGATACACCCTGTAAGATCACTCTCGATGGTGCCGTTATAGAATGTTCTCAGGATGCGGGGGCCCATGCTGAATTTCTTCAGACGCCTGAGGAAATTCAGGCGTTGTTGGGCCCTTTTCACCACGTGTGTGGTGTGCGTGGACCATGTGAAGTCCACGGAGATGTGCTCGCCGAGGAACTTGAAGCTGCTGACCCTCTCTACTGCAACACCGTCGATGGAGATAGGGCTGTGCTCTCTGCTTCCTGAAGCCACGATCAGCTCCTTGGTCTTCTTGTTGAGGGCGAGGCTGTTCTCCTGGCACCACTGCTCCAGCGATCCGACCTCCTCCCTGTAGGCTGTTTCGTCGTCGCTGGCGATCAGGCCCATCACTGTCGTGTCGTCAGCCAACTTGATGATGACGTTGGAGCTGTGCATAGCCATGCAGTCGTGGGTGTAGAGGGAGTAGAGGAGAGGGCACAGCACGCATCCCTGGGGGGCTCCCGTGTTGAGGGTAAGTGGCTCTGAGGTGGTGCTGCCCATCCTCACCACCTGGCGGCGATTCGCACATAACAGTTCTTTCCCTCCAGGTGGGAAAGGGCAGTGTGGAGGGCCATGGCAATTGCGTCCTCCATGGATCTGTTCTGACGATATGCAAATTGCCATGGGTCCAGCGTGGCAGGTAACACGGAGCAAATAAAGTCCTTGACCAACCTCTCGAAGCATTTGCTGACAATCGAGGTGAGGGCTACAGGTCTATAGTCATTCAGGCATGTTACCTTGGGTTGTTTAGGGACAGGCACGATGGTGGACATCTTGAAGACCGCGGGAACAACAGCCTGGGACAGGGAGAGGTTGAAGATTTCTGCAAAGACTCCTGCCAACTGGTCTGCGCATGCTCTGAGGACGCGGCCCGGGATGTCGTCGTCTGCCGCCTTACGGATGTTCAACCGCTTGAAGGTGAGGCGCACATCCGCCTCCGAGTTGTTCAGCAGGCTGGTCTCCTCAGGCGGCGCTGGCTTCGGCGGGCTGCCGTTCATGTCGAACCAAGCAAATAAAGTATTTAGCTCTCCTGGGAGGGAGGAAGAGGAGTTCTCTACACCAGCAGTTCTCAAACTGTGGTCCTGCAGGTGGAGGTACTGCAGGTGGTCCGTGGAAAAAAGCTGAATAAAATCCACTTTCGGAGACCACCTCATATGTGACTTGCTCCATCGAATATATTTGAATAGTAATACATATAAAATCATTGCCAGTGTTATCAGTTGCAAGTGTGTATTTGTTGTAAAAATGACGAAAACAGCCTGTGTGTGAGGGGCAGCGCCGTGTGTGTGGGAGAGAAGCAGCGCTGTCTACTTATTTGCAATGACGTAGCTCAAGCATTTATGCAACTTGATTTGAAGCCTGTGTGTGTGAGGGGCAGCACCGTGTGTGTGTGTGTGTGTGTGTGTGTGTGTGTGTGTGTGTGTGTGTGTGTGTGTGTGTGTGTGTGTGTGTGTGTGTGTGAGAGAGTGTGAGAGAGCGCGCGCGCCAGGAATAATGCCGAAGCGGTGTGCATACAAGATCCGTTTATTCGCCATGCTTGCATAATCAGAATATTGTTTGCATAAGTAGGCTATATTTTTCGTTTCGTTTATTTAATAAGTACATTTCAGGACAACTTTGGGAATTTAGTTTGTTTGTTTGAGTTTTAAATAGATTTTGAAAGTGGAGAGAGAGAGAGAGAGAGAGAATGTCACATTATATAATGACTGTGTGTGTGCGTTTGTGTATTTTTTTGCGTTTGTGTGTATTGTGTTTGTTTCCCGGGGAAAACACCAGTGGTGAAGCGTCAGGACCTTCAAGGTATTCAGAGAAGACCCTGGAACTCTCAAATGAAACCAAAACAATCTAATTAATTGTATTAATAAAGTAATACAATTTAATAAAATGTAATACAATTTAATAAAATTACTAAATGAGAATTGTATCTGTGTTGTTATCTGTTATATTACAGTTACGTTGATTTGTTTGTCTTTCTCGGTCCATGCACTACGCATTTGAGTGGTTTTGTGTTGGAAAAACCATTCAACCAATCAGATATTTTTCTGGGTTGCTGGGAAGAATATCCTTCAACCAAAGTATTCCCGATGACTTTGGCCCTCAGACTGAATGAGAGCGTACGTTTGGATTGCCAATTTAAACAACCAATCATATCGTGATTTGTAGCCAATGGGCGTATTCTTTCAGATGTCCCCACAGCTCAATAGGGAGCTAGAAGGTATACTGGCTGGAGCGAGAGTGGATCTAGCGTAGTGCTACGTTGTTTCTACGTAGGATTTTACGTAAAAATGACAACAGGCGAAGATGATGTCGTTGCGGATTTATTGTCGGAACCATTTTCAAGACGACCATTCAATGTAAAGATGGACATTATTAAAAAAGGCCGTCCAACGCCTGACAATCTTGAGCTGAATCAAGTTGTTAAAGCAGGCTATTTCGCCATTTTCAGGCTAGCAACTGGGAAAGATACCCGTGGCTAACGGGCTCTACTAGCCACGAGAGGCTCTACTGCTGGGAGTGTTGCTATTTGGGACCGACCAGAGGGCAGGGAATTGGAAAGGCAACTTATTTTGGATCTGAAAAGCGATCATCTTTATGACCGGGTGGTCGAACCATCCAGAAGGACAGGAGAATGGATTTGGTCTTCAAGTGAACATCATTGGTGAGTGAGACTCATTTGTCTTTGCTGGTTTTGTCTCAGTGTTGCGTCTCGTTGAGCTGGTTGTTGCATTTTGTTTCCACACACTTGTTGAATGATTAGTTAATGGCTGTCATGAGTTTGTTAAGCATTGTTGTGCATTTAAATTGAAAGTTTTGACTTGATCTTTCTTTGCATCGCTTAACGTGAAAAGACTTAACGTAACTAAGAGTTACAAACCCGCGATCAATAATCACCTAATTTGCATATGTCTTGTCATTAGCACTTTCACCTTTTCACTTTCATTTTGACAGGTGAAAGTGCTAATGACAAGACATATGCCAGAGACATTTGGTGATTATTGATCACTATTTTGGAACTTTAAGTTACGTTAAGCCTTTTCACGTGAAGCGTGTTAGACCGGCCCTTTAACCAATAGCCTGTGTGTGGTGGTCTGTGTTGGGCTGTTACTTCACTACATGGACTCTGCTTTACCACCTATTGTACACTTGGGAATTGGCTGCGACAATCTGATCTTCGTAAATGAGATAAGGCATAAAGTGACTCCTCCGTGACGTCCGTCTGACTAGAACAACTGAATTTTCGAATGGGGGGGGGGGGGGGGTGGTCTACAGCAGGGGTTCCCAAAGTGGGGGTATTATGTAAGTCTGTTTAATATGTAAGGGTGACGAATAAAGGATTTCTGATTCCGACAGATTCACGACTATCATTTGCAGCTGGAAAAAAAAGCCACACACAATTTTCGCGATCACCCCCCCCCCCTTGGACTTCACGTTGGACCTCCCCCCCCCCCCCCCTGGACTTCACGTTGGACCTCCCCCCCCCCTTGGACTTCACGATGTTCTCGATGGTGAAGCTCTGTGCACACGTTGTTTTTAATGTTCCAGTCCCTCCGGTGATAGTGGGGGGGGGGGGGGGAAGTTGGGGAACCCCTGGTCTACAGAAGGTCCAGTTGTGATAGACACGCTTCGCCACTGGAAAACACACACGAGAAACACCGGCTGTTGTTATGCCTGCTGCCTGTGACGTTAAGTTGCTCCGTTTTCCGCTGTAATTATTCCGTTACAAGCTTCAAAGTTGTATTTATCATCTGAATTTGCCGAAACAAGTTTAATATTCTGAAAGCCATGACTTTGTTTATTTGAAATCAGATGAAAACAAACTCTCACGGACCCTGCCGTGTTACTTATAATTATATGCCTTACATTCATAATTTCAGCCGGAGGGAGGGGGGGCTGCGCTGCGGAAGAGCAGAGTGCAAGTGAGAGCTCTCATCTTCCCACGTGTGCGTGCAAAACCACAAACATGGATCGGTGGCTAGCATCAGGTGGTCTGAAGAGAAAATATGTTAACGTTAATGAAGATCATGAGAGTGAGTCGGAGGCATCGACAAGCCAGATTCCGCGAAAAAAAACAAAGAAAGTGAAGATTAAGCGAAAATACAATGTGAAATACTTAGAACTGGGATTTACATACACAGGCACCGAAGATGAGCCTTTGCCATTATGCGTTCTGTGCTACGAGACACTGGCTAACGAGAGCCTAAAACCAGCTAATCTTCGCCGTCACCTTGAGACAAAGCATGGAGAGTTGAAGTCCAAGCCAGTTGAGTTTTTTAAAAACAAGCTCCAAGAATTTCACAGTAGCAAGAACATCATGGAATCCAAATATACAGGTAGCAACAATGCTAAAGCAGTGGAAGTCTCATACAGATTGTCAAGAATTATCGCAAAAAATGGGAAAGCGCATACACTCGGTGAGGAGGTCAATTAAGGTGGCGGTGGGTGTTATGCTGGGTGAAAAGGCATGCAAGCAAATGGACTTGATTCCATTGTCAGACAGCACCGTACAGCGCAGAATTGAGGAAATGGCCAGCAATGTGAATTACCAGCTAATAGCGCGGATAAAAGCCAGTCGATTTTTTGCACTACAGTTGGATGAATCAACTGACATAGCTAACCTTGCCAACCTGCTCTCATACGTAAGGTATGAACACAACGGAGAAATAGAGGAGGACTTTCTCTTTTGTAAATGTTTGCCAACACGCACAACTGCAGAGGCACTTTTTGACATGTTGAACAGTTTCATAACGGAACATAGGATTGATTGGTCAAAATGCGTGGGCATTAGCACAGACGGGGCAGCAGCCATGTTAGGCCGACACAGTGGGCTTGTTAAACATGTACAAGCAGTGGCTCCACAAACTAAATCAATCCACTCGCAGCCAAAATGCCTCCTGATCTCAAAACTGTTCTGGATGAAGCAGTACGAACGGTCAATTTTATTAAGACCCGTCCACTGAATGCCCGGTTGTTTGCCGTTTTATGCGATGAGATGGGCAGTGATCACCGGCAATTACTTCTGCACACCGAGGTCCGGTGGCTATCGAGAGGAAAGGTGCTTGTGCGGCTCTACAAGTTGCGCGATGAAGTGAGAATGTTTTTACTTGACTTGAATTTGAACTTTCAGATCGCTTCAGTGATGCCCCGTGGCTTGCCAAGTTGGCATACCTGGCAGATATTTTTGAGCATTTGAATGGACTCAATCTGAGTCTTCAGGGGAAGTCAGTGACACTTTTTCACGTGCAAGACAAAGTTGAATCAAGAAGATGGAGATGTGGGCCAGACGCCTGGAGCACTCAAACTATGACTCGTTTGCAAACCTATCCGATTTTTTGGACACCGCGGAAATGCAGCTTCCAAATAATGTGAAAAATGATGTCAGGGAGCACTTGCACAGTTTGAAAACACAGCTACGGATGTACCTCCCTGTCCCTGACACAACTGCGAACTGGATCAGAAATCCATTTGCGACCCTGGACGATGACATCCTCGCAAACCTTACGTCCAGAGAGCAAGACAGCCTTGTTGAACTGTCCTGTGACAGTGCTTTAAAAGTGGATTTTTCTCAGAGATGCCTGCCTGCCTTTTGGCTAAAAGCTGCTTCAGAATACCCAGAGCTGTCCGACAAGGCCTTGATGTTTCTTATGCCCTTTCCTACCACTTACCTCTGTGAGTCGGGATTTTCATCACTGGTCTCGTTGAAGACAAAATATCGGAACAGACTTAACATTGAACCAGATCTCAGATTGAAGCTGTCATCGCTGGAACCTGACATCCAGATGTTGACGTCTGCGAAGCAACATCATCCATCTCATTAGCTGAGTGATAAGGTTAGCTTGGACTTGCTGTGCGTGTGCGTTGTTTTGAGTTTAATTAGCCCATAATTGCACAAAATCAGTTATTTTATTTATTATTTCCTTATTGTACACGGATACAATCGGATGTTGAAAGAGCTGAAGCTGCAGTTCATGTTCACTGATGCAGCTGTTGTGTTCTATGAGTGCATGCAGATTTGAATATATGGTCAAGGACCAAAAGAAAAAAAGAAGTTGTCCGAAACATACACAACGCAGACAGACACCGGTCACACGTGCAACAAAAGTATCAGATAGGCTTCAATTTACTTTTGATTGTCTATAATTAACTATAAAAAAATATCTGCGTTTTAACACTACGTTTATATGTACTTATTTTTATGGTTTGCATATGAGGTGGTCCACGAAAATCCTTGATGATAAATAGTGATCCGCAGAAACTAAAAGTTTGAGAACCCCTGCTCTACACAACTGGTTCTCCCTCTGAAGTTCGTTATCGTCTGTAGCCCATGCCACATACCCCTCGCGTCGTGGCTCTTGAATTTCTCCTCCACTCTGTCCTTATACTCCCGCTTGGCAGTGACGATGGTCTTATGGAGGTCGTAGCGGGCTCTCGTATATTCCTCCATATTCCCGGAGCTAAAGGCGGCATTACGCGCGTGTAGGGCAGCTTGAACATCGCCGTTAATCCACGGTTTCTGGTTGGGGTATATCCGAACCGACTTAGTCGGAACAACGTCATCTATGCACTTCTTGATGAACCCGATGACCGACAACGTGTACTCGTTGATGTTATTGTCCGAGGCAACGCGACAATAACAGTAACGCAATGTGCCAGTCAGCGCGATCAAAACAATCCTGCAGCATAGAGTCAGATTGGTCCGACCAGCATTGGACCTCCCTCACAGCGATCGGTTGCTGCTTCAGTTTCTGCCTATAGGCGGGGAGTAGCTGGACAGAGCGGTGGTCTGATTTGCCGAACGGTGGGCGGAGGAGGGCCTTGTAGCCATCACGGAAGGGAGTGAAGCAGTGGTCAAGGATCCGCTCACCCCGTGTGTTGCTCGTTATGTGTTGGTAGAACTTTGGGAGAACCTTCTTCGGGTTCGCCTTGTTGAAGTCCCCCGCCACGATGAGAGCAGCCTCAGGGTGTGCCGTCTCCTGTTCGCTGATAGCCCCATACAGTTCCTTCAGCGCTGTGTCCGTGTTGGCTTGTGGGGGAATGTACAGCGGTCACGGTTACCGCTGTAAACTCCAGAGGTAGCCAGTATGGACGGCACATAAGCATCAGGTACTCCAGGTCCGGGGAACAGAAAGACTTGAGGGAATGTACATGACTTTGGTTGCACCAAGATCTGTTTATCATGAGACATACCCCCCCTCCGCGATCTTTACCGGAGAGAGCCTTTGTTCTGTCCGCCCGGTGGACAGATAATCCCGTCGGCTCGATAGTTGTGTCGGTAACCCCCTCCGACATCCATGTCTCCATCAGGCAGATGATACAGTTGTCCTTAGTTTCCCGGTGGAATTGAATACGAGCCTGTAGCTCGCTTAACTTATTGTCCAGAGACTGTACATTAGCCAGTAGAATGGTGGGTAGTGGGGGGCGATTGGATCGACATTTCAGCCTGAGCACACCGGCTCGCTTCCCTCGCTTCTTCCTGCGACGCTTGCGTGTAATCGTGCCCAAGATGGTCGGAGATAGTCCAGCTGTGACTTCGGGCGGGACGTCCGAGTCGAAAGAATGAAAAAACTCCGGTAGGCAGCGAGCGACTGTCGATCTGATCTCCAGAAGTGTGCAAAAGTTATAAATGAACATGCTGCTAACATCCTGAACAAAGATAGTCGCGATAAAAAGAATAAATAACAAAAAACTGTTGTGTTGTGTGTTGACTTGTTGTGTGTGTTGTCTTATTGTGTGTGTTGTCTGGTTGTGTGATGTCTTGTTCTTCGTGTTGTTGTGTTGTGTGTGTTGTTTATGTTGTGTGTTGTCTTGTTGTGTGTGTTGACTTGTTGCATGTGTTGTCTTGTTGTGTGTGCTGTCTTGTTGTGTGTGTTGTTTTGTTGCATGTGTTGTCTTGTTGTGTGTGCTGTCTTGTTGTGTGTGCTGTCTTGTTGTGTGTGTTGTTTTGTTGCATGTGTTGTCTTGTTGTGTGTGCTGTCTTGTTGTGTGTTGTTTTGTTGTTTGTTGTCATGTTATGTGTGTTGTCTTCTTGTGTTGTCTTGTCTGTGTGTTTGTTGACTTGTTGTGTGTGCTGTCTGTCTTGTTGTGAGTGTTGTCTAGTTGTGTGATATGTTTTAATTGTGTGTGTTGTCTTGTTGTGTGTTGTCTTGTTGTGTGTGCTGTCTTGTTGTGTGTGTTGTGTGTTTTGTCTCGTTTTGTGCTGTCTTTTTGTATGTGTTGTTTTGTTGTTTTTACTGTATTTAGTGCGTGGTCTTTTGTGTGTTGTCTTGTTGTGTGTGTTGTCTTGTTGTGTGTGTTGTCTTGTTGTGTGTGTTGTCTTGTTGTGTGTGTTGTCTTGTGTGTGTGTGTGTGTTGTCTTGTTGTGTGTGCTGTGTGTTGTCTTGTTGTGTGTGCTGTGTGTTGTCTTGTTGTGTGTGCTGTCTTGTTGTGTGTGCTGTGTGTTGTCTTGTTGTGTGTGCTGTCTTTTTGCGTGTGTTGTCGTGTTGTGTGTGTTGAATTGTGTGCTTTCTCGTTGTGTTTGTTGTCTTGTTGTGTATGTTGTGTTGGCGTGTGTGTTGTCTTGTTGTGTATGTTGTGTTGGCGTGTGTGTTGTCTGGATGTGTGTGTTGTCGTGTTGTTTATGTTGTGTGTGTTGTCTTTTGTGTGCGTGCTGTCTTGTTGTGTGTGTTGTTTTGTTGCGTGTGTTGTCTTGTTGTGTTGCCTGGTTGTGTGTGTTGTCTTGTTGTGTAAGTTGTTTTGTTGTGTGTGTTGTGTGTTGTCTTTTTGTGTGTGTTGTTTTGTTATGTTTGCTGTCTTTTGTGTGTTGTCTTGTTGTGTGTGTTGTCTTGTTGTGTGTGCTGTCTTGTTGTTGATGTTTTTTGTGTTGTTTTTTTGTGTGTTTGCTGTCTTGTTGTGTGTGCTGACTTGTTGTGTGTTGTCTTATTGTTTATGTTGTGTGTGTTGTCTTTTTGTGTGTTTGCTGTCTTTTTGTGTGTTTGCTGTCGTGTTGTGTGTGTTGTCTTGTTGTGTGTGTTGTTTTGTTCCGTGTGTTGTCTTGTTGTCTTATTGTGTGTGTTGTCTTGTTGTGTGTGTTGTCTTGTGTGTGTTGTCTTGTTGTCTTATTGTGTGTGTTGTCTTGTTGTGTGTGTTGTCTTGTGTGTGTTGTCTTGTTGTCTTGTTGCGTGTGTTGTCGTGTTGTGTGTGTTGTCTTGTTGTGTTTGCTCTCCTGTGTGTGTTGTCCTTTTGTGTTTGCTTTCTTGTGTGTGTTGTCTTGTTGTGTGTGTTGTCTTGTGTGTGTTGTCTTGTTGTCTTATTGTGTGTGTTGTCTTGTTGTGTGTGTTGTCTTGTGTGTGTTGTCTTGTTGTCTTATTGTGTGTGTTGTCTTGTTGTGTGTGTTGTCTTGTGTGTGTTGTCTTGTTGTCTTGTTGCGTGTGTTGTCTGGTTGTGTGTGTTGTTTTGTTCCGTGTGTTGTCTTGTTGTTTGTGTTGTCTTGTTGTGTGTGCTGATTCATTGTGTGCCGTCTTGTTGTGTGTGTTGTCTCGTTGTGTATGTTGTCTTGGCGTGTGTGTTGTCCTGCTGTGTGTGTTGTCTTGCTGTGTGTGTTGTCTGGTTGTTTGTTGTTTTGTTGTGTGTGTTGTCTTGTTGTGTGTGATGTCTTGTTGTGTGTGTTGTCTTGTTGTGTGTGTTGTTTTGTTGTGTGTGTTGTCTTGTTGTGTGTGTGTTGTTTTGTTGTGTGTTGTCATGTTGTGTGTGTTGTCTTGTTGTGTGTGATGTCTTGTTGTGTGTGTTGTCTTGTTGTGTGTGTTGTCATGTTGTGTGTGTTGTCTTGTTGTGTGTTGTCTTGTTGTGTGTGTTGTCATGTTGTGTGTGTTGTCTTGTTGTGTGTGTTGTCATGTTGTGTGTGTTGTCTTGTTGTGTGTTGTCTTGTTTTGTTTGCTGTCTTGTTGTGTGTTGTTGTGTTGTGTGTGTTGTCTTGTTGTGTTTGTTGTCTTGTGTGTGTCGTCTTGTTGTGTTTGTTGACTTGTTGTGTGTGTTGTCTTGTTGTGTGTGTTGTCTTGTTGTGTGTGTTGTCTTGTTGTGTATGTTGTCTTGTTGTGTGTGTTGTCTTGTTGTGTGTGTTGTCTTGTTGTGTGTGTTGTCTTGTTGTGTGTGTTGTCTTGTTGTGTGTGTTGTCTTGTTGTATTTGCTCTCCTGTGTGTGTTGTCCTTTTGCGTTTGCTGTCTTGTGTGTGTTGTCTTGTTGTGTGTGCTGTCGTGTTGTAATAATAATAATAATAATAATAAATTATATTTATAAGTGCACTTTTAACTTGCCCAGTAAATACATGGTAACTTACAGAGTACCAAGTATTTACCCGGTAAATACATGGTAACTTTTTACAGAGAAACTATCAGGTATTTACCCGGTAAATACATGGTAACTTTTTACAGAGAAACTATCAGGTATTTACCCGGTAAATACATTGCAACTACAGTATATTTTATACTTTTACCACGGGTAACAAGCAGGTATAAACAGAGAAACAACCAAGTATTTACCAGGAAAATACATGGTAACTACAGTATATTATGGGTAAATACCACGGGTAACAAGCTGGTAAATACAGAGAAACTACTAAGAAAAACCTCCACTTTTACCCATCAACTCAACTATGTACCGTGTAGTCGTCCATGGTGTCTGCTTCCATGGTGTCTGCTTCCATGGTGCTCCATGGTCTGCTTCCATGGTATTACCAGGTTCTTACCATATCTTTTGTGACTCGCTATTCCCTTTTCCATGCAACAAACACAATTTTGAACCATATGTATTCCGCAACGTTACCATGTAAAACATGACAATTGATACAGTAGATAAGCTGAAACTTTACTGTTAAAGAAAGCAATCTTTAATCACATACAACAAAGAACTTAAACATTGTTGTTATCATGGAAATATATATATATTATCAACCCTTAACAAAAACTGGATTAAAAGACCAACTGAGCCCTTCAAGAAGGTTTGGAACATGCTCTCATATATTTTAATAAGCGTCCAATAATGCCCTCCCTGTGTTCCTTTCCAAGCCAGTGGTTCCACTCTATGAACCTTAAGTTCATCTTCAAGGTCTTCTTTGTGAAGTTTCTTTTTAACTTTGCCACACCCGTTCATTGTGCTATTGTGCTGGGGGTTCAGTCACAGGGTGGACAGAATGTCTCTGGTGATTGACCTGGTAGTGAATGTAACCCTCATTCATCTGTTGCAAGCACGCCAGCCATCACTTATCACTTCACTTACAGGTCTAATATATTTTTGGATAATCGGGAGTAATTGCCTCCTGGATCGAGTTTTCACAAGCTTCAAGACATGAGGTCTGCGGGATCTCTTCACCTCCACCGTTCCAAAGACCCACCAGCCTCTTCCCCAGGTGTGTCCACGTCGTCCAGGTCCGTACTGAAAATAAGCTAAATGTCATGCTTAAAGGCAGACCACCAACATCAAGTATCATTTGATGGTGTTAGACTAACTTCAAGTCTTGTTGATCCACCCTCAGATTATATTAGATTATATTAGATTCAAATGTATTGTCATTGTACAGCACAAGTACAGTACAGCGAAAATCATTTAGCATCTAACCAGAGTGCAAATGTTGCAGTAAAGTGCATGGTAATATAATATAATTGACAGTTTAAATTGACAGGTTAAAAGACAGTCTAGGTATAAATGTGATATGAGCACAATAATAGGTATATGTATGTACAGGTAAGTGAGTATTTAAGGGCTAACTTCAAAAGCATCACTTGTAAGTCTCAGAGTTGGACTATCCCTTTAAATCTATTTAAACCTGTTGCCACTTTATTTCTAGTACCGTAGTAATTCAGATTTACTGTACTATACAAAACAGAAATTATTATAATTTAATATAATTATTTTACTATATCAAATTATTTTACTTGCAAAAACAGTCCTTACCTTTCTTTTTTGTCTAAATTTGCTCTCATCGGTTGCTACTCCTGACTGCTTCAATGCAGATTACCCGCAAAAGTCACCCTGGTCAGTGATTTGCTGCTCCCACATTCTCCATCATGTCCACATGTCTCTTCCTCAAACCCTGTGACAAACTGAGACCAAAGAAATACTACACATGACAACTACTATAAACTGCTGTACTGATACTATAACAACTACTGTATTAGCAATAATTCCAGCCTGATTGCAAAAATACAACAATGTTTAAATATGCATTTAAATGAACTAACAACAAACCATCAAAAGTGGATTCAATATATCAGTTATATTAAACAATATTACAGCACATTCTTTCAACATAACCAAAACACATTTGCAGAGTGTAAAAGAGAGAGAAAGCGAGAGACAAAGACAGAGAGAGCATCCAACCTGGGCATCCATGATGGTAATGGAATATGGGATCTGGAGAATATTGATCCCTCTCTGATGGACCTTGTGATGCTGCTGCCCTTGTGGTTTGACTTTATTCAGCTCCTGTAACATATCACATGTTATATCCATGTTATATCTGTAAATATCCAAGATTGCATACCCAGTTAGACAATGTTAAGGCACCAGGTGATCATTTTACAGTGATAAGTGTTTAATTTATTTATTTCCCTTTTTACATTTTTTCTACATTTTTGATGGCAAAATGTGTCAACTAACATTGAGCATTGGAAGTATTTGCAAGTGACATGTTTTTTTATTTTGATTCTTTGGACAGATTAAGAAAATTCACAAATGTAACACCCAATCTGAATCCAAGTCCGAATACACTGTATATTTCACATACTGAAGAGAAGACAAAAAGCCTTTAGGACCTCACCGGGGAAGATCTAGCGTCTGGTGATGCTTCCAGGTCACAGACTTCAGAACGTTACTGCATGCAAAGGATATGTGACAAAGGACTAAGTATTACATTGCGCTGTCCTCTGGACTGGAGTAGTCTTCTTGTCAATGTCATATCACTGAAAAATATAAACAATTTAAAAGGTAACATAAGTACGAACAGATGTAGTTGTACCGTTATTTAGTTTACCTTTCGAACAATATGTCGTTTGAGTCATTTACTTTAGATTTGTCTTTACCAGAGTCAGAAAAAGGCCACATGTGCCAGAGAACCCAGAAGAAGACACAGGACACTCAAAACAACGGAAAATCTGTCTTTACTGAAAAATATCCACAAACTCAAAACACAACAAGGTAGGATAGGTTACATGGTGTGGTCGACACGGGGAGAGGGTCCTTGGAGCGGGGGGGGGGGGGGGGGGGTTAGGACGAGACGCGACATAGTCAGAAACACAGGTTCACGTGTAGGAGGGAGCCATATGGTTAAAAACGATCTCGCCCCCCCGACGTCGGTCTTCGTCATGATGGTTCTCAGGAAGGTTCGCAATGGTCAAGCACCGACGTCGGTCTTCGACAGCCTTAAGTAGGGGAGATCCCAGGTGTTCATTGGCCTCAGCCGGCCTGATTATGATGGGAAACACCTGGGATCAATTAGAGCGCGGGGGCACAACACTTCTGGTAGTTCCTATTCCCCCGGCTCCTACTCTCTCCTGCAATGCGACGTGTTTGTGCCCACACAAAAATCGAGTGGTTACTTATCATAGACATTAACTTGTCTGTTAATGTGAACAATCAAACAGTCCCATAGGGCCAACTGTTGTTGCTGTGGTTTACAAGATACAAGATACAAGATTTTTATTTGCCATTTGTAACATACAAGTACATAGGAATATGCTTATGCTCAGATTCTTCAACGTCTGACTCTGAGTCAGACTCACCATCTGAAGGAGGGAAGAGAAGGGGGGAGAACAAGGAGAAGGAGAATGCAGCATTTGGAAAAATAGTTGACTTCCATCATTTGGAAAAAGGTCGCTCACAATTATATTACATTTGTATGTAGCTTATCACAGTTCTTTCTAAAAACAATTCTTTCCGGTTCAAGTTTCAATGTAGCGCCCTCATGTTTGCATAGATTGTATTAGGCATTATAATGCCGGCTTTTATATAGCGCTTTTATCCAAAGCGTTTTACAAGTCATGCCTCACATCACCATTCATACACCGACGGCGGAGTCAGCCATGCAAGGAGACAGCCGGCACGTCAGGAGCAGTTAGGGTTAGGGTGTCATGCTCAAGGACACCTCGACAGTTTTTGCTAGGAGGAGCTGGGGGATCGAACCAGTGACCTTTTGGTTGTAGAGGCGACCGCTCTACCTCCTGAGCTATGGTATGGCATCAGCTAAGGTCAGTGTCAACACACACAATCCACAATTTAATATACGTTGACCATGTTAAAGTCTGGGCCCATCATTTATCAGTTATGTATTTGTGTGCCATCATGAGTGATGAGACTAGATTGCTTCAGTTTACCTGTCTTAATTCCTAAATGTCCTGCTATGTATAATGAGGACTATCAATATATTGGGTAATTATGATACATTTCTATATTTAAATGTTATGATCTGTCTTCTAGTTCAGAGTCCAGAGGATGTGGTGCACGGGTATTGTGGTGTCCAGTTCTTTGTATGTGATTAAAGATTGCTTTCTTTTACAGTAAAGTTTCAGCTTACCTGCCTTCTATAAATTGTCATGTTTTACATAGTAACGTTGCGGAATACATATGGTTCAAATTTGTGTTTGTTGCATGGAAAAAGATATAACCAATATGTCACTAAGGATATGGTAAGAACCTGGTAATACCATGGAAACAGACAAGGCTTCCCTTTACAGTACAGTTTCAGCTTACTTACTGTGTAATGTTGTAAGTACTTACCCAGTATTTAAGAAGATATGCCATGAAACAGGCGGGGTTATTACCAGGTAAGTATAGGGTCAATTAAATAAACCCTTTATAATTGTATATATATATATATATATATATATATATAATAGGGGAGGTGTTTCTTACTTCTGAATTATTACCAACCAAAACTGGTCAAAACTACATGGTACATAGTTGAGTTGATGAGTAAAAGTGGAGGTTTTTCTCAGTATTTCACCTGTAGTTTCTCTGTATTTACCTGCTTGTTACCCGTGGTAATAACCCATAATATACTGTAGTTACAATGTATTTTCCTGGTAAATACATGGTTATTAGAGGACTGTAAAAGGAAGGGTTACCTAGTATAGTGTATATAGTGCTAAATTGTTCATACTGTGGGAGAGAATGGTGGAGTAAGCATTCCCTTTTACTGTATATGGCAAATAAAAAACATCTTGAATCTTAAATTTTAGATGAACGTATGTAGCAAGATTGATAACACATCTAAAAATTGTAACATAAATATAATAATCGCCCCTTAACGAATGACACAACACACACATACACGTGTCTGCGTCTCGCCCTCTGTGTTGTGAGTGGAACATCACTTTTGGTGGCTTAAATACCATGAAGACTAAAGATGGGTGTACAGCGATTCATCGCTCTACTTCACAGAGTGTATTGGGGTATATTGAGAGAGACTTAGGCCTATGTAAATGGTGGAAAACAAAGAGACACAGTGAGACAGACAAGCCTAGATATAACAAATTAACTAACGGCAAACCGGTTGGAGTGCGTTCGGTGCGATGGCTCGCAGCGTGTGTTGCAACTGTAGCGCGTTGTTCCCGCACCACATTTTACACCGCAACGTCTTAGAGTCGTACAGCGAGCGACCCATGGTAATGCACAAGCCTAGGTCCACAAGTCGGTGTCTACTTGTTCTAAGCAAACACGTCGCATTGCAGGAGAGAGTAGGAGCAATAGGGGGAATAGGAACTACCGGAGGACATATGCATATGCATACATACATACATACAAAGTATTCCTGTGATATCCTCAAATATATATCTACTGGGGATGATGTTAGACTGAGGGTGTAGATATACTTTTGCATATGAGTTGTCTGCTGCATTGATATGTTTTTACCGCATACATGATACATGCGATTTACAAATGCACGTTATTTCTCTGCCATTCAGAAGCGTTGCGTTCACTCACACACAAGATGGCGCAATCGGTAAGAAATTTAAAAATCTAAGAAAATCAAAATCTAACATTGAGACTGGGATCAGCACTACCTCATGCTCCTTTAATCTTAAAACTTTTCCCCACAACCCTTAAATAAACTTGGCTCAAGCCAATGAGATTGATGACATATCTCTCTCTTCCTGATCCTCTCCGCTTTGTGTCTAGCTCAGTAGAGGCTCTGTAGAAAAGGCAGTAAGACGGAGAGTTCAAACAACCGATTATCTTCTTCCATGGATGCTGTCGTTTTTTAGGGAGCCCGTCACAGCTAGCGTAGCCACTGATGGTGCTTCTCCTAACCGCTGTCATTAGAACTGGGCCATGGTCAAGATGCCCATGTGACCCCTACCCCACCCCTCTCCTGAGTCCAGACCCCGGCACCCCTGAGCACCTCAAAAGTTGGCTCGCTTGGTAATACACACAGAGAACAAGGGAACAATTTGGTTTGATTCATATGGATGGCCTTTGCTTCCTCCAGTCCTAATACTTTACATATCTTTTACATCTCTAGGCACTTGTTGCCACACACAGCAATCGGATTTTCAAGTTTGCAGACAAAACTACAGTCATCGGCCTGATAAGCAGCGACGACGAGACGGAGAACCGAGATGATGAAGTCTGGCTGACACAATGGTGCAAGAAGAAGGCACACCAGCACCTCTATGCCCTGTGGTGCCTCAGGAAAAGCGGCATAGGCAAACTGATAAGTGCGCCATTATAAATATCATAAGATTGCGATCCATTTTACATTACACTATCATACACTTCCAGTGTATCAGTCCAGACTTTCTGGACTCATTACAGTCATTGCACTTTTCTGCACTGTACTGCACTGTATTCATTATGCTGCTGCACTACTTGCAATTTAAAATGCTTTTTAAATGCATTTTGCACAGTTCAATATATGCATATATCATCCATCAGTCATTTTATTTTTTTATTATTGTTTACAGTATTCAAGCGGCAGTATTCAAGCGGCAGTATTCAAAAAATTTACATTCATTCAATTCACACACACACATAAACAGGCCATTCTATCTCTCTCCACTATCTTTGCTCACTTCTATCAGATGTCGATATTTGCAGACAAAAACGGCGAGAAGAAGAAATCGAACGCGAACTTCACGGCTTGCAGCGTGTTGCGTCTCCAGTTCCTCTCAATCTTCACCTGCCGGCCTCCTGCCAGCGGCGAGGCCACACAGTCCAGGCAGCGGATGGCCCTCAGCTCGAAAGCGGGTGCCCGGGCACCCAGGCGTCCCTCGAGCTTGGTGCTGAACTCCACCATGTTGCCAGGCTCCAGGTTGAGGAGGACCTGCTTGAACTCGTGGCTGGCACTCAGCGTGACATCGTGACTGGGGTCCTCGTCCACCTTCTTCTCCTTCTCCTCACCCTTATCCACCCCGCCTTTGTTTCCCTCAGCCTCAGTCTTTATCATGCCCACCGTTGCCTCGAAGCGGAGGCTGTCGAAGCGCTTTACGTGACACACGTGCTTGGCCACCCCCTTGATCCGACACAGCTCCTCCTCCTCCTCCTTCTCCTCCTGCGAGCGTGACGTTGACGGTGCCGTGTCCGACGGCACCAGCATGGAGGAGTTGACCAGCATGGAGGAGTTGACCAGCATGGAGGAGTTCACCAGTGCGGAGGAGTTCACCAGTGTGGAGGAATTCTTGGTCTCACACTTGGGGTAGCTCTCGCCGTAGAGGCACCGCAGCCAGTCCCCCATGAATACAGGCAGGATGCCGATAACCGACTGTGCTCCGTTCTCCACCTCCACCAGCCGGACATGCTTGAAGCGGCCGCTCCAGGTGACCCGGTGGCCCTCCAGGTGGCCGCAGAACATCTGGGTCCGCGCCACACCCTTGGCCTGCCAGGCAGGGGGCCCGCACAACTGGCCATACTGGGCCCAAGTCATCGTGGAGTTGTACACCTTCAAGCCCTCCGAGTGGTACACGTACATCCCGAATACCAGTGTCACTGCGGAGACGCCGGCGAGGATGGGCTTGACCACGCCGGCCTGGCTCCTTAGTGCACGCGTCACATCCAGAAAGGAGAGGCCGAAGCGGGTCCAGAGACGCAGGGCTACGGGCACAGCGCACAGCGCCAGTGTCAGCCCCGCCCTGGCCAGCTCCGGCGCCAGGAGCCACTTGGCCAGCCGGATGAGCACTGTGGCGGCCATGCCTAGAGCCAGCGCGGGCAGGGCGAAGAGCACAAGGATGTAGGCCACGCAGGTGCGGATCAGACCCACGGCGGTGGAGCTCTTGAGCAGCACCACGGAGAACTCCCACCACATGAAGCACACCAGGTAAGGCACCAGGAAGCAGTAGGTGCCCTGGAAGCCACGGCGCCTCGCCATGCTGTGTTGAGCAAAAAACGTCATTACTAAGATTCAGACACGTGTACTCCTTAAGTAACTAGTTGCTCTGTGGACCTATCAGCATAAATGCGTTTTGAAAACGGTTCGAACCAGTTACCCTAGAGAATGAAAAGGTGACCATTAAGCCAAATCGATCGGAACTGTGTGGACCGAATCGTCACGACAGTGGGTTCTCAACCCCTGATATATTGAGATGGGATTGCAGAAGATTTCTGACATCAGCTGCTATTTTTACATATTTGACGATACATTTTTTAGCAAACACTTTAAGACTATGACTAAATCAGTTAAATGTGTAGTACACTTATGCGATCACGTTTGCCGGTACATTGATATTTATTACGGGCAAAAAAAGGTTTTGGCAGAAGCAAATGCACAGAAGTTTGGGATTGGTAACAATTTCAGAGCTAGAATAGGTTGGGAAGCACTTAGCTAATAGTGCTTTAGACATCGAGAGTCAGGTTTCCGTCTGGCCCAAACGCAGGGGGAAAAGGGGTTTTACAGACATGGAATATTGTAAAGTATTGTTTTGCACCAGAAATGATATCCAGGAACTTCTAGGATCCTAACCTGGGTGGACAACCTGCTACATCTGAAAGCAAAAATTGCAAATTGCAGCCACGGTTTCCACGCCACCCTTTAATTATAGGTATTCAGCTTATCTGGGACTTAACAGACTTAAGCTGCCCGATGATTACCATGTTATTATTGTTGCAGTGTGTTTCTTGCTGCATTTGGTAACCAGTCCCTGGCAACGGCACCCTATGTAGCATGAAATCACCTCTTTACACAGAAACAGTTATTCTGGCAGCTTTTGACACATCCACATGAGATTGTCTTGTTCATCCACACAGCCAAACTGGCTGTGTGGATGAAATTGGAACTACATTTATATTATCCAGAGACCATCTACATTCTGTGCATGAGGGAATTCTGGCTTGGCGATGTGTGCATTCTTGTAACAAAAATGGTTGCCAGAGCAGCCGTTATCAGGTGCAGGAGAAATGCGGTCTCTGTTGGAGGTAGAAGCTTTAAGAGCATTGATCTGTTGAACTTGTATACTCAGTTTGCCTTTCAGCTGTGGTTGTCTAGGGTCAGGTCTCGGGAGGTCATCTGTTATATCATCAGTGAGGTACATACCAAGCTCATCAAGTGCATGCTGCTCTTGAACCATGCCTTCTTTCCAGTGAAATATGGATAACTAGGGATACCTTTTACACTTAGACTGTGAACGGTCTGGGGGCACAAACATTTCATTTATAGGCAGGTATGCATTCTGGGCTGCTCTGGTAGATGGCTGAAGTGTGTTGCACCATAGTACAGGTGCATGGTAATGATGTCGGTGTCATTTTCATGGATGACAAGATCCCAGAGCAGGATCATCCATAATATACGTCTGTGAGCACCACACTCTTCAATCCACCACTCGGGTAAAGAAAGGTTGGGCCAAGAGCAGGCTCCAGTTGATTCTTCTTACACAATTTCTCACAGAGACGGCTCGGAAGATTTGCTTTATTAACTGCAAAAAAACTAGGATTAGGAGCTGTGTACTGCTCACTGAGTTCATATATTTTGGCTGGTTTTGATCAGACGTATCTCTTTTCTTGCTTTGTCCAATGTACCTGTCACAACAGAAGTGATCTCAGTGCCGGCAGGCATATCATTCAGCAGCAAATTGACTGTTTTTTGTCATCTTGAGGCAGATCAGGGAGGCTAGGCACTTTTATCTCCTCTTTCGGGATCTTCAGTAGGCTTGCCTTAGAACCAGTTTTCATACTGCAGTCTTCCTGGAAGAGTGATGGGGGTAACTCACTGCACTGGTGGTTGCCTATGAAGTACACAATGTTGAGTTCTCCACCACTGGCAATGATCTGTGCAATGTGCAGAGATACTTCATTGCTCTGGTCAGTTGCAGATGCTTTACCCCCGGACTTCTTTGGTTTCGTGTTTTAAGTTGAAGGTGTTAAGCTTCACAATACTTCTCTTATTCTAATCACTGGACAGTGACTCAGACAGTTTCATGCTCGTCAAGGTTGTCCTCAACTGTGAAATCTGCACACTGTCCAGTTGATATATTGATCAGGGATGGTGTGGCTGCTGTGAATGGGTTGGTCTCTATGACCTTGAATGCCATCACTGCAGCCCTGGTGACATGATTCCAACCATAATAATGAATGAATCTAAACCACAACTAATAAATAATGAATCTAAACCACAACATTAATTAGATTCAAGATTCAAGATTCAAGATAACTTGATTTAATTTCCCTCGGGATAAATAAAGTTATCTTGAATCTTGAATCTTGAATCTAATTAATGTTGTGGGTCGGAGGAATGGAGCAGATAGCTGCAGTGAGTGGTTTTGTGTAGACCCACTTCCTCAGGCAGAAGGGTTAAATGAAATGCCATCCAGACCACTTTCCTCCTGGGAATCGTACCAGTCTGCTCCTGGAGCATGCCAGGAGATACATCATTGTGGTTTCCGTCTGCTCTCCTCCCAACAAAGTCACCTGCCATTAGCGCTTTATGTACCGCTTGGGCTGTTTCTGTCAGTTTCTTCATCTCAGCCAAATACAGAGGCAAAGACTGCTGCCCGGTAGATTAGCTGTGTGCTCTTATTCTGCTTTTTCAAAAGGTGGGCTCATTTTGTTTCTAGTATTAACTATCACAGAGATATTCAATCAGAAAGACAGTGATCATCATTCCAGCGTTATTGGCTCTAATTACACATTAGGGGTTGCATTGTTTGGACCCACCCTGTAGCTTTCCTAGTTGACCAGGGTTGTCAACCCAGATTGTGATCCTCGAAGCTCATAGATACCTTTTACAGGTACCAACCTTTTACAACATTCCATGTCTGATTACCAAAGAAGGCGTTGTTTGTCCCCTATGCCCCCTATTTATCATGTACTGGCTATCCAGCAATATATGCATGGAAACCCATAGAATATGTATATATCTTTACACAGTATATACACAATGTGTATGTCTGTTTAGATGCAAAATCACTCAAAACAACGTCACTCCCTGCTTACCTGAAGAACAGGTAGAACAGATAGGCATACAGCAGGCAGGGCAGACTCAGCTTCAGCACCACACAATCCCCTAGTGGCAGAGTGGCGAAGGTGCGCCCCAAAATGCGAAGTGGCATCTTTTCTGGCAGGAATCTTGTCAGGTCGCACAGAGACGACGCCACCTTGGGGGAATAAGGGGGGGGGGGGAGTCGAGGGATGGATTCCACACACTGTATTACATTAAGGAATATGCTTCACAATTATTGTAAGAATCTCTGGAGGTGCTGGTAACGAGAACAGGCGGCAGCAGTAGCTCAGTGTTGGGACTTGGGCTTGGGAAATGAAAGGTCGCCAGTTCAAGTCCCCGAAACACCTTGGCACTGCCGATGACCAATAAAGATGATTCAATCCTCCAGATTCACATTCAGATTTGAGATAAAATGCTTAGCTAGTCTGAGGCAATATTTTTTTGTACCTCAAAAAAAAGAACAAAATAAATTGTTTAAAAATTATTTAAAATTATTAAAATTATTATATTATAAAAATATTAAAAAATATCTAAAAAATATTGATTATTATTACAATCAAAGTGATGACAGATTACACAATGAAAATTACACAATTCTAGGGGGAAAAAAATAAAAAAATGTATAATAGTTATATATGTATATATAATATTCTACATAAGTATTATTATTATAATAAAAGTGACTAAGGACCTCTATAACCATGGCTCGCCGGGCGTAGGCGGCCGCCACCGGGCTGAGACTGGAGTAGCTGATGAAGGAGAAGAAGATGGCGACAGTGGCCAGCTCCGAGCACGGCAGCCATGCCTTGTCCGCCAGGGGAAAGGAGAGCACGACGAAGACCACGGAGAGCATGAAGTACAGGTGGGGCCCTAGGCTGTTCCAGCCGAAACGGCTCTCGGCCTGCTCCACATCCAGGCCCGGTTCGAAGTGCGTGAGCAGGGCGGTGAGGGCTCGGAAGTTATCCCAGCTCTGTTGCATAATAAAACACAACAAAAACTTTTTGTTTTTCTCAAGATAAATGTCTCTAACATTATTTTTAAACAAAAATATATATTAACCTGATAATTACTTAGTATTTAGTGGTTTGTGAAAGGAAGAGTTTGGTGAAGCCTCTGGGCTGTATTTAAAGCGCTGACCTTGCCCCGCTGGAAGATCTGCAGTGTGCAGACCACCATGGAGATGAAGGACAGGTAGAAGACCAGCAGGGGGAGGACGTAGGCAAACAGCTCAACGGTCAGGGAGCTGACGATGAAGAAGAAGACCAGGGCATTGACATGCTGCGTCGGGATGATGGTGCTCAGCCACTGGACGCCGGCGCGGGAACCCCAGTCGACCAGGTGCTCCTTGGCCTCGAGAATGATGTGAAGGGGGTATTGCAGCATCTGGAAGATAAGGACAATACCGCATCGCAGTACCACATTCTAGGAAGACATATCCCAAAGATCAGAAATAATCAGACAGAGGGGGACAGATTAAGAGTATATTATTTAAGGAGATCAGGAACTGTGTGAGTATCTTGTGTTGCACATCTAAGCGTTTGGAAAGTTTATAAAGAAATCAAAATCGAGTTCTCCCAGCAACACAAATTTGGGGCGGCAGTAACTCAGTCTGTTGGGACTTTGGCTTGGGAACCTGGAGGGTCGCCAGTTCCTGTCCCTGAAGTCCCTGAAATAAACCAGGTACAGAGTGTGAACTGATTATTTTAAAATGGTGCCTGTTTGTCTCCTGGGCACTGCCGAGTTGCACTTGAGCAAGGCACCAGACTCCTTACACTGGTCCCAGGGCAACTGCCCACTGCTCCTAATACTATAGGATGGGTTAAATGCCGATAAACAGGTAAAGAGGTAAAGAGGATTCAATCCTCCAGATTTCGATTAAGATTTAGAAATACAAATGTGTCAGCATATTGTTGTTACTTTATCACGTCATTAACTCGAGTCACTTGAGGCTGACCAACAAGCACATTGTTATATGGTATTGTCTTATTTGGTTTAATTTAGCTTTTGAATGTGGCATAGACAACAATTTGGGAAAGAAATCAAACAAATCTCGCGCACGCACACAGTTGTACGAGTAACATCAATGAGCTGCCTTTGTTTACCCTGAGGTGCGACTTCATGGCCATGGCTCTCTTCAGGGTGCCGCTGCGCTTCGTGTCCAGCATCATCCCTCCATGGGCCAGCCCCCATGAACCCCCTGGGACCTTCCTATCCGGTTCTGGCTTCCGTTCCAAGTTCTAGTGCTCACGGACACACCACACACACTTAAAAAAACAGTACATCCAAAAATCTTCAGCTACGCTCTTCAGTCACACCAATAGGTCTGCACATATCACCCCCATTCTGAGTCTACTTACTTCACTGGCTTCCCATTGAACCCCGTATATATACAGTATAAACTCCAGAGATTCCTCTGGCCCTCAGGTCCTCTTTGACCGTCATCAATAGGTGCCAGTAGAGTGTTCAGTGTCTTGGCCCCCCCCCAAAACTATGGAACCCCTTTACCCCGACACGACACTCCACCCGTGTCCTGTCATTCAAAACCTTACTCGGAACTCATCTCTTAGCACAAAAAATGCATGCTGCCTGCCTTTAGTTTTTGTCTGTCTGTCGTTCTGTTCCATACTTTCTTGTTTTTATTGCAACATCTCTAAAGATACTATCTGCGTAGTATTGACAGAATGACAGAAGCACTACCTTTCCCTCTGTGTCCTGCGACATGGTGCGCCATTCTTCTTTAGCTCCCTCCCGTCGGGTGCTGCTCTGGGAGGTTGGGGAGGCAATGCCCTGGGCAAACTGCTTGGTTATCTCCACAAAGTCGTCCAGGTCCACCAGATCCTGAGCTGAGAAGAACACAACGGGACATAATCTTGCATGAATTACACCCGGTGTACTGTATTTATATATCGTTACGCTGGCACCAGAACAAACACCCTTAGACCTCTGTGCCCAGATCATTGACTTCCTGACCGCCAGGCACCTGGGTGGTCAGGGTGGGCAGACCTCCAACTCTTTCACCCTAAACAAGGTTGCGTCCTTGGCCCCTGACTGTACACTGTGTGGCCATCAGCTTCAACTCTATCATTAAGTTTGTTAACGACACAGTGGTGGTTGGCCTGATCTCTGACAACGATGAGAACCTGGAGGAAGTGGCAGACCTGTCTTGATAACCGCCTCCTCCTGAATGTGGCTAAAACTAAGGAGCTTTGGACTTTAGGAGAGCTCAACAACTAAGGACATGCATGCCACTTTGGATCAATGGAGCTACTGTGGAAAGGGTGAGCATGTTTAAATACATGGGAGTCCACATCTCAGAGGATCTGACCTCGACCACACACACAGACGCTCTGGTGAGAAAGGCAAGGCAGCTTTACCACCTTGGGTACCTGAAGAAATTCAGAGTCTCCCTGAGGATCCTTCAATCCTTCTACTCTGGAGCAGTAGAGAGCATCCTGACAGGGAACATTACTGCCTGGTTTTGCAACCGCTTTGCTCAGGACAGGAGGACTCGGTAGAGACTAGAGGAACTGCACTCCCCTTCCTGCAGGACTTGTTCACAAAAGAGGTGCAGAACAAGAGCCTGTAGGATCATAAAGGATCCTAACCTCCCCAACAATGGACTGTTCCAGCTGCTGCGGTCTGCAGAAAATCAAGGTACTGTTTGGCTTTGGCCTTTTTCTGCCCAAAATAGCTCCTGAACCCTTACTAAGCCATGTCACATTGTTATAAAGGAGAATGTTTTCATAAGCTGCTTCATTGACCTGGTGTGAGTGAGTGAGAGTGAGAGAGAATGACACACACACACTTTTCTATCACTACTCACACACAGAGTAATTATTTCAGCTAAGTAAACCTCAGTCTGTTTAATACAGATGACTGGCCATCATACAATGCAACAAACAGTTATACATTTACCTTTGTCAGAAATGCACGCAAAAGGCAGTGCTTAAGGTCTGAGGAGGGTCTCAGGTAGTTGACAAGCTTTATAATTGTCTCCATGAAATCTAAGTAATATTTTCCAAGATTGGCACACAGCACTGACTGGTGAATGATGCAGTGGTATGACAGAAGGTCTGAAAGATGCTCTTTCAGGCACTGAACAGCTCCCTTCTCTCGCCCAGTCATGGCTGGAGCTCCCTCAGTTGCAATGGACACCACAGTCTTGCATCTGCATGATGGCTTCATAAATGTCCTCTCCCCTGGTGTAGCCATGGAGGGTTTTGAGGCCTAATATGTCCTCACAATATGTCTTTCCCTTTGACTTACTGTAATACTTCACAAAGACGCATAGCTGGGCGTTTTCATTGCTGTCAGTTGATACATCAACAGCCAGTGAAATGTACTCTGCATTTTTGATGTCATCCATCAGCTGTGTCACCAGGTCTTTATCAAGTAATCAGTTCTCCTGGTTGTAGTGGAGTTTGATAAGGGTATCTGCTTAATTTGTTCAGACATCTCCTGTTTCTCTTTACCCTCCAACAAAGCCTCAGTTACTTCAGTCATGCACTCTTTCAATACTTCAAGGCTTTTTGTACTTACCCAAAACCCAGGCCACTCTTTGTAAGGCTTAATTTACTCTCTTTTGCATTTTCATAGATCTGACAAACAATCTGTTTGTGGCTTGATAGGAACATTTTAACTGAGTAGGTGTTGCTGTCCTCACCTCTTTGTTCTGGAGATACTGCTGTTTAAAATAGCTCATAGTGGCGTTCTCGGTTCTTCATTCCTTTGCTTTGGGGACTTTGAGAACGATATGCTGACAGCATTCGCAATAACGTGTGCAGGTCCCTGACTAACAGTGACAACTAATTGTCTTAACAATTGTACTTTTACCTTACTGTACTTTTACCTGAACTTATTGTATTTTTACCTGAGCACTGGTTCAGTTCTTAGAGACTTGTTTGAAACGAATGCACTTTTGACTTCTGGTGATGAGTTGTTCTCTTACCTTCCTTTGTTGAAACACACTATTGTAAGTCGCTTTGGATAAAAGCGTCTGCTAAATGACTGTAATGTAATGCAATGTAACAAAGACACTTGCACTTCTGATTGGGGGAAAAAAAACCTTCACCCCTCCCTAATGCTACCAATGGGAGCATAAGACTTTCACTTTCACGGAAGTGAAAACAAAAGTTAACTTGCGGTAACTTGCGGTCTGCAATGCGTGTCACGCTCGCGCACAAGTTAATATATATTCACGTTCATTCTCACAACGCGTCAGACACAAGATATAAAAAATATATATACATTAATTTACATCTAATGTGACACAGGGTCTGGTCCGGATTGATTTGCATTTCGGTCTGGATCTTGAGAAGCCATGGATATAGCATACACACATATTTCTACACAACCATATAGTTGTTTGTTCTAGTGGCCGGACAGTATACTTATATTTATCCCAAACTCATACTCTTGCATTGACTTTTATATATTTTATATACATATATATGCATATTTGAATATTGTAGTGCCGAGAGACGGGAGTCGGAGGCGGGGTAAAGTCCAAACGGGACGTTTATTCCACATGAGAAGAATGTAAACACCACATGACTTTCTAGCGGAAGAGCAACAAAGGGAGCCCCGTGTCACGGTTACGGTGGTTGACAGGGGGCGTGGCCAAGCCGCGTGCGCTGGCGGCGCACACACACACATGTCAGCAATAGGCCTATATCACAGTAGATTAGAACGCCGGAAGAACCCGCCGGAGCAGTGTATCCCAAGTTCCGGTTTATGCATTCACCTTGGCATTCACCGAATGCCAAGGTGAATGCATGAATAACGAAGGTGATTTTGTGTAGGAGCAGAGGTATGCCTATGTATTTAATATAGGTGATTTATTTGATGGATTTTGATTATTTCAATGTACCTTTTCATTTACGTGTTAATATGTAGTGTGCAGCTGTATATTTTCTAAAAGGGAATGCCTGTTATTCTTGTGAATATGAGTTGTCTTAAAATAAAAGTGCTTGTGGCATTGAGTTAAAACCGAATTTGTATAAAATACCGATAGAGATATGTATATATCTATATATATATCCATATATCTATATCTATATATCGTATATATCGTATATCGCGATGCAGCCAAAAACCGGGTTTTGGTCCGTATCGCCCAGCCCTACTTGGGACCAGTGCTTTAAATCACACACATACCCGACAATATGTGGCTCTATTCGGATGAGAGATGGAGTGTGTGTGGGGGTCAGGACCAGTGCTTTTAATCACACATACCCGACATTATTAGCCTATTCCGCCCACTTTTCGAGACGTATATGCTCTCCTTGTCAAAGTACAAACTGCAGACATACGCGCTACCCCTGAGAACATGAAACGAGGGACCTTCATCCTCCTTATCAGCCTCACACAAGACTTACGGAGGAGTTTGTCTTTGGCTAATGGTGTAAACTGAGGTAGGGCTGTCTTTGTTTAGACGTTGAGCAGCTGGTACACTACAATAACAGAGAGGAGAGGAGGCGGCCACAGTTTGTCACGTATCTGGGGTAACTACCGGAAGAAAGAGTACACTGCTCACGGCTCCGGAAGCAGGAAGTGTGATATAGGCCTATCGCCGTGTCTAATCACTAATGACCTCACCTGGGGGTATATATACCCTGGCGTCCTGTTACCCCTTTGTTAGGGCTTACGTCGTACTTTGTTCATGCTACGTTGTACTTTATGCTTGCTACGTTGTACTTTGGTACATTCTGGACGTAATCGTTACACCGATGTCCCGGAATCCAGATTCATTGCCAGTCCCGCGTCACTCGCCGGTCTATACCTGTCACTACTTCGACCTCCCGGTATCCAGACCCCTCGCCCGTCCCGGACCACGCGCCGGTCTACTCCCTGCCGGTACTCCGCTGATCCGACTTCCCGGTACCCAGACCACTGGCCTGTCCCCGTTCACTCTTGTGTTTTGTTTGCTTTAAATAAAGCTTTACGTTATAGCTCCACTGTGTCTTGGTCTGCGTTCTGGGTCCCACCGAACTATCCTCTCGTGACAGAACGACCTAACCAAGATGGACCCCGGCGACCTCGACCAGTGGAGGCAAATATTGCAGTCTCTCAATGACATGAGACGCATCCTGGACCTAGCCCCGATGGACCCCGGCGACCTCGCTCTGGTGGAGCAACTGACGCTGGAGCTGAGGGATCACCGGTTATCTGACCTGGGCCCCGGCAATCTCGAACGGTGATGCACCTGATCGATTCCCTGAGGAGCCGTGATGGATCACGGCGCGATGTTGAGCACCACATTGACACTAAAGGCCCCCCCCCCCGTCTATGCTAGGGCCAGACGGCTTAACTGCTCCGGGAATACCTCGGGATAGTGACTTTTTATCACCGGTGCAGCCCACACAATGCACCCGCTGTACAAGGCTCTGAAGGGCACGTCCCCAAAGCCAGACCGTCGACTGGACACCCGAAAGAGAGACCGCCTTCGATGCCACCAAAGCCGCCCTGAGCCAAGCTGCCATGTTGGCTCACCCGTCACACAAGGCCCCCATCACTATCACGTCGGGGTCACCAGTGTAGTGCCGAGAGACTGGAGTCGGAGGCGGGGTATTTAAAGTCCAAATGGGACGTTTATTCCACATGAGAAGAACATAAAAACCACATGACTTTGTAGCGGAAGAGCAACAAAGGGAGTCCCGTGCACTAATGTCCCCGGCAACACAATACTCCACCCGTAGTTCCGTGGGTGAATTATGTCACTCCAGCACAATATACAATTTTACTATACTATATACAATTTTTTTCACAATTTCTGCATGGCTCTGCCACTTTCATTGTACTCCATATCCTGGATATATATAATGTGAAACAATGTAGTTCTTGAATCTTGAATCTCATTACAAACAGACGATGATAACACACACACAGACACAGACATATAAACAAAAAAGAAACACTCACACACACACACACACACACACTCACACTTACAATTTCCGCTGACCATGCTCTTCAAAGCCATCTGGGTCTGGCATGTGGTTGGTCCAGGGATGCCACCTGCTAAGAAACCAATCCACAAATCCCAGCGTCATCCTGCTGCTGTGCAATACAGTTAGATGTGGGAGGTGTTTGTGTGTATGTGTGTGTGTATGTTAAAGAGTGTGTGTGTTTTACCTTTACTGTTTGCCTGTGTGTGTATCAGGGTTTCCGTTAGCCGGTATTTACCGGTTTTTAGCGGGTAAAAATTATTTAAAAAACGGTAATTTAAAAACCTGCCGGTCAAAATGTCCGGTAATAATGTTGGGTTTTGGTCATGAAGTGACCAATCAGCTGCCGCTCCTCTCATGACGTCAAGCG